>CM035161.1:57210422-57614832 GCA_020205615.1 Panax quinquefolius | reverse complement strand
AGACTCCATAAAAGTTATGGGCGGGGAGGATTCTAATCTTAAGTATGTTAAGATAAGGGGTTGTCGACTTATGTGAAAAGGTTTCAAAGGATAAGCTTGGGACAAGATTTTATAAGTGTCGATTTGTAGGACATCCTAAAAGTAAGTTTAGGGTATATGTTCTATAATCCTACTTAGCAAAAGGTGTTTGTTGCGAAACAAGCGCCTTACAAGATAAAGGTGTTTATCATTGAAAGGGCTGAGTGGGAGGATAATAGATCTTGAAGAATTCAAGAACCACAAAACACTATAAGTCAAATAAGAGGAACACAGTAGATGACCTGTTAATACTGGCAAAGAGATAAGTAAATCGGAATAGTACCAAAGATACCTAGGAGGTATGGATTCATCGTGGATGATGATGATGAGGTACTGGCGTCATAGAAGATGATGATCTAGTTACATACGATGAGGTAAGAGTTCTAGTGTGTACAAAAGAGGTCGATTGGGAGCATCGTGACATTCCTAGTACTATATGTTGATATACTACGGATGAGGAATTACATACCAATGCTCTGATCGAGGTAAAGATAAAGTTATAAACAATCCTCCACGAATGATTTGGGAAGAGTATCTTAATTGGGGATATAAATCTATATAGATAGATTTAAGAGGATGCTTTCGACTTAACCCAAGGAACGATATATTTATTTGATGCTAAAAGTCGTTTAGCATGGCAAACTCAAAGATGTCTCATAATGATGAGCTATGGAGTTCCTAAGTCTCATCTTGGATCTAAACATGTGTTGTGGCACTTTCGTTTGATTATTAGAATCATTGAAAGATGGGAAATCACTATAGAGATAGTGGACTCTCGTGAACAACATTACATATCCATTAACTAAAGCTTATCCAACGGCGGGATAATCGTCACTTAGAGAAGAAGAGTATGAGATACCATGGCGATTGACTTTGAGTGCAGTGGGAGATTGAAAGTAGTATGCACACAAGCCAATCATGTTTGATGATAAAGCATATACTTTGTAACAATCTTATTCATTTATTAATAAAAATATTAATTTATTAAAGGCTTTTAATTATCTACATGATCTTTGTTTTATAATATCACGATAAACCCATAGTTTTTAAGCAATGCTTTTAGAATAATGATGATGATCATTCTAATGAGATCTAAATTCTTAGAAAGCTTAAAACTAAAATAGTTCCCAATCATTGGATTACTAAATTGGGGATTAGTGAATCGGATAGATTGGTACATCGTTGCTTGCTCATTGGATGAGGATGATTGATCTCATGATCATCTGCAGTGTGGAACACTAAAGCAAGTATGTAGGTGCTTATTAGAGAATAAGTTTCTTGAGCGTGGCTCATAAGGAATACCTAATGGAGTTTTACTTGCTGTCAATAGGAATTCCAGTAGTGATAGTAGTCTGAGTAATCCTTGGACTTGAGATCATCATAGTATCTTGTGTATGATGAGTTATACTTTGACTTATTCCTTAAGACCCTTAGGGTATATCAAAGGGTATGCTTGGGTATAATAAGTTTATACATGGAGATAATGTATGATCGATAAAGAATCTACCACTTCTAATAAAAGAAGAGAAATGTCTATGTGATTCGATAAATGACAACCCAATGAGTCCTTGGCAAGGCGAGAATGAAATTAGAAAGGAGTTTCTAATTTGCATTATTTGGAGTTGTGCATTTAAGGATCGAAATACATATAATTAAATAAAATAAGACTTGACATAGTAATTCCATATCTTATATTTAAGCTGGGACATTGTATGGTGGAAGGATTGAATTGTCGGTAACTATTTACTCAAAGGTTCTTTTATGATTAATGTTGAAATCTATATTATCTGGAAAGTCGTTGATCGCTAGGAGGCTTATCCTATTGTAGAATAAATATTATTTATTTAAATAAATTAATTGTTTAATTTATTTATTTAAATAAGATTAGAATTGTTACTAATTGATTTATTCACAATCAGGTTTAATATGGAGAACCTAAAGGGTCACACCATAAAAGGAAGAATAATTATTTAAGAAGTTAATGGCATAATCGTAATAATATGTTATGTATATTTAATTTAATCTATGGTGATAGAATAAATTAAATAGCTTAATATTATTATTTAATATTTTAGAAATATTAAATATAAATTAATAAGAGGAGTCTTATTAATATTATTACAATTATTATTATTTTAATTTCTAAAAGAGTTTAGGAATTAATTTAATATAAGTACTCTCATTTATTCCTAATTGGATTAGGAAGGAAAATTAGTTAAAGGAGTTTAATTAATTATCTCTAATAAGATTAGGGAGCTTAATTAATTAAAAGAATTTAATTAATTAAATAAATCTCAATTCCTTAATTGTTAAGGTGGGTTGCCCACATCTATAAATAAGAGGAGTCTTATTATGGGTGAGGTGGTTGTTGACTTTTACAACATAATGTAATAATTCCAATAGTTGGGAGAGTGCCTTTCATAGAGATAGAAAACTAGGGTTTGAGCCAAATACCCATCTTCTTGAATTCTTATTATTCCTTGGTGGATCACCTCTGTAGAGGCCAAACACTTGGGTGGCTAACGTTGATCGAAAGGAAGGAACCAAACCCGGTGAATTCAAGTTGAACGCTTGAAAAGGATTGGAGGTGAACTTGTACCTGAGGAAGCTCGATCTTCAAGGGTATGATTTTATTCTTTATCTTTTCGTTAAATTAATAATTGCGCATAAAGGATGATCCGGGTATATGGTTTGTAAATTTTTTTTAAACTCTGATTTTACACGTTTCCGCAATTTTTTTTTGCAATTTGATTGCGCACATGAATATTACAAACCTAACATCCTTGATATTGCAAGGGCAAACACAAAAGGGCAGTCAAAACCTGCTTATTCAAAGGAGAAACTACTCCCCTTTTCAAGCACAATCTTTAAATCCTCTTTTGCCAAAGAGTGGAAAAGTTAGACGCTTAAGAGTGTTCACACCCTTAAGGGACTCACTCGAAAACATTTTCAAACTTCTGACAGCTCAAAAGAAAATCACTCATCTCCTTCCATCAACCAATCCAAGTGGAAAGGGCTTCAATACAAGCAAGAAGTGTGCTTACCATTCTGGAGCTCCAAGCCATGACACTTAGGATTATTGGGCCCTCAAGCATAAGATCCAGGACTTAATAGATAGTGGTGAGATTGTGGTGACCAAACCCGAACCACCAAACGTTCAAGACAACCTTCTCCCTTAACACAAGGAAGAGGATGCTAACATGATTAATAGAGGCAGGGGAGAGAGTTCCAAGTACCTCAAATATATGGGTGGTTCTCCCCAAACCAGCAAGGATAATTCCAACAAGTGGGATTATTCAGAGTTCCAGTTCATGATGGAACGGGAGTTAAAGTCTCTTGACGAACATGTTAATCAACTGGCAGAACTTGTGATACATCAACACCAAGTCACACGGCAGTTGTTCAGTCAGGAGCATGATAGGCTCCTCTCTCTTATCACAAAGACTCCACCACTCACCCAAGAAAGTGAAACCTTAGAGGAAAAGCTGGCAAGAAAAGCAAGAGATCAAGCCCGTCGGGATTTTGCCAACAAAAGGGATTTCACCTATTTAGGCCAACCGATGGAAGAAATATTATAGATGGTGATCAATAAAGGAAAAATCATAGTACTGCTACCTCCAGTCAATCCACGCTCAAAAAGATTTGACGTTATTGGAGTATGTCAATACCACTCCCATATATTCTCGCGGTCACAGCACTGAGGAATGCTGGGCACTCCGCCATCTTATACAAAATATGATTTACAGCGGTGACCTGCAAATGGCTGACAATGACACCGTATCTACTGAGAGTGGACATAAATTTCTTCCAAGGTCACAATGATGGAAGGAAATCATGGCACTTATATCCTCTGAGGGAGATTTGGCTGTCACCTCATTTATAATTTAACTAATCAACCTCAAAGGAGTTGAAAACCCTTTGAAGGTGGCTGCACCAGCACCACTCATATTGCCATTCAGGCCACAACAACCTGTCATCAGCCTCAAAAAGGTCCCGTGGAACTATGGCGAGGTTGAAGGATCAAGATATAACACAACTGCTGTGGTATCTGATGTGTTAAAATTATGTACTGCAAGTGCACAACGTCTATTGTAGATTTGGCAAGTGCAGGTCGAACCACAGAGACTAAATCAATTCTTTAATATATCCTTAATTAATATTTTAGGCAAATTAGAAACAAAAATAATGGAGAAGATTTATTAACTAAATTATGCAAACTATTAATTAATAACGAAAACTATTAATGAGAAAAGATACCTAGGAATTAGAATCCACCAAATATTAACGTAATAAATAATTTCTTATTTCTTAAATTAATTCCCAAATTATTTTCCCTTCCCTTTAAAAATAATGATTCATATAATTAATATGGGCAAGCATAAATTATAAAAATTTCATATATTACCTATAACTTATCAAAACCTACATGATCAATATAATAATCATATGCAATTTATGCGGAGGAAAATATGAAGGAGAAAATAATTAGGCATTAATTTTGGAACGGAAAGAAAATATTATTAGGAAATACTTAGTTTCATCATAATCTTAGGTATTAGAAATTTAGCTAGCCATGGAATTAAAAATAAAAACAAATAATATTAGTACTACTATTTGCATGAAATAAAAATAATAATTGAAAAAGAATTTCTATTATATCAATAAAAGAAAGTTATAAATACTCCCTGACAGTAGTATCACACGTGATTGGAATAAGAGATAAGACAAAAGCTAAGTATCTTACTCCCTTCTACACTAGTGAAAAACTAAGAAAAAAAATAACAAGTGGTGCCTTTCTCTCTAAAACAAGAGGCCTATTTATAGGAAAAATAACTTTGAACCCTAATTTAGATTCATTGAACTTGGACACTTTTGTTCCATTTTCATGCAGGTTTCTACTTTTTAGTGGCAATCAACTTGTCAAAGAGATCTTGTAGATTGACTTTCCTTTCTCTTGTTGGATTTGACTTGCACACCAAGATTGTTCCACCTCTTTCCTTCTCCTTGCAGGATTCTTCTTGGATATTCCTTACTTGAATAAGAATGTTAAATATCGCTTGATCACCAAGATTTTGACTTTATTACAGCAAATATTAAATTCTACAAAATAAAATAAAATATATTAATTTAATAAACTAATATATTTAAAAGGAAAAAATTAGGGATAATAAAATGTATGAATTACGTGTGTATCAAATACCCCCATACCTAGCTTTTGTTCATCCTCGAGTAAAATAAAAATTATACTACCTCATTTTCGTAGGAAACAAGATTGCACTTAGCATGTGCAACAATCCTTTAAACCCCAAGGCTACCCCAAGTGGGCGAGTTGTGCCTCGTGAGGGTTTGCAGTAAATATATCCACAAAATTCAAAAATATTTTTGGGTTCAACAAATTATGAAATTGAAAGAAAACTTATAAATATCCATGGACATTATACATAAGCAAGATTAAATTCAAAATCACAGTTTCACTTTATTAAAAATACTCAATCTTTATTTTAGACACCTTCCTTCATTAAATCAATTTCATATGATGCATGCATTGTGTATATGATGTAACTCTTAGTAGAGATTTTTACCATGAAAATCAAGCAAGCTCATTTTCCCTTTTTCTTTCTTTTTTCTATTTTTTTTTCAATTTTGATTCTTGACTTGTGCAATGTCTCATTTTCTTAGGCTTTTCAGAGTTACCCATGTAGAGCATTGGACCAATGACTCCCAAACCAATTGGCTTTAGGGCACTAGGTGTAGAGACACCCCTAAGGGCTTACTTACTCGAGTAACAAAGGCCATAAAACTAGACTAGTCAAGCTGCTTTTATCCATCATACTTTTTAGTGTGAATATCAATGCTTCCTGAGGCTTGGATACCCAGTTATTTCGTTTAATGGACATTAAAGCAATTATTTGTTTATTTTTTCAACTTTTTTTTTCAATTTTTTTCATTCTTTTTTTTAAATTACTCGAATCATGGTTTATACCCCACAACTAAGAATTAGTGCAAAAATGCTTGTGAAATCAATTTTAATCCAGATGGTATTTCGAACTAAGATTTCGTATCTTATCAAAAATTTAATTTCGTATCTTTCAATCTTACTCATGAGTTCTGCTCCACAAACACCTATTAGAATTAATTCAATCCATAAAAAGTCAAACAAATTTTTTAATTTTTTAGTTTTTTTTAAATTTTTTTTGTGTTTTTTACTATTTTTTCCTAAAATGAAAAATAAAATAAAAAATCTAATACAATAATACAAACAAACTCCCCCCATACCTAAATCATACATTGTCCTTAATGTATGCAAATGAAGAAAAGAGAACAAATATGTGAAAAAATTGTACCTTATACCATCTATATTCGTTACCGAGGGGCACTAAAACATTTTTATCATTTTGAATAACTATTATACCAAGATGTTTAGGCACCACTGGATTAACACATGCATTATCTGAAATGGGAGATATGATCTCATTATCCAAACATGGAAGAGTATCATTTTCCACAACCTTTGGTTCATTTGTTAAATCGCATTTAGTGTTTCTAGAAGGCACTTCGAATGGACCCAAGGTAGACTTAAAATAATCATAAGAGGATTTAAGGTCAATTTGATTATCCTGAAAATGCTCAAAATGTTTCAAACTTGATTTAATTATAGGTTCCAATCTAGAGTAAGATTTTTGGGTTGTGGAATCCAACATCTCATTAACATCATTCAAGTTTTTAGTTTCATCCCAATTTTGACCAAAATGCTTTATACAAAAGTTAAAAATTTCATCTTCCCCCGTAAGTTCATTTCCCGACATTTTCTGAATCATGTTCACTTCAACGGACTGGTCAAACAAATCACTAGGCTGCTCTCGCACATTAAACACATTTAAGTCAATTGTTATGTTTCTAAATGTCAATTTCATTAGCCCATTTCTATAATTAATTAACGCATTAGAGGTTGCTAGAAATGGTCTACCTAAAATGACAGGAATTTGACCCTTGGGATTGACAACAGGCTGGGTTTCAAGGACACCAAAGTCAATAGAAAAGACAAAATCACCAACCTTAATGAGTACATCTTCAACTATTCCCATTGGCACTTTAATAGAATGATCAACTAGTTAGAGTGTGACACTTGTCTTTTTTAGCTCCCCTAAGCCCAATGTTTGGTACAGAGAAAATGGTAAAAGGTTCACACTAGCTCCTAAATCAAGTAATACTTTTTCAATTAAGGTGTCACCTATGATGCATGAAATAGTAGGACAACCGGGGTCCTTATATTTCACAATGACTTGACATGACAAGATAGAACTAACATGGGCTGTTAGAAAAGCTTTCTTAGGAACATAAGTGGTTCTTTTGTGTATGCACAAATCTTTTAGACATTTAGCATATGAGGGAACTTGTTGAATGGCATCTAGAAGGGGAATATTAATTTTCACTTATTTGAACACTTCTAGAATTTTGTCCAACTGGGATGACTGCTTGTTTGAAATAAGTCTTTGAGGGATTGGGGCTTTTGGTTTAAAGACTTTTTCATTTGATTCAGAAAATGTGGTTTGATCATTTTTTGACACAAGCTTAGTAGATGGACCTACTAACTCAGAGTTTATGGGCTTTTCAGGCTGGGCTGACTTTGAAGATGAATTGTTAGATTCAACATTAAAATTTTTCTCTTATTTATTATCAATGCCAGCATGATTATTAAAATAATTTCCAAACCTTAAAGAAATTATAGAATTCACATGATTGAATTGGTTGTTTTCAAGTGAATTAGCATGATAAGGTTTTTGATTAGGGACTGGAAATTTTGGATTGGTCTCGGGTTGACTAGGAAGCTTACCCTTCTCTCTTTCACTAACTATAATAGCTAATTGACTCATTTGGATCTCTAGACAAGATAAAGTTTGGTTAATGTTTTGCATGAAATTATTGAAGTTATTATGAGATTTCATTAAAGTTTCTATGCTCTTCTCTAAAGTGTTAAGTCTCTTCTCACTTTTATTAGAAAAACCTGGTGGATATTGGGTTGTTGAACTTGAATTTATGTACGAACCAGGATTTGGCTTTTGGTAAGGTTGAAATGATTTATTTAGAGACTAATTGACCCGATTTGAAGAATTATTTGGGTAGGGTCCTTGGTTCCATGCAAAATTAAGATTATTTCTCCAACTTGGATTATAAGTTGGTGCAAATGGGTCATTCCCAGGTCTTTGAAACAATGCATTGACTTGTTCATATTTTTCAGGTTAGGGCATGACTCTAGGACATTCCTCAATCACATGGATTGGTGAATTACACCATAGACACAAAGGTGTTGGTGTTGAGACTTGGTTCACGTGTGATTGTCCCCTAGTTTCTAAAGCTTCAAGTCTTTTAAGTACACCAACCAACTTAGCTTTGGTAGCAATTGAATTGTCAATTATATGAACACCCCTAGATGAACTAGGTTTATTAGTCTCTCGGATGGTTTCCCATTGCATGGTTTTTTCTGCTAAGTCTTCTAAAAACTCCCAAGCTTTTTCCTCATCATTATCCAAAAAATCCCCTAGACACATTGACTCTAACATTGTTTTAGTGGGGACGATCTAAAACCTTACGTGAGCAATTTGACATAATCTCCATTTCTCAATTCCATGGTGTGGGCACTGGGATAACAAATTTTTAAATCTATCAAAATATTTCCAAAAGGACTCTTTTTCAAGTTGGCAAAATTGATGAATTACAGTCCTAATTTTAGCAGTTTTATGATTTGGAAAATATTTTTTTAGAAATGTAACAACAAATCCCTCCCAGGTTGACATGGAATTATTGTGTAGACTATATAACCATTTTTAGCATTATCTTTTAAAGCAAATGTTATAAATCTTAGCCTAATTGAGTCATTAGATAATTGTTGAATTTTCATTAAGGCACAAACTTCCTCAAATTCCTGAATAAATAAATATGCATCTTCTATCCCAATGAACCTAGGTAACATATTTATAAAATATGGCTTAAGTTCAAAATTGTTACCAGTACCGATGGTAGACTGATACATGAAGGTTGGGCAGAGCGGAAAGGATAACATCGATCCCTTAAAGAAACAGTTTGTGCGCCCTCCATTTTTCTTAAAGTGAGATCTTTTAAAGTGAAATTCGAAAAATCAAGTTTTCTCACTAATCGAAATGTTTCGTCCCTAATCCACACTTTTTGCATACACTACTAAGTAAATAAGCACAAAAAAAACAAAACAAAAAAATAAATAAATAACTTTACTTCTAAGGTCAACCTAAATAAAATCTAGACAGCTCCTAACTGTTCCAAGTTACACTGCAAGGTCCACCAAATTTGAAATTAATCATACCATTAGCCAGGTAAGTGTAAGAAAGGTGGGAATTTCTCCGTAGATACGGTGACTAATTGAATAACCACACAATCTTTAGGCGTTTACCTTTTAAACCACTTACCTAGACACTAGTATTTTGATTAATTTAAATTCAGCATCCTTTTAGAGTTTCTTGTCCTAATTGAGCTCGAGAGTCCTAGGGACCAACGTCTACTTGATTTTATTAGGTCATGGTCATGCAAAATACAAATTGGGTTGTTTGTGGGCCAAAGAAGGGTGATGAAATCCCCACATTATCTTGTTACAGGTTGTGCCCTTAATGTTAGATTAAAGATGAAAATGCACAAATAAAAAAAATTATAAACAAATAAAATGTCTTAAAACTATGTGAATTACGAAAGGAGAAATTTTGACGTACCTCAATCCTCCAGCAATCACCACAGTTTATATTTGACAAAAAAAACGTAACAGGATGTGCTCTACGTGAGTGAATGCATGAATGCGGCAAATAAAAAAATATAAAAAAAAACTAGACTACTATTTTTTTTTAAAAATAAATATAGAGATACAAAGTACAGAAGAAAGCGCAACAACAATCCTGAAAAAAAAAATAGAGTTAAAATTAATTCGAATAAATAAAAATTAATTCTAGTTCCGAATGACACTTGAAAAACTTGATGTGTTAAAATTATATGCAATGAAGTACTGAACGCCTATTGTAGATTTGGCAAGTGCAGGTCGAACCACAAAGACTAAATCAATTCTTTAATATATCCTTAATTAATATTGTAACGATCGAGAAATTTGTAATTTAATTTAAATATTTATGGAATTAAATAAATATTTAAAATAATTTATTTATTGAGGAAAATAAATATTTGATGAATTGTCATAAATTAATTTAGTAACTAAATTAATTAATGTTAATTGAATTGAGTAATGATAATTTTATTTGTTGTAACTAAATTAATTTATGACAATTGAATTGAGTAATGATAATTTTATTTCTTGGATTTAATTTAAGGAGATAATTAAAATTAAATCAATTATTTAATATGTAAGAAAATAATTAAATTAAATATAGTGATGTGTCTAATTTATTAATTAAATTAGATATATAATTATTTATTAATGATAATAAGATTTTTATTAGTATTATAAGTTATTTAAATTAACTAAACTAAGTTATTTAAATTAATCAACAAAAAGTGTGACATAAAACTATATAATATAAATGTTATTAAAATAATTTAATATGGGGAAAGTTGGTTAGCCAAACAAGGCCTTGTGGCCTTTGGCTTATTCAACTAACGAGTCATTTTATTTTTTTCTAACGTAAGGGAACGTGGGAGTGGCTAGCTTATATTTTTCCTACGCATTCTATTTTTCTCTAAGGCTTAGCTAGATATCACAGAGTGTTGAGAGAGAGAGAGAGCTTGAAGGAAGAGAACTCAATAATATTGTCTTGGAGGAGAAGGGTTTTGGAAAAAAGGATTGCTATCAATTGCTTCCATAAACAAGGATTAAGGTACATTGTAATTCTAATATTTTGTGCTTTGAGTTCTCTGTGGGAATTTCATGTGAATTATTAAGTCACGTATATGATGGTTGTATATATGCACTTATAGGTTTGCAAACTCTGTTGATTATCATGTGTACATGTTATTTGTTATCAAATTCATGAGAAATTGGGTTGAGGAAGAAAAGGAAAATCACAGTGTTTGGGTTCTTATAATATGGCCATAGAAAGTACCAAATTTCTTGTTTAATATATGATGTAATCTGTAATTTGTTGATGGATTATGATAATATGTTAAGAAACGAAAAATAACGCAGTTTAAATTATGTCAATTGATTGAAAAACGAATTCGTGGTGATCAAATTCAAGTTTCCATTCCTATATTATTGTTTTTCAAGTAATTGAGCAAGCTTAATCTATTTTGCGTATGTTTGTACAAGCTTATGTAACCTAATTCGTTACATCGAGCGAGTTTTACTTTCCTAATTATTATTCAAAGCATATATTGTTCTAATACATTGATTCAAGGGAGATTGTTTTAACTCTTCCATAGCACTTTGCATGTATATCATGTTTATTCGATTATGTATATTGTTGATATCCGATCTTTGACTTTGATAGCCTTGTACAGTTACATATTCTTGTGTTAAACCTTTATTGATGGAAATTGAATAGTGTTCTAAAATTTCTAGAAACACTAATAAGCTAATTCCAAACTAAACTTTCTTTAGTGCGGAAATTCTAAATTCAAATGAGACGAACAACCCTAACATAGGGATTTTTATGCGTGTAACGTTTAGATGTTTGTCATAATACATAGTACAAAGGGCTGATCCCCAAGAAGTGCGTTAAGAAGGGTCCGTATAGTCTAAATGATTTATTAAGGTTGGGTAATAATACCTAAGTAATCGGGGACATAGTTCGTGGTCTTAAGACCATTAGATAATTAAAGTTTGAACTTATTTTCTATTTTGATTCGTAGAACAAGTTCTTTATTATTAAACTTTTGTTGTTCACTCTCATGTTACTCTGAGTTGCTACTTTCTATATCGGTGAGCATTTGTTTGCTCACTCTTGTAATTAACACTTCTGACTAAAGTGGAGAATGTTGATGAACCGTTATCATTAGCAAAAGGCGAGGCAAGATGTCCAAATGATGAAGACTTATGAGAATTTTATTTTAATGAATTATGTTAAAGACTTGTTTAAATATGTGATGTATTTCGCAAACTTATGTAATAATTTTAAGGTTAGATTACCTGGGATTTATTTTGAGATGATGATGTAACCCTTTAATGGGAAGGATTATTGTTTAAGTTATTTAAATTATGTCTTTATCCTTTATTGATGGGTAGTTAGATGTAATAGTTTTTGATAAGTGAGCACCAAATCCTATGGGAATGAAGTACCTGGATTTGGGGGTGTCACAAATATTTTAGGCAAATTAGAAACAAAAATGATGGAGAAGATTTATTAACTAAATTATGCAAACTATTAATTAATAACAAAAACTATTAATGAGAAAAGGTACCTAGGAATTAGAATCCACTAAATATTAACATCATAAATAATTTCTTATTTCCTAAATTAATTCCCACATTATTTTTCCTTCCTTTAAAAATAATGATTCATATAATTAATATAAAAGAGTAAAAGTTATGAAAAATTCATAGATTAACTATAACTTATCAAAACCTGTAATCAATATAAGAATATATGATTTATGCGGAGGAAAATATGAAGGCGAAAATAATTAGGCATTAATTTTGGAACGGAAAGAAAATATTATTATGAAATACTTAGTTTCATCATAATCCTAGGTATTAGAAATTTATCTAGCAATGGAATTAAAAACAAAAACAAATAATATTAGTACTACTATTTGCATGAAATAAGAACAATAATTCAAAGAGAATTTCTATTATATAAACAAAAGAAAGTTATAAATACTCCCTGACAGTAGTACCACACGTGATTGGAATAAGAGATAAGACAAAAGCTAAATATCTTACTCCCTTCTACACTAGTGAAAAACTAAGAAAAAAAAATAACAAGTGGTGCCCTTCTCTCTAAAATAAGAGGCCTATTTATAGGGAAAATAACTTTGAACCCTAATTTAGATTCATTGAACTTGGACACTTTTATTCCCTTTTCATGTAGGTTTCAACTTCCTAGTGACAATCAACTTCTCAAAGAGATCTTCTAGATTAACTTTCCTTTTTCTTGTTGGATTTGACTTGCACACCAAAATTGTTCCACCTCTTTCCTTCTCCTTGTAGGATTCTTCTTGGATATTCCTTACATGAATAAGAGCATTAAATATCGCTTGATCACCAAGATTTTGACTTTATTGCAACAAATATTAAATTCTACAAAATAAAATAAAACATATTAATTTAATAAACTAATATAATTAAAAGGACAAAATTAGGGATAATAAAATGTATGAATTACGTGTTTATCAGTATCCAAAGAAAATCCGCTATATCTCCCTCAACGAGTGATGAAGCCAGTCATCAAATCTAAAGGGAAAGTGCCCAAGGAGAAAATTGAAGAATTCTTCCGCAAGATGGGACACAATGAAGCCAAGGTGGTGCAAAGCTTGGAAGAAGCACCACAACAGATATCTATTTTGGACTTGGTATTCTCTTTGAAAGATCATCAGAAGGTCTTATTGAAAATATTAGAAGAAGCCCACTTGCCAAAGATAGCGGATGTAGAAAAGTTTCATCACATGGTAGATCACATCTTTAACAACAATGTGATATCCTTCACCGATGATGACATACCTCCCGAAGGGACGGGTCATTACAAGCCACTGCACATAACAATGATATCTTTTGGATATGTGGTCGGAGGAGTGCTAATAGATGGAGGATCATCCCTAAACATCTGCCCCTATGACACATTGGAAAGAATGAAGATCAATCTCAACAGGATCCGAAGCAGCCATACAGTCATCAAAACTTTTGATGGATCTCGACGAAATACTGTCGGAGAGATTGAATTACCCGTGGAAATTGGTCCACATACATTCTATATATCCTTTCAAGTGCTCAATATCACTACAGGATATAATTTACTATTGGGAAGACCTTGGATCCATATGGCGGGCGCCATCCCATCCACTCTTCATCAACAACTCAAGTATATCATCAATAGTAATATGGTCACTGTCAATGCTGAGCCAGAGTATCCTATCCAAAGTGATATACCTCTCATCAGTTTCAATGCAGAAATTGAGTCTGTTAGCTTCCAAGCCCTTAAGGTGAGCAACACTCACTATCAACCCATTGGGGTTCCAGCTCTGAATCCCAGAGTTTCCTCCGAGTTAATGTCGGCCAGTCAAGATATGATATCCTTGGGTTTCCATCCAGGACAAGGGTTAGGAAAAAATCAGCAAGGAATCAAATGCCAAATTCAAATTCCCAGCCAGATAGGGAAGGCCGGACTAGGCTACTCCTCTGGGTCCATTCACAGAAACCTGCACAAGAAAACATCGATTCCTTCATCTATAAGGCTATTGCCTAAACCTACAGATGCAAATTCTATACATTCTCTAAGGACAATTCTTGTCTCTGTGGCAGGTATACTGTTTCCTAAGCTGATACCGGTTAATAGAAAAGAAGTCCTGATTTAAGACCCAGACATGGAGGAAAGGAAACAAAGGCGCAAACAAGAGATAAAGACACATTTATCAAACATGCGTGTCCTGATCCATACAGAGGGTATGAACAGAGACATTCCGGATGATGATTGTCCAGACATTATGGACATTATTCAAGAGGAGGAGGACGATAACATCCCCTTCATCACAGCTATCCACCAGGACTTCACCCTAGGCAATTGGAGCAGCATCCCTTGCATTAGTCGAAAAGGGTAAAAAGGGCAGAAAATCCCTCTGCCCTGTAGATAGCAATAACTGCTTACTTTTGTTGCATAATATTAGCAGTTGTTTTTGTCATGGCATGCTAACACTTTGTATGATCAAACAGTTTCATATATTAAGTGTAAGCATTTTGTTTTAGGACTCTAAAGTTAGATTAGCCTAAACTTACTGATGGAGTGCCTATTCTTCACAAGGACTTCAACTTTGATGTAAAGTTGGACTCTAACTTGATGGAGATTGAACAAGAGGACTATGAGGTGCCTTAGGAGATCAAAGAATGGGTCGAAGACAAACCCAAGCCAAATCTTGATCAAACCACCTCTTTTAACCTCGGAACCTCAGAAATTCCCAAACAAATCCAGATTGGTACGGACCTTATTCCTAGCCAAAGGAATGACATGGTTACTCTATTGATCCAATTCCAAGATGTGTTTGCATGGTCTCATGAAGACATGATTGGTTTGTCAACTAACATCGTCATTCATCGCATACCCATCAAAAAGGGATTCAAGCCAGTCAAACAAAAGCTCAGATGATTAAAACCTGAGTGGAGTTTGAAAGTCAAGGAAGAAATTGTGAAACAATTTCAAGCTGAAATCATCATGGTATCAACATAGCCTGAGTGGCTATCCAACATAGTCCCCGTACCTAAACTTGGAGGAAAGGTCCGAGTATGCGTGGATTACAGGGATTTGACAAAGCTTATCTCAAAGATAACTTTCCCATACCATTCATCCACATACTCATTGACAATACAGCTCAGTATGGAATGTACTCCTTTGTTGACTACTTTGTTGGGTATCACTAAATCATGGTTACTAAAGAGGATCATGAGAAGAAAACATCCATCACTCTTTGGGGAATCTTTTGCTACAGACGATTGTCATTCGGCCTTATCAATCCCAAAGCTACCTATCAGCGAGCCATGATGGCTCTTTTCCACGATCAAATGCACAAAGAGATAGAAGTCTATGTGGATGACATCATTGTCAAATCTCGAAGAGAGGAAGACCACCTAGATAATCTCGAAAAGCTCTTTAACTGGTTGCATAAGTACAACTTAAAGCTAAATCCAGCCAAGTGCGTCTTTAGCGTCAAGTCATGCAAGTTGCTGGGATTCTTAGTAAGCCACAAAGGCATTGAGCTGGATCCGGCCAAAATTCAAGCCCTTACTGAGATGCCCATACCCTAGACAGAGAGGGAAATATGGGGATTTTTGGGAAGAATCAACTTCATCAGCTGATTCATCTCCCAACTCACAGCAACCTAAGAACCTATCTTCAAGTTGTTAAAGAAGAACTCCTCTAAAAAATGGAACGAAGAGTGTCAAAAAACCTTCTTTTCAATCAAAGAGCAACTAGTTAAAGCTCCTGTCTTGGTACCTCCCAGGGATGGTGTTCCCCTATTTATGTACCTGTCAATCAATGACAATGCCATGGGTTGCATGCTGGGACAAAAAGATGATAGAGGCCAAGAAAGAGCTATCTATTACCTTAGCAAAAGATTCAACATCAATGAGCACAAGTATACCTTGATTGAAAAGACTTGTTGTGCATTAGCATGGGCTTCCATGAGATTATAACATGTTTTCCATGGTCACACAACCCGTCTCATATCCTGCATAGACCCTTTTAAGTACATATTTAGCAAACCTATGTTGAATTGTTGACTGTCCAAATGGCAGTTGATCTTACAACAATTTGACATCATCTACATGACTCTAAAGTCTATTAAAGGTCAAAGAATTGCTTATCAACTAGTCGTCGCACCATCAGGGGACTTCAAACCCTTTGAAACATATTTCCCCGATGAAGGGGTAATGACAATTCAGCAATACCATCAGGACAATACACACCAATCATGGACGATGTATTTTGATGGAGCTGTGAACGTGGAAGGTGTCGGAGCTGGAGCAGTTCTAGTATCCATTTCGGGAAAGTAGTATCTCGTTGCCATCAAATTGTAGTTTTTCAACACCAAAAACACAGCTGAGTATGACGGTTGTATCATGCGGTTTAAACTAGCCCAATCCATGGGCATCAAATGATTAAATATCTTCGGAGATTCTGAACTGATAATCAGACAATCCACTGGGATCTATCACACCAAGGAATTACATTTATTGCCTTACCATCGGCAAGTTATCCAGATGGCTTCGGAGTTTGAAGAAATATCCTTCCTCCACATTCCTTAGAACACGAATGAATGACTTTGCAGATGCACTAGCAACTTTGGCCTCCTTAATCAACATATCTGACAAGGAAGACATGCCAAATATCACCTTTTCCAGGCAAAAGGCCCAATCTATGGGAATTACATTGGAGAAGTATCGAATGGACTTCCTCCCATCTAACACCCTTGGTATCAGTCTATCAAGGAGTATCTGCGAGATGGATCTACGCCCACTAGGGCAAGTCAAGCTGATAGAAAGTGGATCCATAGAATGGCCATGAAATTCTATCTGAGCGGAGACACACTCTACAAAAGAGGAGCAGGACTATGCCTTCTAAGATGCCTAGATAAAGACCAAGCTCATAGGCTCATGGATAAAATCCATGGTGGAGTATGCGGCCCACATATGAGCGACCTTTTACTTGTCAAGAAAATCCTAAGAACAGGGCATTATTGGCTCTCTCTTAAAGTTGACTGTGATGATCACGTTAAGAGATGTTATTAATGCCAAATTCATGGGAATGCTATCCACGATCCTCCAAGGGAGCTCCATAATATGAGTTCGTCCTAGCCCTTCTCAATGTGGAGAATGGATGTGTTCGGGCCCATCGAGCCCAAATCCAGTAATGGTCATCGATTTATCTTCATCATGATCAACTACTTCACCAAGTGGGTAGAAGCAGCCTCTTCCCTCAGGGTTACTAAAGAGGTGATCATTGGTTTCATCAGAAATAATGTCATTTGTTGATACGGACAACCAGAGGTGATTGTATTAGATAATGCCAAAAACCTCAACAACCAAATGATGGAGGAGTTATGCAATAAATTCCACATCAAACATCTTAACTCCGTCATCTATCGTCCAAAGATGAATGGTGTTATTGAAGCGGCTAATAAGAATATCAAAAATATCATGCAAAAAATGTCCGCCAACAAAGGATGGCTTGACCTATTGTCTCTGACTCTATTAGCCTATAGAACGTCAATGCGCACTTCCACTAAGGCAACACCCTACTCATCAACCCATGGCATAGAAGCAGTGCTCCCCATAAAGGTGGAAATGGAATCCTTGAGAGTGTTGATAGACGCTCAGCTGGATGAAGACCAATGGTTACAAGATCGGTACCACCAATTGTCTCTAATAGATGAAAGGAGGGTCACAACCATCTTCTATGGTCAGTTATACCAACAGAGGATCGCTAGATCCTACAACAAGAAAGTCCGGCTACGGCAATTCAAAGAACATGACTTGGTCTTGAAAAAGGTTCTTGACAACCAAGATCAATCTAAACGAAAATTCACCCCAAACTGGGAAGGCCCATTTGTTGTCAAGGAGGTATTGACAGGAGGAGCCCTCAGATTACAAGAGATGGATAGCGAGGAATTTCCCTAACTCATCAACTCGGACACCGTGAAGCGGTACTATGTCTAAAGTTACCTGCAAACCAGCATCCTAGTTCTGGATCTTCAGATCCATCACTCAACTCAGGTTTTCAAAACCTTTCTCACTATATAAAACTTTCAAGCTTTTCCCACCAGGGACGAACTATGTAGACCTGATCTCCCCAATACACGGGAGTACGTACGCAACCATTTTTATGGTCCGGTTTAACCTTTGTAAAAAACAAAAACCCTTCCTCATAACATCAGTTTGTCCCACCAGGGATAAACTACGCGGACCTGATCTCCCCAATACATGGGAGTACGTAGGCAGCCATTTTTATGGTCCACTTTAACTACAGAAAAAAATCTCAACACCCTTCCACATACAACTTTTAACCTTTTCACACTAGGTTGGAACTACGCAGACCTAATCTCCCCCTCATTAATTGGAGTACTTAGGCATCCATTCATGGTGCGGTCTCACCCTTACCAAAAACACAAAACCCTGTCAACAGTACTGGGATCATCCTTTAAACTTTCAAACCAAACCATAACAGATGGAACTACCTGATCTCCCCAATACACGGGAATACATCAGCGACCATCTGTGGGGTTGTTAAACCACACTTCATTGGCTTAGAAAAAATGGATGGAACTACCTGGTCTCCCCACACAAATGGGAGAAAAATCGGCGACCATCTAAGCTGCGGTTGAATCCTCAAAGAGAAACACCAATCCATAAGAGATGGAACTACCTAGTCTCCTTTATACATGGGAGTACCGGTGACCATTTGTGGGGTGGTCAACCTCAAAGAGGAAAGCCAAAATCCTCTCCATAACCACATTCAAAAAACCAGTCCCAAGACACCAAAGGGTAGGGGAGTACAAAGATCAACGATCCACTTTGAAAGATCCTGAGGCAACTCAATGTCCATCCATCAAGGAGGAGTTCAGAATACATAAAGATCATAAGCCCTGGAGAACAGGAAGCTATCAAGCAAGTAACAAGGGATAACTAAAAGGGAAGTGGATTAGAACATATTTCCTTGCCATATAATACTGTTTGATATATTTAATGTGTCCTGTACATGACAAAAATGGCTAACATAGTCTATACAAGAAAATCAAAGCTAATCTACAAACAAGTAGATAAGTGAGCCATCAAGTCTAACATGGCATCTCTCTCAAATGAGCTCCTACCCTCGGGTATCAACATAAGCCAGGAGATCTACGACCATTTGCATGGTGCTACTATGTTCATCAATGAATGCACTCATCTCTGCAATAATGTCAGGAGTATGAGATCTCAATGTAGTACTATTTGTAGTGGCAGCATCTCGGGTAGCTAGAGTACCATCCCGCTCAATAATAGCGGCATCCCTAGATGATCGAGCCACATCCTGCTCAACAACAGCGGTATCCCTATGAGTTAGAGCATCATCTCTCTCAACCAGAGCGAGATATCTACCAGAAAGGGTTGTCAACATCAAGGCCCTAGCCGGATCCCTCTCAAATGTCATCAGATGTAAAATCTATTCTAAATACTCTGTAGAATATGGAGTCACAATAGCAGGAATACTGGGGGTATCAACAAGAGTTGCTGACAACCTAGTAAATAGCTCATCCTCAGGGGGAGAATCAAGGTAATCCAAAGGCTCCCCACTATCAGAATCAATACCCGGCTTTTAGGATACAACCCTAGCCGATGCAATCTCTGCCTCCATCCATGCAGAATACTCTTTAGAACGACCTAAATGGCAAGTTAAAAAGTCATCCCTCTTACACTGGTTCCAACAAGCATAGATCCTGGACAAATCCTCTGCAGACAGAAGCCGAGATGACAAACGCTGACCCAATGCCCCGTCAAAGGGATGAACATCCTGAAACTGGTCAAACTATGCCATCACAGCCAGTGGATGATAAGTGGTCACCCCCTCAAACTAGCTAGGGGAAGATAGTCCATGCCAGCTGCATGAGTGATAAAGCTGTAGGGAGAGCTAATCCCCGAATACGACAAAATATCAAATGGATTCTCGATCCCTGACAAGAAAGCTGACCAAGAAGTTGCATCTGTACACTCCGTCGACTGAAAGGAGTATGACATGGCTATTTCATGGGAAAAATAATACCCATGGCGTCGGAAGGTTCCAATCGGTCTCAAGTGTGTCATAAACCACACATACACCAAGACCGAGCCGCTTATAAACATCCCCACAGAATGGGTATGGCAATATATGGCCGACGTCAAGGTCTCTGCCAAAATTATCTATAAGATGGTATGTCCCTCCTAGAGAGCCTGGACTACCATGATTACGTCGATATCCAAGTGGTCCATGTACAATGGCATGTCCAGATAAGCCACTATACACATCAAGAGTATATCTAATCGGGAAACACGCCAATCATCCTCTGAAATGGTGAAATCCTCAAAGTACCACAAATAACTATCAAATGATCCAAATCTGTAAATAAAAAAACTCATGGACACTACATGCCCTGAGGAGATCTCATCCAGGGTAACTCTGCGCCTCAAACCTGTGAGTGTCATAAATTGTTGGCTCATATCTCCAATAGCCATCCGAGCGCAAGGCCTATCCAATGACAAATCTATAAGACGCTCGTACTCCTCTAATGTAAGAGTCAACTCCTTGGTAGCAAACCAGAATAGCTGCCTGTCTGGTACCCAATGCTCTAGCATGCCCTCTACAAAACCCGATAGAACCTGGAATGTCAGGAGGGTCATAGAGTGATGCAACAACTGATCAACTGTCACCCGATCTAGGGAGGACAAACTGTCATACCACAATCTTAATGAAGATGCCACCAATACTGGCGGGGTATGCTCAATTCGGCTAACTGAGGATTAAGACATCTATAGGGCCGTGTCATAAGACCATCCATGGGTCAATGCTAAACTCATATCTGGAAATGCATGTCCATAACATTATGCATGCATAATAAATAACAGATGACAATATGATGTAGGGAATGGAAAATAGTATACATACATTCCTAAGTACATCATCTCTGTATACAACTGGAAAATATAGGGAAATGGGGCACAACCACCCAACAACTAACACATGCTTATCAAAAGATATAACAAGAATGGGGCATAACCGCCCAATATCTAATAGAGGCCTATCAAAAGATATAGCGAGAAATACATCAAAAAAAGTCAATAGTGTTGATGTCCACATCATCCAACCTATCCATCTGATATAACTCCTCCTGAGTCACTGAGTCTCTGCTAGAAGGGATATCAGGCTAATACAAAGGAGGATCTGTGTTGGCAAAACCATCTGAATATGAGCCACCTGAAGGGCCAGCCCCAGAGCTGGAAGGATCAAAAGTATCCACCTAGAAAGGATCTCTACCCAAATGCCAGATAAAGAAATGTGTTCGGTCCAACTGCTGGGTCAAACTATCAATCTGCGCCAGATGAGTAGGCTCTCAAACGTATGAACTGCCATCATGATAGAGCTAGGAACCATATCCCCCATGAACTATGTGGTGCGGGTCTAGGCTCCAATGGTGAGAGGGAACCACCAGCGGTAGAATGCTTCCTGAGTGAGCTATCCCTCTGACAAAGTAAAGCCATAAACGCCCACCAATGGGACATCAATGATCGACAGCTACAAAGGCCAATAATGCTTGACAGGAGGACAAATCAGAATACGAATCTCTCTTGTGCTACTCCTAATAGCACACTCTCCTAAATAGAGCTCCCAACCTCTGTCTGTAAAGAGAGGAATCCAATGAGTGGACATCACATACTCGACACCAGTCGAGAAACCACCCTCGAAGCCAAATGTCAAGTGGTCCTCAGAGTAAGGAACCCATGTAATGACATCAGCTATCAATAGCTCCAACTATAAGTGCGAATAGGTGAAACCCTCAACTACAGGAACCTCCGTCAAAGGGGAGTGATGCCATCGTCGTCCCTGTGGATAGGTGTCTAAACCTAACAGGCTAACGGGACGAAGACATAGGAGCCTCTCGTAGGCCCAAAATTTCCAATACAAGATTAAACATCTGTGGTCAGTCAAACTCTCAACTCGAATAAGGGAAATCAAAAGAGAAATACTCACCAACAGGAATGGGTAGAACCCTAGCCAAGCCTCCGTCACGCCCTTTGAGCGTAGGCGCATTCCCCTGAGGAAGTAGGCAAAGATGTAGGAGCCCCAATCAAACTCTCCAATACGGTCCACCTCCCGTGTGACGCTGACTAAAGCAAATGACACCATGGAAGAGTTATCCACCAGGAAACAACCCCTGAAGATGATCAGGAATAATCACCGAAGGATGTGACTATACTTAAAGGACCAGTACGGACGATCCTTCCCTTGACTGTCCTAACAAGGATCTGACGGTAGTCGGGGAAATGTTATCCACACAAGGCACTGACACCCCAAAAAACTCCATCCAGTGATGAACCACCAATCCATCAGTGTTATCATCACCTCATAATTCAGCAAATAGAGAGACTGGGTCTGGTGAAACTAGAGCTTAGACAAAGCCCTGAGGTAACACCAACGACAACGGCGGGGGAGGATGGAAAAGAAAGCCTCAAAGCCCCAAGCATGCACAATCTCTCGATACTCTGGATGAAGAGTGTGACACCCCCAAATCCAGGTACTCCATTCCCACATGATTTGGTGTTCACTATCCAAAACATTACATCTAACTACCCATAATCAAAGGATAAAGACGTAATTTAAATAACTTAAACAATCATCTTTCCCATTAAAGGGTTACATCATAATCTCAAAATAAATCCTAGGTAATCTAACCTTAAAATTATTACATAAGTTTGCGGAATACATCACATATTAAAATAAGTCTTTAACATAATTCATTAAAATAAAATTCTCATATGTCTTCAACATTTGGACATCTTTCCCTTTCCTTTGCTAGTAGACGGCTCATCGACTTTCTCAACTTTAGTTGCAGTGTTAAATGCAAGAGTGAGCAAACAATTGCTCACTGATATAGGAAGTAGTAATAATAACAACATGAGAATGAACAACGAATGCTAGAAATAATGAACTTGTTCTATGAATTAAGAATAGAACACAAGTTCGAAATCAATGTCTGAGGGTCTTAAGACCACGAACTATGTCTCCGGTATATAGGTATTATTACCTTAACCTTAACAGTCATTAGACTGTACAAACCCTTCTTAGCGTACTTAGGGGGATCAAATACATGCACCATGTGTATTGTGCACAAACATCTAAACGTTACGTAAAAAATCCCTATATTAGGGTTGTTCGTCTCGGTTTGAATTTAGAATTTCCGCACTAAAGAAAGTTTAGTTTGGAACTAGCTTATCAGTGTCTCTAGAATTTTAGAACACTATTCGACTTCCATCAATAAAGGTTTAATACGAGAATGTATAACTGAACAAGGCTATTAAAGTCAAAGATCGAATATCAACAATATATATAACTGAGTAACATGATATACATGCAAAGTGCTATATTCAAAGGAGTTTAGAACAATATTCTATGAATCAATGTATTAGAAATATACGCTTCGAATGATAATAAGGAAAGTAAAGCTCGCTCGATGTAACGAATTAGGTTACAAGAGCTTGCACAAACATACTCAAGTAAACCAGTTTGCATTCAACCTTACAAGAATTTTAGGAACTTGTACAATAATGATTTAGGAATGGGAACATGCATTCAATATGAAAGGAATGAAGTTAGAAAGCTTGCTTAATATAAAGAGTTAAGGTTTAGGAACTTGCCTTGTTTGTAAGCTACACAATTGTAAAATAATCTCCAATTACCCTACATATATCATTACAATCACAACAACAATTAGTTGTATGAATATTAACACTATGGGTATTAAACCATCATTTAGGTCACAACCCTAACCTAGCACCTAACCATTTAGGTTAACATACTTAATGAATCTGACATCGCATTACGAGCCAACATAACTTACTCGTTCATTTCTAACTTTTGAAAACATCACTTTTAGTTTCATTATATAACTCAATTAACAATTACTTAAAACTCTTTTACACTTTATATTATAACACCTTACAATTTGTTATTTTAGTCCACTTTATGTTTTAATATCCTTAACATGCATGTTAAACTAACCCAAGTCTCATTCTGCGTAACCTCGCAATTAAGCGAGACTTCACTGTCATGTGATCGGTTACTTCATGCAATTTGCCAATAATACACTTGGGTAACCATGCGCCACATGACGCTTGTGTACGCCTTATCGCTTAAAATGTTTACTTGGCATATGGAGCAATCACGATAACGCTTGCATCACATACCACGCGATGCCCTCGATTCAATTTTGCGAAGCTCAAAAGACTACTCTGCTTTGGCCAAAAATCCCAATTCTACAGAAAATCTCCCAACCTCAACATATAACACTTTGACATATTATAGTTATACATGCTAAACATCATTCTATATACAAAAACATTATAAACATCATTTTGAAGAATCAAAACTATATTTTTCCCAAATTTCCTCATTTTTATACTTTTAACGAATTCGATCACCACGAATTCGTTTCTTAATCATTTAACACGATTCGAACTACGCCGCTTTCGTTTCTTAACATATTATCACAATCCAATAACAAATTACAGATTATAACACATATAAAGCATCAACTTTTGTACTTTCTAAACCATACTATATGAACATAACACTGATATTTCATTTTCTTCCTCAAACCCAATTTCTCATGAATTTGATAACTGATATACAATCACAGATGATAATCAACCAATTTATCAAGAGTATACATATATTCAATCATCCACGTGACTTAATAATTTATAGAAAATTTCCATAGAGAACTCAAAACAAAAATTTTTAAAACTACAATATACCTTAATCCTTGTTTATTGAAGCAATTGATAACAATCCTTTTCCAAAACCCTTCTCCTCCAACTCAATATCACTGTGTTTTTCTCTTTTCTTCCAAGCTCTCCCTCTAACTCTCTGATATCTAGTTAGCTTTATGCATAGAAATAGAATGCGTATAATAAACCTACATACTCTTCTATTAGAAAATAACAAAAGGCGTAGTTGAATAATGCCAAAGGCCATAAGGCCTTGTTTGGCTAACCAAAAACTCCCCCAAATTAAATTATTATTATATTATTATATTATATAGTTACTACTTGTCACACTTTAATTTGATTAATTTGAATAACTTTAGTTTAGTTAATTTAAATAACTTATAACAATAATAATAAAATTCTTATTATCATTATACCTATAATTAATAAATAATTATATATCTAATTTAATTAATAAATTAGACATGTCACTTTTTTAATATATTTATTTCCATTAAATGTAATAATTTATTTAGCTTAATTATTTTCTTAAATATTAAGCAATTGATTTAATTATTTCCTTAAATTAAATCCTTCAAATAAAATTATCAATACTCAATTTAATTAACATTAATCAATTTAGTTACTAAATTAATTCACCACAATTCATCAATTATTTATTTTCCTCAATAAATAATTTATTTAAAATATTTATTTATTTCAATAAATATTTAAATTAAATTACAAATTTTCGATCGTTACATCCTTCTATCCTTAAAAGGATTCTGTCCCCAGAATCATAACTCAAAAAATTTATTCTTTACATTCTTCCCTCCTTAACAAGATTATGTCCCCAGAATCGCTATACAAAATCAAGCAAACAACTGAGGATAATTCTTCATCATAACACTTTCAAGGTCCCACGTAGCTTCCTCAGCATTGTGGTTCCACCAGATTACCTTAACAGAAGGTATCACCTTATTCCTCAGTACTTGCTCTTTTCTGTCAATAATTTGAACATGGACTTCTTCATATGACAAATCTTTCTCAAACTATAAGGGCTCATATTCTATAACATGTTTATAATCAGGCTTATATAGCCTCAATACTGATACATGGAAAATATTATGAATATGCTCCAACTTCGAAGGTAAAGCTATCTCGTATGCCACTTCGCCAACTCGACGAAGCACTTCAAAAGGTCCTATAAATCTAGGGCTCAATTTCCCCTTCTTGCCAAATCGAATTTTTCCCTTCCAGGGAGACACTTTCAGGAAAACATAACTACCGACATCGAATTCCCGATTTTGTCGATGTTGATCGGCATATTTCTTCTGTATATCTTGTGTGGCTATTAATTTTGCTCGAATCACTTTGATGATCACGACAGTATGTTGTGCCAATTCTAGACCTAATAGCTAACGTTCACCTACCTCATCCCAGCATAACAGAGTTCTGCATTTCCTACCGTATAATGCTTCGTAAGGCGGCATGCCAATACTCGCGTGATGACTATTATTATAAGCAAATTCCACCAATGGTAGATGGTCATCCCAATTTCCCTTGAAATCCATAATACACGATCTGAGCATATCCTCTAGTGTTTGGATGGTTCTCTCACTTTGTCCGGCTCGATTACGAGGATGGTGCATCAGTGCTCATTCTCACCGTTGTGTTCCCAAACATTCTTGTAATCATTTCCAGAAATTAGATGTGAAACGTGGATCTCTGTCTGATACAATGGACATAGGTACACCGTGCCTTGAAATAATTTCCTTCACGTACAGTATTGCTAACCGATCTAGGGTAAATCGAATCTTGATTGGTAAAAAGTGTGCCGACTTCGTCAGTCGGTCGACAATCACCCAAACGGCGTCGTAACCTTGTTGGGTTGTTGGAAGACCTACCACCAAATCCATTGTGATATGCTCTCATTTCCATTCTGGTATCTCCAACGGTTGTAACAATCTACTTGGCCTTTGATGTTCAGCTTTGACTTTCTGACACGTTAAACATTTCGCCACACACTCAGCCACATCCCTATTCATATTCGGCCACCAAAAATGATGTTTAAGATCTTGGTACATCTTTGTACTCCCAGGGTGAATCGAATATCGTGAGTTGTGAGCTTCATTCAGAATTTCTTCTTTAATTTCTGGTACTTGCGGAACCCAAATTCTCCCTTCGAATCGAAGTAACCCTTCCTAATCCATTTTGAATTTGTTTTCCTCACATTCAGATTTTTTCTGTTTTATCTTTTCGCAGTCTTCACCCTGAATTTGTGCATTTTTCACTTTATCCACCAACATTGAACTATTTCCCATCTGGAATAACTTTTCATCGGATTCTGTCGGACATTTAATTTCCAACTCCATCTTATCCATTTCCGACACTAGCTTCTCTTGATCAGTTAACAACATTAACTTCTCCCGTCCCTTCCTACTTAAGGCATCAAAATGAACATTAACTTTTACGGGATGATAGAAAATCTACAAATCATATTCTTTGATCAGTTCCAACCACCTTCTTTGTCTCATATTCAAATCTTTTTGTGTAAAGATATACTTCAGACATTTATGGTCGGTATACATATCACACCTCTCTCCATAAAGATAATGTCTTCAAATTTTCAGGGCAAACACCACCGCTGCCAACTCTAAGTCATGAGTCGGATACCCTTTCATGTAATCTTTCAACTGACGTGATGCATACGCAATAACTCTGCCTTTCTGCATAAGCACACAGCCTAGTCCTTTATGCGATGCATCACTATACACCACAAAATTTCCTGTATCATCAGGCAACAACAACACAAGTGCTGAACTCAACCTCTTTTTCAATTCTCAAAAACTTTCCTCACACTTCTCTGTCAAAACAAACTTAATCGCCTTCCTAGTTAAATTTGTCAACGGAGTCGTGATCTTGGAAAAGTCTTAAATAAAACGCCTGTAGTAACCTACCAATCCTAAGAAACTCCTTACCTCTGATGGTGTCTTTAGTTGATCCCGGTTTATTATAGCTTCAACCTTTGATGGATCTACCGAAATTCCGTCCTTATCAATAACGTGTCCGAGAAACTGTACACGTTCCAACCAAAATTCACATTTTGAGAACTTAGCATACAACTTCTCTTTTCTCAATGTCTCCAACGTCAATCCCAAGTGTTCCACATGCTCCTCCTTGGTTTTGGAATATACCAATATATCATCAATAAACACCACCACAAACTTGTCTAAGAATGGTTTAAACACCTTGTTCATCAAATCCATGAACGCTGCAGGTGCGTTAGTTAAACCAAAAGACATAACCAGAAACTCGTAATGACCATACCGAGTTCTGAACGCTATTTTTGGTACATCCTCCGGCCTCACCTTCAACTGATGATAACCACTTCTCAAGTCTATCTTTGAGAAATACCTTGCTCCCTTTAACTGATCGAACAGGTCATCGATTCTAGGTAATGGATACTTATTTTTAATTATGACCTTATTCAATTCTCTGTAATCAATACAAAGCCGCACCGATCCGTCTTTCTTCTTAACAAACAACACCGGTGCTCCCAATGGCGAAACACTCGGCTGAATATATTTCTTATTGAGCAATTCTTGCAATTGCGCCATCAACTCCTTCATCTCTACCGGGGCCATTCTGTATGGTGCCTTAGATATCGGGGTGGTTCCTGGTAGTAAGTCAATCATGAACTCGATTTGTTGATTCGACGAAAGACCCGACAAATCATCTGGAAATACGTCTGCAAAATCTCTTATGATCGGTACTTCTTCTAACTTTGCGCTCTTCTTCTGTGTATCGACTATGTAGGCTAAGTATCCTACACATCCTTGTCTCAACAACTTCTTGGCTTGCATCACCGTCAGACAACTTGCTTGTCGAGGTGACTTGCTACCAAAGAACAACCTTTGACGGTCGTAAAGGTTAACACACTTTCTTTGGCAATCAATTACTGCTCCATAATTGAATAACCAATCTATTCCCAGTATAACATCAAACTCACCAAGTCTAATTGGTATCAAATCTACCATCATCTCGTGACCCTTTATAACCACTCTACAATTCCTATATATGTATCTGACAGGAATCACTTCCTTATTCGCAATCTCTATACTTAAGGGAAATTCTATTTCTTCCTGAGGCAAATCTAAGTTCTGAGCAAATTCATCGGATATAAATGATCAAGTAGCACCCGAATCAAATAGTACATAAGCATTAATACCATTAATCGAAATGATACCTGACACCACATCCTTAGACTGTACAGCATCCTGCACGGTCATATTGAAAATCCTCGCAGTAGGTCGTGAAATTTAAATAGATACACTTAGAAGGGTGGGTTGAATAAGTGTAAGCACAAACTATGTCCAACTTTTATTTCTAATGCAGCAAGTTGGATTACCAAATCAGAATATTATTTAGTTGATCAAGTTTTACTGATGCAGGTAGTTGAATGTAGAATCACAGAAAGCAATCACACCAACACCGGAATTTTTACGTGGTTCAACTACTACCCTCTAGAATAGTAGTCTAGTCCACGTCTAGTACCAACTAGTATTGGAGACTCACTTTTATTAAACTTCTTCAATTACAATACAAGTTCCATAAGATGAACACCTTTGTTCCACTGCACTATGCACACTTAAGCACCTATGCTTCCTTTGAACTTGACGTAATTAGTTATCAATTCAAGACAATTTTATATGTAATATTGACTAAGATAGGAAATGAAAGATACACACTAGAGGTCTAATGATCAAGCAATATATTACTCACCAACTCAAGGCTCTAGTATGAAGTGATATGCAAAATGGATATTACGAATATTTTTGAAGCGAAGAACCTCGTTCTTAATCTGAATCGATGAAAAACAATTTACGTAACTTGTATGCTTATATTCTTTTGTGTATGTTTTTCGTGTGTGTATTTGTTAATGAGCTCAGTTTATATAGACGACTCCCAAATGTTTCCGTTGCTAACATTTTGCATGAATCTTGATGTCCTTCGTGAATCATGATATACATAATTTGTTTTTCCATCACGAGAGATTACGAGATATCATCTTGCTCGATAACTTTTCGGCTAAATGATTTTTATATGCAGATTTCCACGGTCCAATTTCTAAAAAGCCGGAAGTCAACTTCTAGGATTACCATAAATACTTGCTGGCATGTTTCCATATTACTAAGCATACATTGGACCGTTAGAATTGACCAATTGGATTTCTCAAATCATGACCCATGATCTCTGCAGAATCTGTTGATACACGCACTTGACACGTTGACATGTGATGAAGTTTGATATGTGCAGAAGACGAAGAGAGGGATAGCTTGAATTAGTAAAGTAGAGTTTATCTTTTAAAGACCGTGTGTTACCCAGATTTGGGAAGACGTGATGTCGTGTTTTGGAAATGAAGATTTTGGGTAGATTCATTATAGCCTATAGATACGCCGTGACTGTCTACTTTCCTTAACTCATGCAGATTGTGTTTATATCAGACACATCCCGAGTTCTCTTCTTAATGTATAGAACTGGTCTTCTCCTAAAGGTTTTGTAAAGAAATCTGCTAATTGGTGTTCAGTGGGAATGAATATCAACCTTATTAAACCTTTGGACACATTATCTCTAAGAAAATGGTGACGTACTTCTATGTGTTTTGTGCGGGAATGTAGTACTGGATTTTTTAAGATGTCTACAGTGCTGGTATTATCACAGTATATGGGCACACTTTCACATGTAATATCAAAGTCGCACAATGTTTGATGCATGCACAAGATTTGGGAACAACAACTTCCTGCAACTAAATATTCGCCCTCTGTAGTGGATAGAGCAACTGACGTCTGTTTCTTGCTATGCCATGAGACAAGACTTTGTCCCAAAAATGTACATGCACCACTTGTGCTTTTTCTATCTGTTTGACAACTTGCATAATCAGCATCTGAATATCCCATTAGGTCAAAATTATCGCATTTTGGGTAGAACAATCCTAAATTTGTCGTACCACTCAAATATTTAAAAATTCGTTTAACGGCCTGTAAGTGGGATTCTTTGGGTTTAGCCTGAAACCGAGCATATATACACACACTGTACATTATATCAGGTCTAGAGGCAGTTAAGTAAAGTAGGGATCCAATCATACCTCTGTATTTTGTTACCTCTACGTTCGTACCTTTTTCATCTGCTATGAGTTTTATTGATGTACTCATTAGTGTGGACTTTGTGTTTGAATTGTCAAAACCGAATCTCTTTAGTAACTCTTTTGTATACTTGGTTTGATGAATGAATATCCCTTCGTGATTTTGCTTAATTTGAAGGCCCAGAAAGTAGTTAAGTCCTCCCATCAGACTCATGTCAAACTCCTTGTGCATACATTTGGAAAACCACTCACACAGGAAATTATTAGTAGCACCAAATATTATATCATCTATATATATTTGCACAATAATAATATCTTTATTTTGACGTTTAATGAACAGAGTGGAGTCGATTTTACCTCGTATGAATCCATTTGATAGGAGATACTTACTTAATCTTTCGTACCAAGCCCTTGGGGCTTGTTTGAGTCCATAGAGTGCCTTTTTGAGTTTGTATACGTAATGCAGGAACTTGTCATGCTCAAACCCAGGTGGCTATTTTACATACACTTCTTCATTTATGTATCCGTTGAGGAAGGCACTTTTGACGTCCATTTGGTGTAGCTTGAACTTTCTGAAACAGGAAAATGCTAGTAGTATACGAATAGACTCCAAGCGAGCTACTGGAGTAAATGTTTCTTCATAGTTTATTCCTTCTTGTTGATTGTATCCTTGAGCAACTAGTCTAACTTTGTTTCTCGTAATTGTTAAAATATTAAATCGAAGCTTGTTTTGAAGACCCATTTAGTTCCGATAATGGACACATCTTTTGGAGCAGGCATTAATTCCCATACTTGACAACTTTCAAATTGTTGTAGTTCCTCCTGCATAGCTAGAAGCCAGCTCTCATCCATTATAGCCTCTTTGGCGTTCTTTGGTTCTATTTGGGATAGAAATGCTGAGAAAGCACACATATTTTGTGCTTTTCTTCTCGTCATAACTTTGTCATTTATGTTTCCAATAATGTTCTCAGGAGGATGGTTTTTGATATATCTTGTTGACTTTGGAAGTTGAATATCATGTATGACTTCTTCAGTAGATTCAGAGTTGTGGTCTTATTGTTCATCTATTTCAGCTGGCTGGATATGCTCTTGATTTTCATATTCAGCTTGCTAGATAGAGTCTAGGTCCTGCTGTTCTTCTATTTCATCTTGCTAGATTGACTCCATGAGCTTGCTGCTTTGCTTTATCTGGTAGGCTGGATTTGCAGCAGTTTCTAAGTCTCCTGCATCTTCTTCTTTTTCTTTTGGAATATCATGGTAAGATTCGTTAAATTTGACATGTATAGATTCTTCGATACACATCTTTTGGACATTATAAATCCGATATGCTCTACTATTTTGTGAATAGCCTATGAATATTCCTGCATATGATCTAGCATCGAATTCGCCTAGATTTTTATGTGTATTAAGAATAAAACATTTAGATCCAAACACTTTGAAATAACTTATGTTAGGAAGCCGATTGTTTAATAATTCATATGGTGTTTTCAGAATAATTGGACGGATCAGTACTCTATTTAGCACATAACATGTTGTGTTTACAGCCTCATCCCAAAATTTCTTAGGGAGTTTACTTTCTTGAATTAGAGTTCTAGCTGTTTCTTGTAACGTTCGATTCTTTCTTTCAACCACTCCATTTTGTTTGTGGAGTTCTAGGTCTTTGAAAATTCACGAGAGATTCCTTTTGATTGCGAGAATGTAATGAAATCTTTTGAAATTCGGTTGCCATGATCACTTCTAATTCTTATAAGATTAAGGCTATATTTGGTCTCCAAATTTTTAATCGATTTTCAAATTCTTTAAACTCCTCATCTTTTGTTCTAAGGAATAGTACCATGTATATCTCTAAAAATAAATGTAAACAATTACAAAAGCATAGAATTTTCGTTTAGACTAGCATGCCTTTCGAGTCCAAAATAAATCGAGGTGAAGCAATTGTAAGGGAGAAGAAGTTGATACCATGTTTTTGACTATGAATGACGTTCTTACTTGTTTTCCAAGTTGACAAGGTTCGCATATTTCTTTCTTTTCGAAATTCATTTTGGGTAGTCCTCTTACTAAGTTCTTTGATGACAACTTCTTAATTAGATCCATATGAACATGTCCCATCCTTCTATGCCATAGATTCGCTTCATCTTGAATGGTTGCAAGACATAATTCATCTTCCTGTTTCTTAAAATCAAGGGTATATATATTCCCTTCCCTTTGGGCAACTAGAAAGATATTATTAGTACCATGTGAAATTGTACATTTATCTTTTCAAATTTTACTTGATGACCATTATCCATTAATTGACTAACACCGATAAGATTGAATTAGACCATTAACAAGATGAACATTATTAATGTTGACCTTCTACCGCTTCTGATTTTACCTTTCCCAATTATTTCGCATTTAATGGGTTGTCATCGAATGTAACAGTTCCATGTTTCTTTTTGACATTTAGTTCCACGAACTTAGATTGGTCTCCCGTCATATAACGTGAACATCCGCTATCAAGGATCCACTTTCGAGAAGATACTTTGGCTTTAAGGCAAACCTGTATGAGAGAAATACAATTTATATTTTTGGTACCCATATCTTTTTGGGTCCACTTGTGTTAGTTAACTTCAAATCACTTTTCTTAATCCATATAGTTTTACTTAAATTTTTCTTTCTTGAGCAGTTTATCTCTAGGTGTCCTTTAATGCCACAGTTTTTGCAAGATGTAAAAGGTGTGCAGTAATTCACTTTGAATGATGATTTAGATTTTAGCATTTCAACTTCTGTCCTATGAGTTGGCTTGTAACCTAAGCCTTGTTTCTCATAACTAGGTCTTTGTTTTCCTAGCATAACATTTAAGTTTTCTTCCCCATGAACGAATTTAGCTAGAGAGGTTTTTAAAGATTCTATTTCCTTTTGTAGGTCATTAGTTGGAGGAGTTTTCTTACTAGATTCATTGCAAAAAGCATCAATGCACACATCTCTCATCTCTATCTCCTTTTTTAATTTCTCAACTTCAATATTTAGATGTTTAACCATGTTGAACAATATTTTATTGAAGTTTTCTAAATAATCATTCTTTGCTGATAAGATCTTTTCCTCATTCGTGTGTGTAGATTTTTTAAGATCTTTCTTTTCATCTATGAGTGTCTCCACTTCGCTCATTAGTGTGTTTACTAGATCTTTTAAGTGCATGTTTTTTTCTTTTAATTTTTCATTTTCTTGTTTCAAAGTAATACTATCAGAAAGAGATACCTCACTAGATTCACCTTCTATTCCCATGAAGCATATTTGCGCTAGTTCATCGCTTGCATCTATTTCCACTTCAGATTCTTCATCGTCACTCCATGTTAGAAATGCTTTGTGTTTTTTGAACTCTTTGTTGCCTTGCTTTCCTTTGTTCTTGAGTTGGAAACAATCCTTTTTGAAATGACCTGGTCGTCCACACTCGAAACACGTTTCCTCGGTTGGCTTGGTTTTGTATTTATTTGCGTTGAAAGTATTTTTCCTTTGATTCTTCCTTTGAAGTATCCCCTTAAGTCTCCTGAATATCATGGCTATTTCATCATCCGAGTTGTTTTCGAGTTCTTCTTTAACTCTTGCATTTAGAGCTAATACTTTCTTTCGAGGAACTTCTTCCTCGTCATCATATATTTTCAATTGATGTTCATATTCTTCTAGTTCACCAAAGAGAGTTAATGTATCCATGGAAGAAATATTGATGGAATCTTGAAGAGTGGTAATTTTAGATGCAAACCTTTTGGGCATGGCCCGTAGTAGCTTACGGTTGATTTCGCTTTGTGGAATTATCTTATCGAGTAGCTTTAAGGAATTTATCAGTACCAGAAATCGTGCTTGAGCCATTTTGATTGTTTCCTCTTTTTCCAGTTTGAACAGTTCATAGTCATGCATGAGCATACTTAGCTTGACTTCTCGTACTTTAGACGTTCCTTCATGACTTACTATTAGGGTGTCCCAAATCTCCTTTGATGTGTTTCATGAGGACACTTTATCTATTTCGGATTACACCATGCTGCTGAGGAGAGTGTTCATTGCCTTTGAATCGTATGACACCATGTATGTTTCGGTTGAATCCATCTCAAGTAGAGTTTTTGGAGTACCATCATCTTTCCTTGGGATTACCGATCCATTCTCTACCACCCACCATTCCCATGGGTCTCGCTTTAGATATATCCTCATCCGAAATTTCCAGAAGTTATAGTTCTCAGTTCCAAAGAGTAGTGGAGGTCGGTTTGTTGATTGTCCTTCGTGGTGAGTGCTTCCAAGTTGTGCCATGTCAGAATCTTTTCCCTACAAGTCACCTTTAAGACCAAGATAAGTAGAGCCAAGCTCTGATACCAAATGAAATTTAAATAGATACACTTAGAAGGGGGGTTGAATAAGTGTAGGCACAAACTATGTCCAACTTTTATTTCTAATGCAGCAAGCTGAATTACCAAATAAGAATATTATTTAGTTGATCAAGTTTTACTGATGCAGGTAGCTAAATGTAAATTTAATGTAGAATCACAGAAAACAATCACACCAACACCGGAATTTTTATGTGGTTCAACTACTACCCTCTAGAATAGTAGTCTAGTCCACGTCCAATACCAACTAGTATTGGAGACTCAATTTTATTAAACTTCTTCAATTACAATACAAGTTCCAATAAGATGAACACCTTTGTTCCCTGTGCACCTATGCACACTTAAGAACCTATGCTTCCTTTGAACTTGACTGTAATTAGTTATCAATTCAAGACAATTTTATATGTAATATTGACTAAGATAGGAAATGAAAGATACACACTAGAGGTCTAATGATCAAGCAATATATTACTCACCAACTCAAGGCTCTAGTATGAAGTGATATGCAAAATGGATATTACCAGAATATTTTTGAAGCAGCAACCTCGTTCTTAATGCAATCGATGAAAAACAATTTCGTAACTTGTATGCTATATTCTTTTGTGTATATTTTTCGTGTGTGTATTTGTTAATGAGCTCAGTTTATATAGACGACTCCCAAATATTTCCGTTGCTAACATTTTGCATGAATCTTGATGTCCTTCATGAATCATGATATACATAATTTATTTTTCCATCATAGAGATTTTGAGATATCATGCTATCAGTAAATTTCGGCTAAATGATTTCTATTTGCAGATTTCCACGGTCCAATTTCTAAAAAGCCGGAAGTCAACTTCTAGGATTACCATAAATACTTACTGGCATGTTTCCATATTACTAAGCATACATTGGACCGTTAGAATTGACCAATTGGATTTCTCAAATCATAACCCATGATCTCTGTAGAATCTGTTGATACACGCACTTGACACGTTACCTTAATTAATTTCCTAGAATTAAGATGCTTAATTTATGAGCATGATGTGTGCAGCGTGTTTTAAGAGTAGTATCTATAATGTCATGATATATGCTTACCTTTTATATCTATTGGCTGGTGTCCACAAATCTTGGATCAGTGATTAAGCCCAACTAGATTTCTAGAACTATGAGGCAAGATTATGGGGCATAATTACTGCTATTCAATTAACTTGTTTCTTTAGATAGTTCACATGATTTAAGATATGTCAAGCTGGTATGATATTTTCTAAAAATCGATAGCTTATTCCAGTTTACCAAAAGTATCAAGATTTGATTTCTTATGATATGGTAAGAGATGCCGGCCTGTGTATATTAGTGCTCGTGAATTAGCAGGTGGCATTAAGCATGAGAATGATATTATGTAATGCACATGTCCTAGAGCCTTATTTTGGAAAGCAATAAATGCTAAGATCTTACATATATTCCTAGGACTCAAATTGGCTTTTCTTTCTCCAAGGATGTCTTGGCTTTGTGATTTCTTCCTTGACATTTTCTGAAGTTCCATATCTTTCCCTGAAATAATATAGCATTGATTAGAGAAATAATCGAGTCATCATCAAAACATGGAGTGTGACATAAGTCAACAGGTCGACTTGACTGTTCTGATCCAGTGATAGTTAATGCACCGCCACTATTGTTGTTTCCTTTTCCACCACTTGCACTTCCCACTGGCTTCTTGGGACAATCACGAGCCATGTGATCCTTTGAACCGTAGGTAAAACATGCTCCTTTCTTCGGACTAAAATAGTTCGGTGCAATATGTCCCTCCTGACCACAGTTGAAACACACCCGCTTTCCCTTCAAACATACCTCAGTATGGTTCTTCCCGTAAGTTGTGCAAGCCTCAAACTTTTTCTTCTGCTAATTTCCTTGCTGTCCTCGCGCCATTGAATTCTCACTCCATTTCCTCTTTTGATTATTACTTCCAACATTACTACCACCAGCCTTATTCTCATTCTCATTCTTCTTCTTCTTCTGTTCTTGGTTGTACTTGGTTAAGGCATCGCTTCCACCTTTCGCGATAATTGCCTTTTCCAGCACAGCCACAAATGTGTTCAGCTGGAACATTGAAACCTTGCTGTAAAGCCAGGGCTTCAATCCTTGTTCAAACCTTCACACTCTACGCTCGTCGGGTATTGACTTGATAAGTGGCAAACCTTGCCAACTCGTTAAATTTCGCAGCATATTCCGACACCGTCATAGGTCCTTGCTTCAACTCCAGAAATTGCACTTCCAACTGATTCCGAGAACTCGCTGGAAATTACATTTCAAAGAACATCTCCTTAAATCTATCCCAGGCTATCACTCATTGTCCTCCACGAACCTTATTTACTTGCCACCAGTAGCTAGCTTCAGACTTCAGCATGAACGTTGCGAACGCAATCTTCTGATCCTCGTTAACTCTAGCTACATCGAACACCTTCTCCATTTCCATGATCCAGGTTTGGGCTTCCACTGGATTCATAGACCCTTGAAACTCTGGCGGTCCAACCGCTTTGAATTCCTTGAAAGTCGTAACTTGAGCTTATGATTGATTTGTAAGTGCACCCATCAACAGAGCTACTACCTGCTGAACCGGATTAGCGTTGGTCTCGTTGTTATTATTAGTAGACCCCTCAGGAGGTGCTTGTTGACGTGGTTGTCTTCTTCTAGGAGGCATTTTCTGTTAAAATATACGCTTATTAGTTCCTTACTCAACATCTTGGGTATTTGAAGTTTAACATAAACATTCCAAGATTAAAGCTATAACACATAGTATTTCAAATAAACTCTAATATTTTATTCATTCATAACATTTTAAAACATGTTAAAGATAGCATAACCGCTATCAGCACTCACTTTCCTGAACTAGACAAGTTTCAGGATTACATACTCATACTATCCCTTTATTCATCTCAAAATAAGGGATTCACAATTTATTTATTCACATAATTAACCACACATTATTATTATTATTATTATTATTATTATTATTATTATTATTATTATTATTATTATTATTATTATCTCTATCTAGACATATTAAGACGTCGTAAGGCTTCCCGACGCTCTTCCTTCATGATTCGATACGCCGTTCTGCGATCCATCACGAACCGCAGCAAATTCTCAAACTGAAGTGGGTAATAATAGACTCGATCATGGGCCCTATCAATCGCAGAATTAAAAGCGTAATCCGTCTCCTTCATCTTGGCTTTCTTCACTTGGACTTTAGCTTTAGCACGGTCTACACGTTGAGTCACCTTTATCTAAGCATCCTCTGCTCTTGCACGCTTAGCTGACTCCTCTTTGAAGTCATCCTTTAATTTCTCCATGTCAGTCTTCATCTTCTCGTTTACTGCCAACAGGTCTTCATGCTGATCCTTGGTATGAACTAGATCCCACTCCGTGTTTCCAAGTTTTGAGTCAAGTTCCTGAATCTCTGCGTCCTTCTGCTCTATCAAAGCATGATGCATCTCAACCATCTCCTTCAGCTCCTCAACCTTGTCCTGTAACTCTATGTTACGGTAATACAAAACGTCATACATCTCGGCTGATATGGAGTTTGGTGGAAACTCCTCAGGATCTCCTTCCTCATCATCCTCCTCTATATCCTCAGAACTATCCTCCTCGGGATCGGTCACAGGAACATCCTCCAGGATCAACTGCTCCTGCACTACATGAATATCCTAGGGTTCATCGTCTCTAGGTACCTGAGGTATCACTTCCCTAGCTGGACTGGATCCTCCTTCGTTAGCCATCCTGACAACAGAATATTTTAAGTTTTACTTAATATTTTCAATACTCGCGAGCACATAAGTTATTAACATATAGCACATAATGTCTTTTATTATTTAGCTTCAATGGATACCTTAATCCATTCCTTAAAACTCGATAAGAGTTGAACACCTCTATATTTTCTATTTCCTTAAAGGTTACTTCCAAAGGTTTCCCCACCTAAGGTTCATAACCTAAAGCTTTGATACCAACCTATGACACCCCCAAATCTAGGTACTCCGTTCTTATAGGATTTGGTGTTCACTATCCAAAACATTACATCTAACTACCCATAATCAAAGGATAAAGACGTAATTTAAATAACTTAAACAATCATCTTTCCCATTAAAGGGTTACATCATAATCTCAAAATAAATCCCAGGTAATCTAACCTTAAAATTATTACATAAGTTTGCGGAATACATCACATATTAAAATAAGTCTTTAACATAATTCATTAAAATAAAATTCTCATATGTCTTCAACATTTGGACATCTTGCTCTTTCCTTTGCTAGTAGATGGCTCATCGACTTTCTCAACTTTAGCTGCAGTGTTAAATGAAAAAGTGAGCAAACAATTGCTCACTGATATAGGAAGTAGTAATAATAACAACATGAGAATGAACAATGAATGCTAGAAATAATGAACTTGTTTTGTAAATTAAGAATAGAACACAAGTTCGAAATCAATGTCTGAGGGTCTTAAGACCACGAACTATGTCTCCGGTATATAGGTATTATTACCTTAACCTTAAAAGTCATTAGACTGTACAGACCCTTCTTAGCATACTTAGGGGGATCAGCCCTATGTACCATGTATTGTGCACAAACATCTAAACGTTACACGTACAAAAATCCCCTATATTGGGGTTGTTCGTCTCAGTTTGAATTTAGAATTTCTGCACTAAAGAAAGTTTAGTTTGGAACAAGCTTATCAGTGTCTCTAGAATTTTATAACACTATTCGACTTCCATCAATAAAGGTTTAATACGAGAATGTATAACTGAATAAGGCTATTAAAGTCAAAGATCGAATATCAACAATATATATAATTGAATAACATGATATACATGCAAAGTGCTATATTCAAAGGAGTTTAGAATAATCTTCTATGAATCAATGTATTAGAAATATACGCTTCGAATGATAATAAGGAAAGTAAAGCTCGCTCGATGTAACGAATTAGGTTACAAGAGCTTGCACAAACATACTCAAGGTAAACTAGGCTTGTTCAACCTTACAAGAATTTTAGCAACTTGTACAATTACGATTTAGGAATGGGAACATGCATTCAATATGAAAGGAATGAAGTTAGAAATTTTGCTCAATATAAAGAGTTAAGGTTTAGGAACTTGCCTTGTTTGTAAGCTACACAAGTGTAAAATAATCTCCAATTACCTTACACATATCATTACAATCGCAACAACAATTAGTTGTAAGAATATTAACACTATGGGTATTAAACCATCATTTAGGTCACAACCTTAACCTAGCACCTAACCATTTAGGTTAACATACTTAATGAATCTGACATCGCATTACGAGCCAACATAACTTACTCATTCATTTCTAACTTTTGAAAACATCACTTTTAGTTTCATTATATAACTCAATTAACAATCACCTAAAACTCTTTTACACTTTGTATTACAACACCTTAACAATTTGTTATTGTAGTCCACTTTATGTTTTAATATCCTTAACATGCATGTTAAACTAACCCAAGTTCGTTATGCATGACCTGCAATTAAGCAGACTTCACCATGCTCAGGATGGCTACTCATGCGACCGCTGTATTATATACACTAAATAGCTATGGCGCTTGGCACAAATCTTCTGCCTTGCGCGAGAACTGCAGCTTGATGATCACGATGCCGTAGCGATGCCTCGGATTCTATTTTTGCAAAAGCTCGAAAACAGACTCTGCATTGGCCAAAAATCCCAATTCTATAGAAAATCTCCCAACCTCAACATCTAACACTTTGACATATTATAGTTATACATGCTAAACATCATTCTATATACAAAAACATTACATAAACATCATTTTAAAGAATCAAAACTATATTTTCCCAAATTTCCTCATTTTTATACTTTTAACGAATTCGATCACCACGAATTCGTTTCTTAATCATTTAACACGATTCGAACTACGCCGCTTTCATTTCTTCATATATTATCACAATCCAATAACAAATTACAGATTATAACACATATAGAGCATCAACTTTTGTACTTTCTAAACCATACTATATGAACATAACACTGATATTTCATTTTCTTCCTCAAACCCAATTTCTCATGAATTTGATAACTGATATACAATCACAGATGATAATCAACCAATTTATCAAGAGTATACATATATTCAATCATCTACGTGACTTAATAATTTATAGAAAATTTCCACAGAGAACTCAAAACACAAAATTTTAGAACTACAATATACCTTAATCCTTGTTTATTGAAGCAATTGATAACAATCCTTTTTCCAAAACCCTTCTCCTCCAACTCAATATCATTGTGTTTTCTCTTTTCTTCAAGCTCTCCTCTAACTCTCTCGATATCTAGTTAGCTTTAGGCATAGAAATAGAATGCGTATAATAAACCCACGTTTCTTGGTTAGAAAATAACAAAAGGCGTCGGTTGAATAATGCCAAAGGCCATAAGGCCTTGTTTGGCTAACCAAAAACTCCCCCAAATTAAATTATTATTATATTATTATATTATATAGTTACTACTTGTCACACTTTAATTTGATTAATTTGAATAACTTTAGTTTAGTTAATTTAAATAACTTATAACAATAATAATAAAATTCTTATTATCATTATACCTATAATTAATAAATAATTATATATCTAATTTAATTAATAAATTAGACACATCACTTTATTTAAATTATTTATTTCCATTAAATCAAATAACTTATTTAGCTTAATTATTTTCTTAAATTTTAAGCAATTGATTTAATTATTTCCTTAAATTAAATCCTTCAAATAAAATTATCAATACTCAATTTAATTAACATTAATCAATTTAGTTACTAAATTAATTCACCACAATTCATCAATTATTTATTTTTCTCAATAAATAAATTTTTTAAAATATTTATTTAATTCAATAAATATTTAAATTAAATTATAAATTTCTTGATCATTACAAAGAGTCTGGTACAAAGAATGTATGCTGAACCAGTTCCCTCGAGGCTATGTAAATCCAGGAACTTGCATCACAATGCAAATCAACATCAGAACCCTTGACCCCACAAATGGGAAAAGGAATATCAACACGGCTTTTACCTAATTTGCATGCAGATAGATCGAGGGGTGATGACTCAAATCCTCCAGAAGTTCTAGAATTATCACATTTATAGCTGGAAGCTCCCTATAGGGAATAGAAGAAGAAGGAGCAGGATTCGCAACCGGTACATCCTCCTCCTCCTCCTCAACATCTGGTCTCTCAACCTGGATAGGACAAATCACTGACTCCGTCAACCGATGAGGATGTTGGGCTGGACAAGGCCGAGGCACATCTAAAGCTCTCCTCCTCACACTTGAAGAGGTCCTACGGGAGCTACTCGGCTAGTCTGGATCCATATATCTGGACAAAAGTTTTAAAATCACCTCAAAAAGGGTGTGGTAAATTCTAACCTGGAGCTCATTAAATGCATTTCATATCTATATGCATGCATGCATTACTTTAACATACGCATATAATAGAGTTAAAAATGCATGTTCATTCAATGCTTAGACTCGTGAATTTTTTTTGCCAGAGTCTCCTTTGTAAAAAGGACTATCCATATGCACGTAGGCATGACTAGGTGGCCATTTAGTAGCACACAAACCCAAAGTCATAAACATCCTATATGCATGAAAAACATCAAAGTTATAATCCATAAGGGTAGCCTAATTACCAGGATTACTTTGCTTCAAAACCTTCGCTCAGTTGTCCTCAAATAGAATGAAAAAATAGCAGAAAAATATGCCAAATTGACTATTTCAAAAGTTAATTTTTTTTCACATCAATACATTCAGTATGGTAAAATACTAACATTTACTATATGTCGACGTCGGGATTTTTATTTATCCCTTTCTGTTCTTGTCATTTGGTGTTCTCATGTTAGGTGAGATTTTTTTTAAAAAAAAACAAGTTTGAAAAGGTCCAACATGTGTATGTCGACGATTTAACTATAAGAGTCGCCAGGTGGTATTTTTAAATGGTTGCATCAACTCAACTGAGAAAAGGCTTTCACAAAGACCTAGTGATGTGACACTGTTTAACTGGTTTGCAAAATCAAAATTCGTTTGGGTCCGGGGGCTTGATTAAGCGGAGGGAAGGTTTTAGGCACCCCCTAACTTCCGTGATAACACGGTTACCACCATTTTCATTAACTTTTATCTATGAATGTGTGTGCGTGTGTGTGTGAATTAGGTCTATGTGAAGTTGTTTGGAAGTAGTGATATGCCTCGTTTGCACCTATATAGAAAGGGTTTGACTTTTGTATAAAAGTTCAATTCTAACAAGATATAGCAGTGATGTTTTGTAAAGCAAATTTTTTAAACCCTTGTGCTCAATAGTAATTGAGGCCATTGATACTTCCATTTTATTATGTGTTCGGCTTGATTGCTTTTATTTTTGAGATACGAAGCATCTTCGAGAAAATAAGATACATAGCAGTGCCGAACTCCTTGTGGGCATGAGAGCCATCTATGGATATTCAGACATCGTGGATAATTTACAAGCTGGCTGCAGCTGAAAATGTCCATCACGGGAACCGAATCTAGATTCAGGAACTGAATTTGTGATCATATGATTCCTAGGCTCACATGAGAAAACAATATGTACAAAAGCTAGAAAACGAACTAGATTTGAGTAAATCTAAGCATTCCAGCTTCAACGGTTCCAGTTTAGTCACCATGAGCTGGTCAAAGTGAGAAATAGCTATATTTAGGCAAATCTAGCTCGCAGGCTGAAAGATTAAATATCTACATTATGAAAGCAGATGAAACAGTTATATATATATATAAGCTATATATATATATATATATATATATATTTATATTTCAAAGTCCTGCCTGGAGTTTATATATATATATATATATATATGTGTGTGTGTGTGTGTGTGTGTGTGTGTGTGTTTGTGTTTGTGTTTGTGTTTGTGTTTGTGTGTGTGTGTGTGTACATATATATAAAAGCGGTAAATGGCCACGAAGTGATCTTCAGGCCTGACTGAAATGTATATATATATATATATAAGTAGTAAACGCTCCGAATATTATATTTGGGCTCAATCGAAGTAAAGCTCGAAGTAACCTTCATAACTTTCAATCCGGGCATCCGATAGAGGCTGTGATGCCCCCAAATCCAGGTCCCTTTGAACCTCGAATTCGGTCCGCCACGATACTACTATCGTCAAACTATTTATATCTTTTATTCATATCTTAATGAATATCACTTTACTTATTACAATTTAGAATGTAAATTCTTTTCAATTCCAGGATCTGTGTAATGACCCCAAACTTTTATAAGTTTCGAATCTTGGTCATTTACTATTCCTGTCTTATATAACAATCGATGTTAAACAAATATGCGAAATAATTTAAACTTTTTCAATCTCCTTTGAAAAATAATCTTTTATTGATTTCTTAACTTGAATCAATTACAATTCCCTGAATCAAATTATGTTACGATTCTTTAAATCCGAATTACTGTATAAATTTTTACATCTGGATTCGAATTCCTCTATGTATCACATAGTTCAACTTAACATGTATTACACATTATGAACCATTATCATGTACATCTACTAGAACCTAAACATGGTTTAAGAGCATCTAGATAAATAATAAATCAATCTCCTTCGATACTATTGGACTTTATCAATAAAGTAGCACGTAATCTTTACCGTGAGTACTTAACCTACAAAAGTGGTTATTTGCAAGGGTGAGCTTGATAGCCTAGCAATTCTAACAGTTTTCATACAACACATAGCATATAATAGCATATTCAGCTCATGCATTCATAATCAATTAATATTTATTACGCATGTTACTTCACATATAACAGGCATAGAGATTTATTTCACAAGCATATCATCAAAGATCAACTTTCACATTTCATACATATCTCATATGCATTTCATATATATACATCAACATTTGCATAACATAATATAGCTCAACTAACAATTATAGAATTCATATATCAAGTAGGAACTGAAAGACTTGCCTGATTCGTAGTTTATGAACTACGACTTAACTGCTTAACGCTTATCTACACTTCGTGTATTCTTACACAGTTATATAATCATGGATTCATATCCATCAGTAACATATTTCATGCATTCTCAATGTAATAACAATTTTACATTGTTTCCCGACTAGGTTTATAAAACCTACACTTCACTTTCTCATTGTACCCTAGGTATGTATATACCTTAACCACTCGTACTTGACATCAACATTCATATATATCTACCACAAACTTGACTCGCTATGTGTTCGACACATTTAAAACTCATTTAGGTAAGTTCAACCGTACACACAAACGTCTAACTTAGTTGTAACTTTATACAACATCACCTATATAGCACAAATCAGATTGTAAGACATCACAAATTCAAACAACGTATCATTGCTTTATATCTTGAAAACATTCCTTTGGACTTTAACATTTAACATTCATCTTTATCACGTAACATGCTTCTTACTCATTACTTAGCATAGTGGTCACATATTGCAATTTAAAGTAATCATACAAGCATGCTTCATACATCAGATCAAAAACATAGCTTATTTATAACTGTAAGATGGCGCAGCTGTGCCCTGTCTAGGCTTAGGGACGGCGCAGCTGCGCTGTCCCTTGGCCAGACCAAGGTTGAGCTTTGTACTCCTAGTTTCAGTCCATACTTTAACACACTTAAACTCTTACACTTCTCTTACATGCATGTTAGGGGTCTTTACATACTTGTATGATCACCTCAAGATCAACCTTATATGTTAGGGACTTTAGTTTAGGGTTTTCATGAAATCAAAACCAAATAGGGTTATGTAATCACTAGGTGTACTAATTAGCCTTATGTTCTCATAAAGAGGTCACATAACATGTACTACACATGTTTACTAATATTCATATCTTTTACTCATAACTAGCACTGTTTAACACTTTAAAACATGCTTTAACCTCATGCTTGATTTACTTCCATTATGTTTAACATATAAGACTTATGTTTAAAGACATAATGAAACATAACATGGCATCTCGAGCCTTTAAAATCTAAATACTAATATATAATGCAACTTAAGTTCAAAAACATGCTCGAGGTTGCCTTTGAAATCATTTTATCATAAATGATGCAATATAGCACATATAAATCATATCTAGGGATATTATAGACATAACATTACTTATAAATCCTTTAGAATCTAGATATCCATGTGATACAACTAGATTTTGAAGATATGTTCAAGTTTGCTTTTGAAACCACTTTAAACTTGAACAATGCCATTAAACACATACAAGGCAACTTTAAGGCTCTATTCATATGTAGTCAAGTCATTAATAACATGCTCATGAAGATCGAAATGTATAACAAGTAGTATTTATGCACCTTAGTTCTTTTATACCAAGTTTTCTTAAAAACTTCTTTCACACAAGGTCTAATGAGTTTGATTATGAACAAAGGAACTATGTACACTATAGCATGCTCCTTTATGTGTGAAGTCAGTCGTGTGTGTAGACTCTTAAGCTCAAAATTCGCAGAACATGAACATTAACAAAGATTGTTTTCCAAAACTTGAAGTTCTTATTAAAGATCTTCTACTAATTTATGTTAGACACTTCCTAACTCATAAGGATCCCTTATAACACAAGTTATACCCCTTTTTTCAGGTGTTCCTAAGTCATAAAACCAAATTAGCAACCACCTAGCATAACAGAACTCATCAATGATTAAGTATTTGCAGTAGCAATATGCTGCTTCCCTAAAATATAAATAGGCAACCGCAAGGCATGCCCAGAATCGGGAGGCGATAGCAGACTGCTTTTGCGAGCCTTACACTACTTTGATTCCTTTCCATTTAAACTAGTTCCAACCATCATTAAAGAGTTCATACATGAAAGTGAACTTCTTAAACACATAATAGCATGATAATTCATCATGCTTGACAAAGCAATTCAAGAAATTTTAAGAACTAAACAAGACCCATTTCAAGAACATAATTAGAAATTATACCTTCTTGAGCTTGAATTGGACCTCCTAAACTCTGAGTATACTTCTATAGTAGCTCAACAACTTATACTCTACACTTAGAATACCCAGACAAGTTTTAAGCAACACATGTAATAACCCGATATTTTTCTATATATTAAATTAGAAATTTTGCGTATAATTTTTTTTTTACTAAAGGTAGAAATGTGTGGTAGATAATGTGAATGTATATTTGTGATAAATAAAAATATATTTATTACATGAATAATTTTATTTTAGAATTATTGATCATTATAAATTATATTCTTATAACAATTAATTTTATTGTAGAAATGTTTTTACTAATTTTTTTTCCATGAAAATATGATTTTATATTATTTAAATAATATATGAAATGATTTTTAGAATAATTATTTATTTATATGAATTTTTATACAGATTATTAACTTAATTAATAATGTTAAGTATAGCGGATAAATCAGATATGGAATCCAAACTCTAATTTTGGATTTTGATCAAGGCATGAGAATATTAATATAATATTAATTATATTTTGATTTTTCAGTGCTATAAATATATACTGTATGTACGTATTGATAATGGTTGGTCAATTATGGTGTATTATGATCAAACCCTTGTATTACTGTTAAACCCTAATTCCGAAGTCATATGAGACTTTAAAATCTGTTAAGTCAATGTGTTATGTGGTGTATGATGGGTATTATAAAGATTTGATGCTAATTAGGAAACCCTAATTATAGAAGACCCTAATTGTAGATTAAAACCCTAATTTCTGAAATTAGAAACCCTGATGTGAAATTTAAAACCGAAGTTTATGTTCTGTCAGCAATTGTGTTAATGTGATTAATATCATGTATAGTTGATTTTATTGATAGTTAGGGAAAACCTAATTAGTAATTTAAAACCCTAATATTTAGAAACCGTAATTATAATTTAGTAACCCTAATTATCAAATTTATAAACCCTAATTCCTAAATTAGCAAGGATAATTATAATTAGTGATTTCAAACCCTAATGTTCCTATATAATGTAATTTGAAACCTAATCTAATTAAGAAAACCCTAATTTATAATTTCTAGAAATTAATTTTAATATTAGAAACTTAAATTTTATATTTTCAAACCCTAATTACTAAATTTTACAAATGTTATGTGTTAAACCTTAGGGTTAAACCCTAAGGGTCAAACCCCAAGGGTTTGTTAAGATTACACTTTTGCCATTAAATTTGCAAGGCTATGGACCATTATACCCTTTTATGCATTATTGAGGCTAACATATCGGTTTTGTGTAAGACCCCAACTTTTATGAATAAAGATTAATTTCTCTCGAAATATATTTTTGAATATTATGGTGTGGATATGATATAATGTTATAGTTATTGGTAATATTTACAAATTTTGAAAAGTAAGCAAGTGGTTATATAATATTCGATTGGTCGGGGAATATTACGTTTTAATAGGGAATATTAAATGCATTTACCAAGACAATCATTAATGGACCTGACAACGGAAGTATTGTCGTAGTAAGAAAACAGCGAAATTATCTTGTTATAAAAATAACGGTGGAAGTGTTACCGAATTAAAAGCTGTTGAACTACCCGGTAGTAAAAGTACGATGTCTGCGTGGTTGCGTAGTAGCACGGTATTGGTTATTGATGCTTACGTGAAAGTCACTCGGTTATACTCAATTATTGCTACGATGGTTTGCAACATCATATCTCTCGTATTATTGATTCGATTATTGTCACATGATATCATCGCATTATATGATATATTATTAAATCAATAATTGAGACAACAAAGTTATTCATATTATTAAATTACAATATTTACAATTTCTAGAAGTTCTGCCAAGGAGAGGTTTGGTCACCTAATTGCGCGCCAATAGGGAGAAATCCTTATTGGAAAGCCCCCTCTTTCCATGGAACGACCTGGTTGTTAAATATTGTGAGTTATAATATTAATGATGAATAAGGTCGTGTTGATTAAAGTTGAATTTGATAGTTCCATTTTGTTGGGATTATTAGTGTTAGTGGTAATCGACATCTATTCCGATGATAATTGATGTCTAGGGTTATATTGATAAATCGGGGAATTTATCGGATAAATGAGCAATTAATTGCTACTAATTCACATGCTTATATAACTATTTGTTCACATGTGTATACTATTGAATCACATTCTTATACTATTAGGGGAGTTGGTGAAAGATTGATAATACTTGTATGATTAAATTAAAGATGGAGGTATAGATGGAGGTACTATACTGTAATTCGTATTTTCACATGATTATAACTATCGATTCACATGATTGAACTATTGATTCACATTATTTACTATTAGGGGAGGTGGTGCAAGTTTGATAATACTTGTAGGACTAAATTAAAAATGAAAGAAAAGTTGAAGGTATTGTCTTTGTAATTTTTCGAGCCCCAAAGCGTCTGATTATCGAAACTATATTTTTCTATAAATAGAAGCTCATTCTTCCTTCATTTCTCACCAATTCACGAAAGCTATAGAACAATTATTATAGAGAAAATTATAAAGAAGCTTATAGAGAAAAATCGATAGAAGCGAAAGAAGAAAAAAAAGCTGCTCTACGTCACTATTCACGTATTCGATTTCTTACGAGGTAAGGGGTATTATTTTTCTTTCGTATTCATGAAAGAGCTATTATTATTCTATCCCTTATTATTACATTTGAATAACTTTGTATATGTCTGATCCGCATCGTGGTGAAATTCTTACATTATTCCATTCTTCATTATTATGTTGGAATAACTTTTGTTTGCTCAATAATCGCATATATGGTGAAATTCTTCTATTATTTTATTCTTTATTATTACGTTTTAATATCACATGCAATGCGTTTATCTGGGACCTGGTTCCATCATTTATTATTACATTGGAATATCACATGCAATGCGTTCGTTCTGCGGGACTAGTTCCATTATTTATTATTACGCCGAATATCCTTTTAGTGCGTTCGCGTGACACATTCCATTCTTTATTATTCTGTTGGAATAACCTATCTGTGGGGTCTATCGCATGCTTGGTGATTTCTTTTGTTATTCCATTCTTTATCATTCTGTTGGAATAACCTATCTATGTGGATTATCACATACATGGTGAATGATCCTTTGTATTCCTTCCTTATTAAATTATGGAAATGATCTGTCTAAGTGGATTACCGCGTGGCGGACGAAAAATCCATTTTCAGTTTCATATATTCTCTTATACTCAGTTGGTTAAAGCTTTGACTTTTATACTCCATGAAATTAGTGGAATATCCTTGATATTTGCGTTTCATCTAGTATCTTTTAATGGAAATATTCTTCTGAGCATTCTTGAATTTTTACTCCACAAAGAAGTATCATGTTGATAATTTGGACATTATGGAGTTCAGGATAAATTAACTTATAAATCTTTAAAATTTATTCTTGAACTTGTTTTATTGAATTATTATGTCATTGTCATCATCCTCATGCTTATATTGTGATAAAAGTCATCTTTGGCTTACGTGCATAGATGGAATTTGTATGATTATGATCAGGGATCATTCGGTATAATCATGAACTGTAATATTATAAATGAGGTGGTAAAAGTTCTCAGTAGCCTGTAGTGCATTGATGGACAGTTTTTGGTATGATTATGACCAGGGATTATTCGGTATAGTCATGATCATTGATGATTTAATGAATATCCTTGGCCCAGTAGTGCGAGGATGACTTCGATGATGTGGTTTATTTGTTAAAATTTGAGTCTCAATGAATAAAAATTGATGAAAACATTTTAAATCATAGAAGATAATAGATATCATGCTCTACGACTCTTCTAATGAATTGCTTATTCCATTGCTAGATTAAACTTGATGTCTATTGTATTTTATTAGTTTAACATTGTTGAAGACTAATGATAATTTATCTGCGCATTATCTTAGTCATAATATTTCTTCTTGGGCTAGTTGAGCTCACCCTTTTTTTTTCACCGTTCTCTTGAGAAATGAGAGCGTGGCGGGACTAGTCGGGGAACGGAGTGACGGTCCAGATGATAGCATTAGTAGTCCTCACTATTTTGTTAAATAGTATGACAATAAATGTAATGAGGACTCCATTGAGTGTGGATATTGTCTAGATGACAATATTCTTATTAAAACTCTTAGATTATGTTTTGTTGTATTTCACATGACTGTTGTATAATTAAGTTGTATTTCAATTTTGTACCATGTATTTGGCGACTCAAGATGGGTGATGTATACCTATTTTGGGGGCGTCACTTTTTGACCTTAGGTGAAGTTGTTCACCAAATCTAACAACCCCATGTGGTCTATAATTGCCAGCACTCAGCCTCTAGATCAGCCAATTCATGCATCTACCACTTCTATATATAGATTGGAGAGAAAAAAAGATCACTTGTTAGCCATTTTTGCACAAATACTTAACCTAACTCTCCTAAGCTCCACACCTCCAAAAATTTTTGCTAGATCAGTCCCCAAGACCAGCCCCACTAACACCCTTAATCAAATCAGTAGCCAGAATCAAGAAATTGAGCTTAAAGGTATAAACACCCTAGCTATAATCTGATCTTGATCTGCATGTTAGATGTTAAGTTTGTTGTGCTAAATATGTTGTATGGGGTCTAATTTAGTGATCTGGGTTGATAGATGTTAAATCCATAACATCTATAGGCTCAGATCTAGCATTTTACAAAAACTAAAAATTTTGCTTTTGATGTCTGACAATGAATGTTAAACCTTCTAGATCACAGTGTGTTTATTGATTTGGTGTTTTAAGTGTTGGATATTGTAGTGTGATATGAGATCTTTACTCTGGAAGTTGAATCAAGGTCATAGCTTGAATAGATTGCAAGATATTGTAGGTCAAAGGTCGTTGACCGACCATGACTAGACAAAATCTGGGTAACCCAGATCTTGCCCAGAAAGGTCTGACAAGACCTTTGACGCCTCTGATCTTGCAAGATGTTGTTGAATTGTGTTTGTTGTTGTGTTAAAGTTATAGTATGATAGTTATACTACATGTTAATGCTTTTAAATCGCAGATATCATAAACATACTGGAATTGGGGGATGGTCAAACCAAGCAGAAAGTCAACGAATGAGCTTTCTGGGAAACCTAGAAAGTTCATGAGCGTGGCTTCTGACATGGTTTGACCGGACAAGATCTCGTTATTTTGTTGTTGTTTAGTTAATGTTTTGTAATAAATCTATTAAGTTACATGTTGGCTATATACTGAAGCTTATATATCACAAAAACATTACACGATCAGCATGTAGTGGAGGCTCAAAGTGTGACCCACGATCTGTTCTTCATTTCTGGGTAACCCAGAAATGAGAAATGAAGAACAACCTCTGACAGCTACTTTAGGCCCTTAGATCTCCTTTGTTATGCATGATATAATAATGTTTGTTGTTGAATCTTGTAGTCCTGCACTAGAACTTTAAGATCTGACCACAAGCATGCCATGAAACATCACAGATTGAGAATAAAGTTTGGTCAAACTAGCTAGCTCGTGCACTGACTAGATTTTCTAGGTTTTGAAGATGAACATGAAGAACACCTTTAGCGATGGTTCTGTTGCTATAGGTGATCTTTAGCGACAGTTTCAATATAAAAATTATATTTTCATTAAATAATTATAGAAAATTAGTTTTTAATTATTAAAAATACAAAATAAATTATTAAAAATAATTTTAAAAGATAAAAATTAGTTTTTAATTATTTTAATATATTTCATAAATATTTAATATTTTTGAAATATTAAAGGTATTTAATTTATTTAATTATAATATTAAATAAATTATTTAAAAATGATTTTAATATTTAAAAATCATTTAAAATTATATAATGATATAAGAAAATATTTTAAGTTATTTTTAATGACGTTTAATATTTTGTGATGAAATTCATTAATAAATTAATATTAATGATAATTAAGTTATTTAATAAATGAAATAAATAAATAAATTAAAAATGATTTTATTATATTAAAAATCATTTTAAATAATAATAAGGTATTTAAAAATATTTTAAGTTATAAAATATAACTTTCAATATTTAAAGGTAAATTTCATTAATTAATTATTATTAATGATATTAAAGTTATTTAATAATTATATTAAATAATTTAGTTTAAAATGATTTTAATATTATAAAAATTATTTTAAATGAAAATAAAGTGTTTAATGATATTTTAAGTTATAAAATATAACTTTTAATATTTAAAGGATAATTTCATTAATAATTTAATATTAATGATATTAATTTAATATTAATGATATTAATTTTATTTAATAATTATAATAAATAAATGGTTTTAAAATGGTTTTATTAATTTAAAATCATTTAAAAAGGATATAAATGAATTAAAAATATTTTAAGTTATACGTAATGAATTTTAATATTTTGAGGAATAGTACATTAATATTTTAATATTAATGGTAATTATTAATCTGAGTTATTATAAATAGCTTTAATATTTTGGCAATGGTTTCATTAATAGTTTAATATCAATTAAATGTTAATGATAATAGAATTGTTTGAAATTTAAATCATTTAATAATGATTTCGATGTTTGAAAATTCATGATAAATTATAATAAATGTTTTAAAATTATTATAAGTCATTTAAAAATAATATGACTGATACTTACAGATATTAAGTTACAGAATAGAGTCTTAGACTCGATAATTACCCGAAAAAGATGTCGGTACAGTACACCGACATGTTTCAAAAATTGATCTGGACTTAGATATTCTGATTGTATTAATGTTTGTTTGTGATTCAATGACTGTTGAACATTTATGATAATGTGATTAGGTTATGTGCTGACTGCAAAATGCAGTATTATGTGTTATAGTATATTGTTCTAATTGAACAAATGATCTGATTAATGATAGGTCGTGATTTAAAAGATAAAATTAAGTTGCATTTTGTAAGTAGCAGACTAGGCCAGTATCTTACCTTTGCATTTTCTTTATGCAGTGGACATGAGTAAGAATGTTTCAGAATTATATTATTACTGTACAGATTATTAACCCTACTGTTATATATATATTATATACGCTCATTGATTATCAACATGCTAGTATATGGTAATTCAGTTATATATTCTGTTCGTTAATTTCTATAAATGGTTATATAAGTGTCCCCACTTGGATAATCATTGTATTTAATCACATGTTGATACACCTTTGTTAATTACCCATATATATATATGTATATATATATTGAATTATAGATTATTGTTGAACAAGATAAAACCTTACCATTATCCAACCGAATTGCTTTGGTTTGGAACCCCGACAAGTATGAACATCCCAAACATGGGAAAATTTTTATGTGCCCAAGGCAGCCAGATCGTGAACGATAATATCGTTCTTGCATATAGTATTGATCAATACAGGGTACATTAGTGACGAAATCACATTGTCACTAAATTTTATAAATAATTAATGACAAACTATGATGTTGTCATTAAAAGAAATATTGTGTGACAATAAATATTGTCATCAATTATTACAAAATGTCACTAAAGGTTTCCTCCAAAATTTTGGTGCGAAATTCTACCTCCAAAATAACTTGTGGCGAAATTTTGTTAATCGTCATCAAATGTGTAAATTAGTGATTTATATAAATGATTAATAGTAACAAAAGTAAAAGTCATCACAAAAGCAAAAGTTTTAGTGACGATTATGAATTTTGTAATTATTAATTAACAAATTGTGACAAAATTTTGTGCGTGGCAAAAAATTCATCATAAAATGTGTGATTTCTTGTAGTGAGAGTGAACGATAATATCGTTCTTGCATGTAGTATTGATCAATACAGGGTACAACGGGCTGATCACCCTCTGTGCCCGTAAGTTATGACGGTTTGCGGATGAAGTTCTGCTAAACCTATTCAAAAATTGAAAATAATGTTCATAGTATGTCGCTTTAACCCTATTTGTAGTCAGTACGTAGTTTTAAAAATTTGATAGAGAGTTGTTATGTTCTTATTATCGGTTCAGATTACTTCACAACTATTGATTTGTTGTAGAAGGGTAGTATAAAGAAAACATTTAAATTCTTTCAGATTATATATATATAATTGTTATTACTTGCTGGGCACTCAAATGCTCACCCTTGCTTAATTTAAATATTTTGAGCTAAGTGTGAACAACCGGAAGGCTCTGTCAAGAATATAGGAAAAGAGAAGATTGCTGAATGAGTTTTTATGATATGTTATGTAATAGTTTACTTATTAATGATAAGGATGATATATATTATTATTATCATGTAATAAATGTATTAAAGGTTACGTACTTGGAAATAGACTCTGATAACTATGTAAAGTTTAATAATTATATTATTGTTATTATTATTAGTATTATCCCGCTCATAGAAATGGTATCATAAAGCACCGAGTTCAGGTTTCAAATACTTGGATTTGGGGGCTTTACAACACAAAAACTGAAAATCAAGCTTCAATTTATAAAGGAAATTTGGACTAGACAATGACATTACACAAGATTGGAGTCCATGGTGTAAAGAGAGGAAACAAGGGTTATTAAGGAGTTGTTCAACAACTTAATACCAGCCACCTTGCTAGCCATGATCACCTATTCCATAGCCATTTGGAAGTTACGTAACCTAGCTTCTAAGTCACTGTTCATGTATCTTTGTGCCACTCAATTCGAAATAAGAGAAAAAATATCAGCAACTTGTTATCTAGGCTTGGTTTGGTTTATTTAATTCCCATAATGTAATATTAAGGTACAATTGTTACCATATTAGGAATTAAAAGATAACTTTATACTCACATCATATAATCCACGTACATTAAATACATGTAATAAAATATCGCAGTCAGGTATTATTATCCGAGTAGTTCCATAATTATTTTTACTACTCGTATAATCACATTACAACATTGTCTAATATTAATGTTTATTTAAACTTTTAATCTCCTTCCCAGTTTCTAGAATACATAGATATTTACTTATTTCTGTATTATAATTACATGGGATTTCACGGTACTACTAGGTACCATATTTTATTGCAATATACTCCTATCCTATGGTTTATTAATGTCACACATATCACATAAGTGTTCCATTTCTTTTCTACAGAAGAAAAAAATCAAATTTCTTTAATCGACCCTTTGGTGTAGGCTGCGCTTATTTCTCTTTCTTTGGGATGGCATATTTGCCTTGCGTACCACAACGATGCAAGACTGGTCTAGCTTCAAGCCAGTGTCCACATATATCGCCATATTTGTTTTACATGACATGTATTACTGCCCACATGAGTGATATTGCAAATCTAAGAGTGTATTCATTATATATGTGAAATCACATAATCATACCCGATTGATCTTCCTAATTCTGTTTTAACTCACTTAGTGAATTTTCTCATTTCACGTTAGGCCACACAAGGCATTTCACAAACCTCATCACAGTCCACATTCGCATAGATTCAATTTAACTTAATTGAATTATTCATTTCACAGCACATCAATATTTATTTATAAATACTCACTTTCTTATTTTATCAAAATAATTATTAAATCGTGAATTACACGGTTTTTACATCATACATTGTAACTCATCTACAATCAACCTATTCCTTGATTCCACCTCATGGATTACTATTTTCTTTAATAATTTAGATATTAAACTTCAAGTTTTAATCTCCGCTGCTTTAAACCTATTCCTTGATTCAACTTATTCCCTTAATAAGTTTTAAACTTCAAGTTTTAATCAACCTATTCCTTGATTTCACCTCATGGATTATTTTCCTTGATATGCTCGTCTACACTGCTTTCATAGTGAGTTAGATCGGTTACTAATTTGTATATACCTCCGCTCTTTGAAGGAATCGTTTAGCCCAGCTCCTATACATTCACCATTAAAGAGTACAGTTACACTACCTTAGACTTGATACGTACTCGTACAAATACTCAAGAAATTAGTGATTATCAAAGATATATAATATCACCAACTTACAATTATAAATAATTTCACATAAATTATTTAATACCAATAGTTAAATTTTTATCCATCTTATTAATTCATCTCTATAATTTATAACAAATATATAATAACGATATATATATATATATATATATATATATATATATATATTAAAACACAACCACACTTATTACATAGCGCATAATTCCCTATGTAACACAATACCACAAATCACGTAACACATTATATATTTTTTATTTGAACCCTTCGCATGCCTCAAGAATTTTATCTACTAAAATCTTATTTTAATATTTTCTGAAAATTCGGGTTCTTACATCCTCTCCCGCTTTTAAGGATTCCGTCCTCGAAATCACCAAAACCTCCTCTACTCGATGTTATTCTGAATATTACATATTCTTTTGAATAATTTTATCCATTCTCTTTTCGGAAGTTTTATTATAACTTGCTCACTTGCATTCTATCACATTCTCCTTTCTAAGGAACATTCTACTCACTACATTCATCACACAGAAGAATAAGAGTCTTCCACGATTTTTCAAAAATTGGGAAGTAGTATGAATAAATCAGATTCCAAATTATGCTGAGGGGTCACACAGGACCGTGAAGTAGTGCTTTAACACAATCCTTCACACTGTAAACCAGAGTGTTTATCTATCACGAAGACTGAAAACACCCTCCACGTGTACACTAGGTGGCCAGCCTATTGTACCACTACGTTGGGCCGCAATGTAGTGTTTTGTAATGACTACATGCATTACGCTCAGAACCATTGTCCCCGAAAACATGTCCCCTTATAGGGTTATTCACCTCAGCTTTTCAACATATGAATCCTCACCAGAGCAATCTGGTTTGGCATAAATACTCAAGAACGCTTGAATTCCACCAATATTTTTCAACAGTAGTCTAGCCGAATCAAATAGCTTAGAATTTTATCAACAATTCAGACATCAATCGAAATACTTTGGCCATCTTAATTGACCTTCTTTATAACTTAAAAGAAAACCAAATTTTTTTTATGACGTCATGATACCGTACCAGATTAGTAGTACGTTGAGGATTCTGCCATTATGTGACTTTGTCATATTACATCACACCATAGTGGGCTGACGATCTTTTGATCACAACTAACACTAGGTTCAACTGCATTGATGACTCCATCGTTTACCATTTCTACACCATATCAAATGATGTAAATGGTCAGAAATATATTTTGAAAATTTTCAAATCATTTTTGTCTTAGTCGAAACAATTAGCATAAACGTATGAATAATGGTATTGTTTTTAAACATCATTGGTTCAATCACATGATCCAAATTTTTTCGAGAAAATAGAGGTGCAAACTTCAGCATGAATTCAATAAATTTTGAAAATCTAGCAGAGCTAGAAGATTTAGAAAATCCATGTTTCTCCATCAACTTCAATCTTTACTCCATTGCTTCATTCTATCAATCTTTAACACCATCAATGCTCACTATACCAAAATTTCTAAATTCATAACATATATATACCTGATATAGTTCATCAAACTTACCACACTTTGGAAATCCAGGAAATAGCCATAATCATATGAGTTTAAGAACTTACCCTAGTCAGACCATAGGCGTCCATTCGCTGAGGGGTTCAAAAACATTTCATGTAATTATGAGTCATGATCGTACCATAAGTATGAGTTTTAAGAACTCGCAACTTAACCTTATATTCTCTAACTATAACTTATCTATCTGTTATACACATGAGAAAAGAATCACCTTCTCAATAGGTGTATAGCAAATAGCGCGACACAGACATTTCAATGATTATTAGTTCCAGAAACTAAGTGGTTTTTACACCAAGTACAATTCCCCGCCCACAATAAGAAATCATACAACTCAGCTGCTGACATGGGTCCTCAATTAGAATCCCACCTAACTCTATCTCACACTTAACTTGCTCTTTAATTGATACGAATTCTTCGTATCTCATCATATATAACTCCTCATGAAGTTCATATCTTACCATTTCATAGTACATTCACTTATAGCATCAAGCTATACACACCTAGTCATTATAGACTATTTATCACTTCATAGCTTAATCTGATCATGTCGTGATCATCAATTTACCTTAGGGTTCTTTCCCTATTATCAACAAAACTCCACTCGAGTTCATTCGTATCTTATAGACACCACCTTAACATTTTTATTACCGGAGTTAGGAAACTCCTGTATTCTCATTCTCTTAGATACTTCAAGATTCTTCTTTGAATCTTCACATATATATTAATCATTATCTTTCTCTCTCTCTCTCAGGTACAATTACCTAAGTTTATAACCTACAACTTTGATACCAACCTATAACTCCCCAAAATCCAAGTCCCTTTGAATCTCGGATTCGGTCCACCACGATACTACTATCGTCAAACTATTTATATCTTTTATTCATATCTTAAAGAATATCACTTTACTTATTACAATTTAGAATGTAAATTCTTTCCAATTCCAGGATCTGTGTAATGACCCCAAACTTTTATAAGTTTCGAATCTTGGCCATTTACTATTCCTATCTTACATCACAATCGATGTTATACAAATATGCAAAATAATTTAAACTTTTTCAATCTCCTTTGAAAAATAATCTTTTATTGATTTCTTAACTTAAATCAATTACAATTCCCTGAATCAAATTATGTTATGATTCATTCTATCTGAATTACTGTATAAATTTTTACATCTGGATTCGAATTCCTCTATGTATCACATAGTACAACTTAACATGTATTACACATTATAAACCACTATCACGTACATCTACCAGAACCTAAACATGGTTCAAGAGAATCTAGTTAAATAATAAATCAATCTCCTTCGATACTATTCGACTTTATCAATAAAGTAGCACGTAATCTTTATCGTGAGTCCTTAACATGCAAAAGTGGTTATTTACAAGGGTGAGCTTGACAGCCTAGTAATTCTAACAGTTTTCATGCAGCACATAGCATATAATAGCATATTCAGCTCATGCATTCATAATCAATTAATATTTACTACGCATGTTACTTCACATATAACAGGCATAGAGATTTATTTCACAAGCATATCATCAAAGATCAACTTTCACATTTCATACATATCTCATATGCATTTCATATATATACATCAACATTTGCATAACATAATATATATCAACTAACAGTTATAGAATTCATATATCAAGTAGAACCGAAAGACTTGCACGATTAAGTAGTTTATGAACTACGACTTAACTATAACGCTTATCCGCGCCGTGTATTCTTACACAGTTATATAATCATGGATTCATATCCATCGGTAACATATTTCATGCATTCTCAATGTAATAACAATGTTACATTGTTTCCCGACTAGGTTCATAAAACCTACACTTCACTTTCTCATTATACCCTAGGTATGTATATACCTTAACCACTCGTACTTGACATCAACATTCATATATATCTACCACACACTTGACTCGCTATGTGTTCGACACATTTAAAACTCATTTAGGTAAGTTCAACCGTACACACAAACGTCTAACTTAGTTGTAACTTTATACAACATCATCTATATATACTGAATCGATTGTAAGACATCACAAATTCAAACAACGTATCATTGCTTTATATCTTGAAAACATTCCTTTGGACTTTAACATTTAACATTCATCTCTATCACGTAACATGCTTCTTACTCATTACTTAGTATAGTGGTCACATATTGCAATTTAAAGTAATCATACAAGCATGCTTCATACATCAGATCAAAAACATAGCTTATTTATAACTGTAAGATGACGCATGATTTGTGCCTGTCTCCAGGCTTAGGGATCTGGCCTTGTACCGCATCTCCTGGCGGACTAAAGGTTGAGCTTTGTACTCTAGTTTGATCCATACTTTAACACACTTAAACTCTTACACTTCTCTTACATGCATGTTAGGGGTCTTTACATACTTGTATGATCACCTCAAGATCAACCTTATATGTTAGGGACTTTAGTTTAGGATTTTTACGAAATCAAAACCAAATAGGGTTATGTAATCACTAGGTGTACTAATTAGCCTTATGTTCTCATAAAGAGGTCACATAACATGTACTACACATGTTTACTCATATTCATATCTTTTACTCATAGCTAGCATTGTTTAACACTTTAAAACATGCTTTTAACCTCATGCTTGATTTACTTCTATTATGTTTAACATATAAGACTTATGTTTAAAGATATAATGAAACATAACATGGCATCTCGAGCCTTTAAAATCTAAATACTCATATATAATGTAACTTAAGTTTAAAAACATGCTCGAAGTTGCCTTTGAAATCATTTTATCATAAATGATGCAATATAACACATATAAATCATATCTAGGGATATTATAGACATAACATGACTTATAAATCCTTTAGAATCTAGATATCCATGTGATGCAACTAGATTTTGAAGATAAGTTCAAGTTTGCTTTTGAAACCATTTTAAACTTGAACAATGCCATAAAACACATATAAGGCAACTTTAAGGCTCTATTCATATGTAGTTAAGTCGTGTTAACATGCTCGCAAGTTCAGAATTTATAGCGAGTAGTATTTATGCACCTTAGTTCTTTTATAACAAGTTTTCTTAAAAACTTCTTTCACACAAGGTCTAACGAGTTTGATTATGAACAAAGGAACTATGTACACTATAACATGCTCCTCTATGTGTGAAGTCAGTCGTGTGTGTAGGCTCTTAAGCTCAAAATTTGCAAAACATGAACTTTAACAAAGTTTGTTTTCAAAACTTGAAGTTCTTGTTAAAGATCTTCTACTAATTTATGTTAGACACTTCCTAACTCATAAGGAACCCTTATAACACAAGTTATACCCCTTTTTGTAGGTGTTCATAAGTCATAAAACCAAATTAGCAACCACCTAGCATAACAGAACTCATCAAGTAATTGCAGAGTGCAGTAGCAGGCAATTTGCTGCACCCTAAATATAAATAGTAGCAATTGCGCCACGCCATAATCAGGAGCAGTAGCATACTCTATTTTGTAGAGCCTTACACCACTTTCATTCTTTTCTATTTAAACTGGTTCCAACCATCATTAAAAAGTTCATACATGAAAGTGAACTTCTTAAACACATAATAACATTTTAATTCATCATGCTTGACAAAGCAATTCAAGAAATTTCAAGAACTAAACAAGACCCATTTCAAGAACATAATTAGAAATTATACCTTCTTGAGCTTGAATTGGACCTCCTAAACTCTGGGTATACTTCTATAGTAGCTTAGTAACTTATACTCTACACTTAGAATTACCAGAAAAGTTTTAAGCAACACAAAAACTAAAAATCAAGCTTCAATTTATAAAGGAAATTTGGACTAGACAATGGCATTACACAAGATTGGAGTTCATGGTGTAAAGAGAGGAAACAAGGGTTATTAAGGAGTTGTTCAACATCTCAATACCACCCACCTTGCTAGCCATGATCACCTATTCCATAGCCATTTGGAAGTTATGTAACCTAGCTTCTAAGTCACTGTTCATGTACCTTTGTGCCACTCAATTTGGGACAAGAGAAAAAATATCAGCAACTTGTTATCTAGGCTTGGTTTGGTTTATTTAATTCCTATAATGTAATATTAAGGTAAAATTGTTACCATATTAGGAATTCAAAGATAACTTTATACTCACATTATATAATCCATATACATTAAATACATGTAAAATATCGCAGTTAGGTATTATTATCCGAGTAGTTCCATAATTGTTTTTACTACTCGTATAATCACATTACAACATTGTCTAATATTAATGTTTATTTAAACTTTTAATCTCCTTCCCAGATTCTAGAATACACAAATATTTAATTATTTTTGTATTATAATTACATGGGATTTCACAATACTACTAGGTACCTCATTTTATTACAATATACTCCTATCATACGGTTTATTAATGTTACACATCACATAAGTGTTCCATTTCTTTTCTACAGAAGAAAAAAAAATCAAATTTCTCCAATCGACCACTAAGCCTTGCAATTGCTGCCAAATATCTTCTTAGGGACTACAAGAATTGCTACCCATACCCTGATAGTGCCAAGACTTGTTTAGCTTCAAGCTAGTGTCCACCTTTATCGCCATATTTTTTTTACATGACATGTATTACTGCCCACATGAGTTATATTGCAAATCTAAGAGTGTATTCATTCTATATGTGAAATCACATAATCATACCCGATTAATCTTCCTAATTCTCTTTTAACTCACTTAATGAATTTTCTCATTTCACGTTAGGCCACACAAGGCATTTCACAAACCTCATCATAGTCCACATTCGCATAGATTCAATTTAACTTAATTGAATTATTCATTTCACAGCACATCAATATTTATTTATAAATACTCACTTTCTTATATTATCAAAATAATTATTAAATCGTGAATTACACGGTTCTTACATCATACATTGTAACTCATCTAAAATCAACCTCTTCCTTGATTCCACCTCATGGATTACTATTTTCTTTAATAATTTAGATATTAAACTTCAAAGTTTTAATCTCTACTTCTCTCAACTATAAATCTCATTTATAGTACTTCTTCCCACCAATAACACAACATTCAAATATAGCACATATATACATTCATTTAATCTTCACTTCTCGCCGTGTATCAAATTACTTAATAATTCTCTACCCAATTTAAATGTATATCGATTTCCTTCTCTCGTCAACAACGTACACGCATACAAGTCTAAACATAGCACGCGTCGAGTGTTTAATAATATTCAATATAGTACATTGAGTGCACTACTACAAAGTAGTAAATAGACAATATTTAAACCACAACGTTTTTATAAAAGACATAATATTTTTTCCCGCAACGTTTTTTAACAAAACGTTGTATATAAATATAAAAATATATTATCTATTTAAAAGGACATTTTTTTGTTTTAACTAGATAACTTTTTTTTAAAATTGTTATGTATCTAAAAAATACGGAGCTCAAAAAAAAAGATCTGCCGTCTTTCGCAGAGAAAGAGTGTTCAAGTCCTCTATTTCCTTTCTCACCGAATGTCGTCGTCTCTGATCTCTCTCTGTTTAGCCTCTTTTCGTTCATCTAGATTTCCTGTAACTCTCAAATCTCTAGATCCATGGCAAAGACAAGTGGAGGGGCGGAAGTCACGCTATAGGACATCACTTTTTATTTCCCTCAGTATTTTCGGAATCACTTTTTATTTCCCTCTCACTCTCTTATTCTCTCCCGATTAACTTTCTCTGAAGCCCTAACCTTAGAAATTTCCCTAATCGATCTCTCTCTTCTCTATGCCAATGAAGACGACGATCATGAAGATGAAGAAGAGGAGTATTGTGGGTCTTAGACTGAGAAGAGGAGACGACAAAAGCCAAAGGCAGCGCCCAAATCACGAGTTTCTAAAAAGGTGTATTTTTTGATTTAATATTGCTTAATTCTATAATTTTGGTCAAATTTTGTGAATTGGATGCTTAATTTGAACTATTTGGTACTGTTAAATCTTTGAATTTGTAGGTTTCTGTAGGCAGTTGTTTGGGATTTAAGTTTGTCGTTTTTAGATTAGTTCTTTATACTCGTCTATTCGATAGTGATGGCATAATAATGGTACATTCACTTTATTTGCTAAGTCAGGTTGTTGTAAATAGCAAGGAGACACAAAGCAAGGGCATGGATGAGGAAAATTCTCCAGTTATTGGTAGTGAGTGGATTCATACTGGGTACCCATATCATCTCTTTGTTTCTGTTAATATGACACAATTGAATAAGGAGAGTAGCGAACAACAATAATTTATCAGTTTGCAATTTATTTTTTAATTTCTCTACATTTTTTATTCTGGAGCTTCCATTTTTTGATATTTGGGGCAGATCTAACTGGAAGAATGATTATATGTATTTGTAATTTTTTAGCTTTGATTGGATTGATTAGATATGGTTGTGACTCAAACTGGAACTTTATTGGTGTTGATTTTATGTTGAAATGTAATTATCAAAATGATTGTTCTGTACATTGATTTTGTGATTAACCTATGTTCATGAATCCATTTCTGAGCATCAGCTGGTTAATGTTTCTGGTAGAAGCCTATAATGTATCTTTCCTTTTCTTTTGTTTGTTTTCATTTTGGCAGGTTGCTCTATCTAGAAAGTCTCTTTATGTTCAAACTGCCCACAGGGTGAGATTTCCTTGTCTAGTTTTCTTTTATTGAGGTTGCTTGTGTTGTACATGGACAAAGTGATGTTTTTAACAGTGGAATCCTTTGTTCTTCCATCACTTACTTTTCAAGTATTCACAAAAATTTGGTGGCTTATGAAGGACTAGTACATGAGGGATGGTGGAAGTTGTTTGATACTATAGTGAGTGAGAAGCTTTGTAACATATTTATTTTCTATTGCAGAACGAAGCTAGCTCATGGTTTGCTTTCTGGAAAATATTCAGTTCCAATTTTGGAGGTATGTCATGTTCGATATCTCTCCGCTTTATGCATTTATGTGTTCAGATGGAATACTATAATCATTTGACAAACAAAAAGATGGTACTGTGAATGCTGCAAACTCTACTCCAATTGCTGTAAGCTCCGTGACTCTACATTTTGCCTACTTGCTCGGTCTTTTTTGCTATTCAACTTTCTAGATCCATTCCAAGTAATCTACTGATTGTTGTTTAAAATCCTGATATGAGTTATTCATTAGTTTCTGAGTTTGTGTTATTCAGAATTTTTCAGCCTTGATCTGAATATAAGAACTTGATATTTGTTTTATGTGGAATACACTTGTCATTTATCCTATATGGGGTTGTCTTAATTTGCTCATTAGTTAGTTTCATTTTAGTTGTTTACATTGCAATTTCACATTTTATTTTAATTATTTTTTTCCTTCTTGCTGCTGCCTATTCTTCCAGAAGCAGGAAGGTATTCATTCAATAGACTCGTAATATTTTGACAAGAAATTTGGTGCTTGTGGTTTTGGTGCTTGTTGCTGCCTGCTTAGGGCTTACTGAATTATGGGCCCCACAATGGTATTTTCTATCAGATTGGCAGTAAAGGATAGAAATAGGACTTGGTTGGTCTTACCGTGTTTGTTGTTGTTTTTCCTAAAAGGTGTGACGTTAGTGTAAAATAAAGGGCATAATGATAATATCTTTAAAAATCCTTCAATCCCTTTATTTTTGCTTTCTTGTTCTACCAAAGATGAAGCATGTAAGAGCATGTTGACTTTGTCCTTCCCCTATGAATATCTCGTGCTTCTCATCCACTCCAAGTTTTCATTTCTTAAAAAGTCCTATGAAATAAGTTGTTGTCAAGTTCCTAATTATATATATAATTTATTTATGTCTTTTTTTTGAGATATTTGTTGTATAGATAATTGACGCAACCATATCTCTAGGATGCCTTAGAGTACTTCCTACATTTCCTTGACCAAGTTGAACGAGTTAATGGTGGCAACCCTCAATTGGATCCTTCAAGGTGTTTCAAATTCGGTATTGAAGAGACTTTTATGTCCTTCTGGGAAGGTGGCTTACAATAGCAGACACGACTATATTCTTTCTCTCAATATTCCACTAGATAAAGCCATCAACAGAAGTAAATTTCATGTTTCCCCTCTGCTCAGTGTTTTGATTTATTTATCATAACCTCTTATGTTATAATTGATTGAAATTGTAGACGTGGTAGAAGACTTTCACATGTTGAAGACAACTAGGGGTATAGAAGGAAAGGAAGTGTGAGTTCAAAACCTTTGTTTTCATGTTTCTGATCAAGTTGATACTTCTCTTCTGAACTATTTCTAGCTCTAGCAGGTCTGCAGATGAAATTGTTTGCCCACGTGTTCGTTTAGAGGATTGTTTGCAGAATTTTTCAGCTGAAGAAGAAGTGCATGAATTTTACAGTACTGCCTTGAAGGCTAAGACAACTGCAGTGAAGTAAGCCTACTGATCTTTTCCAATTTATTTTTCAGCCAATCTTGAATGACCTGGTTACCTTATTTTTAACCTTATTTTTAATAGTAGACTATCTGACCACTATATTATCCAATTATTCATGCATTTTGTTTTGTGACGTTTATAGGCTAGATCTGCTTGTATATTTCATTGACTAACAAATTCATACTCCTCGAGTCATTTGGTGAGGAGTCAAAATAAACATAGTTTACCAGATCTTCAATTTTCATTCGAGAAAATTTAACCCAAGGGGGTTGACTAAGTGGTGGGGATGGAGTTAACATTATCACATTTTGCCAACTTTAAGGAGTACCACACGCAGTTATGTATGAAATTTCCGGTGCATGGCTCTTTAGGGGTGGCTTAAAGGTTTGCATGCCCTTGAATTGGAAAACATAGTAATTTAAAAGTTTACCAGGCAGTGTGTTGGAAAGGATGAACTCCATTAAAAAAAATAAAAAAATATATATGACTAGAGCGTCTGGTTGTTCTTTCCTTTTTGGACTCTTATACATGCTTTGTTGTTTGTGTAGAACTGCAGGTCTGACTTCGTTTCTAGATTATTTGGTGTTGCATATGCGAAAATTTGTCATGGAGTCGGGCTGGGTACCAAAAAAGCTTGGTATTCTCATTGCCTGAAATTATTTTTTGCTATGCAATATAATCTGAACATTATGATGATTGATAATACCTGCTGCTCTTTTTGTTGGCTATATAGATGTTCCTGAAACAATAGACATCAGTTACATGCGCAGTAAGGGTCTTCAACAGGGGGAAGAGCTGTTACCTGAAGCTGGTATGTTCTAATTTTTAGTCTTTAGATTCATTGTAACAAATTGTGTTTACCAGAGCATGTTTCTAGTTGTGGGGATGGTGTGATTATCTCAGGAGGAGTAACTGTCGGAGTCCTGGAATTCAGAACATAATCTGGATGTAGGTTCTATTGTTTTTTTTCAGCCACGTAACAAATATCTTTGGAGCTAGTTTCTAAGCGGATCATATTCTTTAGTAAATAACGCTAGTGAATTTCTTGTTCAAGTAAAATTAATTTAAAACTCTGCATCTTCACACAAATTATTGTTCGACTAATCATTTTAATGTTGATTCTCTTGTCATGGATTTCGACGTATCTTTGCAGAAGTTTCTTAACCTATCTATTACAGTTTCATAAGATGAATCAAATTTATTAATGCTAAGAAGAATTTAAGGTCCTGGATACAAGAAAAAAGAATTGTTTAGTATCATTGTTATCCTGCTAATCCTGATCTTGTCCAATGTTAAACAGACACAATCTAGGCCGAGAGCTTGAATGTCTAACAAAAAATTATCAGATGATTCTGAAAGAATTTGAATCTCTCAGTTTTGGTATGATCATGTATTAGAAAATTATCATGGTGTGCAGTTGGTGGTGGTGAGTCAGAACTGCAGAAGATTTTACCCAATGAAGATATAGTTTCCCAGCTTGTGGTAATGGGATTCAATCAGCTACATTGTCAGAAGGTCGCTATCAACACCTCAAATGTTGAGTTGAAGAGGCCATGACCTGGTTACTTTCTCATATGGATGATCCAGGTTTTTTCAATAACTGTTGTAGATTTTTGTTATTGTGTTCACTATATATATTTCTCATCCTATTCTAAATTTACTCAAGATTAATATTATGAGTTTGGCAGGACAAGTTTGTTGTAAGATCAATCAGGGAGAGTTCTTATGAGCTTACAGCAACTCTTTACGCCCAAGTCAGTATTGTGAGTCAGGCACTAATCTTTGTTACTCGGTCCCGAAGCTGGTCCTTCGTTGAACCGCCTGGTTTACTACTTCTGACTGCATTCGTAATAGCACAACTGGTGAGCTATTATGGGAAGTTCAATTGCATTTCCTCTGGTCATGCTTTAGTAAATTAATCACATACTCGGTGATGAAATTTTACTTTATAATTAATCACAAATGCTTAGGTAGTAGCTTAATTTTATGGATAGTTTAGTTTATTTTGTGGTTTATTTTGTGGATTAAAAAATGAATTTGAGATGTATATATGGATAGTTTGGTATATATTTTGTGGATGAAGTAATTTGAAATTGTAAACGAATGGTATTATTGGGATGTATTTTAAATGGTTGATACATTTTGGCTTTAAATTTAAATGAGAATTTAGACCTTTTAGCTATATATCATGGTATTAGCATATTGCAGGTGCATTGGTAATATAGGTGAATTATAATATTTTTTTTCTTTATTTACAACATTTTAAAAAAGTTGTATAAATTGGTTAAAAACGTTATCTAATATATTAAACTACAACGTTTTTATCCAGAAAACGTTGTGGAATCATACTTTTTACAACGTTTTTAAGCATCTGTTAATTTATGGTAAATAAATCTACAACGTTTTTTTTTCTTAAAAACGTGTAATGTGCTTAACTACAACGTTTTAAAAACGTTGTGTAAGGGTGTCAAATAGATGACACCCCTAATCACGACGTTTTTCTGACTGAAATCACGTTTTTTTTGCGTTTTTTATTTATTATTTTGTAGTAGTGGAGGTTTTTCACAAACAACCAACAAATTAGTTTTCGTCTCGTCTACACTACTTTCACAGTGAGTTAAATCGGTTACTAATTCGTATATACTTCCGCTCTCTGAAGGAATCATTTAGCCCAACTCCTATACATTCACCATTAAAGAGTACGGTTGCACTACCTTAGACTTGATACGTACTCGTACAAATACTCAAGAAATTGGTGATTATCAAAGATATATAATGTCACCAACTTACTATTATAAATAATTTTACATAAATTATTTAATACCAATAGATGAATTTTTATCCATCTTCTTACTAATTCATCTCTATAATTTATAATAAATATATAATAATGATATATATATATATATATATATATATATTTATTAAACACAACCACACTTGTTGTGACGCCCCCAAAACATGTATACATCACCCATCTTGGGTCGTTAGATACATGGTACAAAATTCAAATACAACTTAATTATACAACTGTCGGATAATATACGACAAAACATAGCTGAGAGTTTAAACAAGAATATTGCCTTCCTAGACAATATCCACTCTCAATGGAGTCCTCATTACATTTATTGTCACACTATTTTATAGAATAGTGACGACTACTAAAACAACCATCTGGACCGTTAATCCGTTACCCGACTCGTCCCAGCTATATTTGTAAGACCCCAACTTTTATGAATAAAAATGAATTTTCTATAATTATCATTTTTGAATATTATGGAATGAATTTGATATAATGTTATAGTTGTGGGTAATATTTATAAATTTTGCAAAATCACGCAAGTTGTTATATAATATTCGATTGGTTTCTGGAGAATATTAGTTTTAACGAAATATTAAATGCGACGGCACAATCATCATTAAGCGGACCCTAGCAATGTAATTATTGTCGAATTGAGAAAACGACAAAAATATTTTATTGATAATAACTTGGCGGAAGTTTTACCGTGATCTTTGTTGAACTACTTCATTAGTAAAAGTATAATACTGGCGTGGTTGCATAGTAGCACCGGCATTGATTATTGATGCTTACGTGAGAAGTCACTCATTTTATTTAATTATTGCTACAGATAATTCTGCATAGTATCTCACGTTATTTGATTTAATTATTGTTGATATTTTATATATTATTAAATCAATAATTGAGACAACGAAGTTATTAATATTATTATTTACAATATTAACGATGTCTAGAAGTTACGCGAGGAGATGTTTGTTCACCTAATTGCTGCGGCCAATATGGGAGAAATCCTTATTGAAAACCCCTTCTTTCACAGGAGCGATCCGGTCGATTAATATTGTGAATTATAATAATGATGATAAATGTAGTTAAAATATTGAGGCGATTTTTATGAATTAGTTGTTATAAATTTTACTTATTATTTGGACCTCCACTTACCCATTTTTCTAAACAGTCGGAGAAAGTTATCACAGTTTCGTTTTTATTACTTATATATATATATATATATATATATATATATATATATATAAAAAAGATGGTGGGAATAGTGGGTGGGGTTTGTGTGCGTGTGTGGGAGAAATATAAGGGTTAGTATAATATTTATATAATTAATGAATGTATTGCATGTGGTGGAGTATTGAAATGGGTGGAGACTAATTGTCAACATTCTACAAAGTTGGTGGAATATTAAAAATGGGGAGAAGGGAATCACGGTGTATTAAAAGTGATTATAAAGTTAAACATGTTATATAAATGTATAATATATATATATATATATATATATATATATATATATATATATTATATTTAAAAGTTTTCGTTTTATTAGAATATTTTATTAAATCAATATGGATAGTCAATTAAAAATAAATCAATCTGGACCGTTCATGAGTTAGTTACTATCTGATCCATTCTTCATAAATAGAAGCTCATTCCTTTATTATTTCTTACGAATTCACTAAAACTACAGAGAGAAATTATAGAGAGAAAGAAGAAAAGTATTCTATTTCTTTCACTACTCCTATATCCGATTACTCTTCTTCTTAAGGTGAGGGTATTATTTCTTTTGTATTCATGAAGAGAACTTACATTATTCCATTCTTATTATTACATTGGAATAACTTTGTATACCTGAGCTACCCTATACTTGGTGAAATTCTTACATTATTCCATTCTTTAATATTACATTTGGAATATCCTCATGCATGCGTTCACTGCCGGACACAGGTTCCGTCTTTTATTATTCCTTATTATTCCGTTGGAACATCACATGCAATGCGTTTACGTGGGACTGGTTCCGTCTTTTATTATTTTGTTGGAATATCACATGCATGCGTTTCTGTGGGACACACTGGTTCCGTCTTTTATTATTCCTTATTATTTTGTTGGAACATCACGTGCCGGTGCATGAATTTTTCCGACACAGGGTCCGTTATTTATTATTACGATGGAATAACTTTGTCTGTCTGGCATCGGCGCATGCATGGTGATTTCTTTTGTTATTCCATTCTTTATTATACTCGGTTGGTTAAAGTTTTGACTTCTATACTCCATGAAATTAGTGGAATATCCTTGATATTTGCGCTTTCATCCGATATCTTTTCATAGAAATATTTTTACGAGCATTCTTGAATTTTACTTTACAAAAAGTATCGTGTTGACAATTTGGACGTTATTAGTTCTGAATAAATTAATTCTTGAACTTGTTTTATTGAATTCTTATATCATTGTCATCATCTTCATGTTTATATTTTTTGAAAGTCATCCGTGGCACATAATGCATAGATGGACTTGGTATGATTATGACCGAGGATTATTGATTGTAATCATGGTAGTAATGTTACAAATGATGTGGTAAAAGTCCTCATTGGCCCGTAGTGCATTGATGGACAGTTGTTGGCTTGATCATGACCATTGATGAATACACGAATATCCTTGGCCCGTAGTGCATGAATAATTTATGGTTGTGATACTAATGAAGATCCTTGGCCGTAGTGCAGGGATGATGTGGATTATTTACTAAGCTGAGTCCCAGCGATAAAAGTGATGAAAAACCTTTTAAATCATAAAAGATAGTAGATTTATTCTCTACTTGACTCTTTTAATAGATTGCTTGTTCCGCTGCAGTTAAACTTGATGTCTATTGTATTTTATCAGTTAAACACTATTGAGGACTAATGATAATTTATTCTACATTATCTTAGTTATAATATTTCTTACTGGGCTAGTTGAGCTCACCCTTTCTTTCACTGTTCTCTTCAGGAAATGAGAACGTAGCCGGCACTAGTCGGGGAACAGAGTGACGGTCCGAGATGGTGTCTTAGTAGTCCTCACTATTCTATAAAATAGTGTGATAATAAATGTAATGAGGACTTATTCTGAGAGTGGATATTGTCTAGAAGACAATATTTATATTAAAACTCACAGCATGTATTTTGTAGTATTTTACACGACTGTAGTATAATTAAGTTGTATTTAAATTTTGTACCATGTATTTGGCGACTCAAGATGGGTGATGTATACCTATTTTGGTGGCGTCACAATATTCTCATTTCCTGAAGAGAACAGTGAAAGAAAGGGTGAGCTCAACTAGCCCAGTAAGAAATATTATGACTAAGATAATGCAGAATAAATTATCCTTAGCCTTCAACAGTATAACAATTGATAGAATATAGTAGACAACAAGTTTTAGATCAACAACTGTAGCGGAATAAGCAATCCATTAGAAGAGTCAAGTAGAAGATGATATCTACTATCTTCTATGATTTAAAAGTTTATCATCAATTTTATCGCTGTAATACCCATCAACAATTTTTTATTATACCCAAGACAAATAGAACTTTCATCAACTGTCTTTACCTGAACCACCAAAGATGTTAAGTTAAATTCACAATTCATATTTATAATAATGTGAATCAACAGTTTCTCCTTGCCATAAAGGTTTAATAAAACGTTTACTCAATATCCTTACCCCAAAGGCTAAAGATATTCAAATGTAATAACAATGATCATACCAATCAGTTGTCTATCTTTGCACTACGGGACAAAGATATTCAACTATAAAACCAATGGTCATGATCATACCAATCAATTGTCATCGGTCGATGCACTACTGACCAAAGACATTCAACTGTTAACTAATGGTCATGATCCTGCCAATCACATCATCGAAATATCCATGCATTACGAGCCAAGGATATTTTTTATTATCACCAGTGGTCATGATCATGTCATACACCTGTCCATCTTTGCTCTACGGGCCAAAGCTATCAATCAACAGTTTGTCTTTGCACGTAAGCCAAAGATATACAACTGTAAAACTAATAATTAACAGTCCATATTTACACGTAAGTCAAATATATACAACTGTAAAACCAATAATCAACAGTCCATCTTTGCATGTAAGCCAAAGATATACAACTATAAAACCAATAATCAAAAGTCCATCTATGCACGTAAGCCAAAGATAACTTTTATCACAATATAAGCATGAGGATGATGACAATGATATAAGCATTAATCAAACGAAATCAAGGATAAATATTAAAGACTTTAAATTTATCCAGAGTTTAAAAAAAATATCCAAATTGTCAACATGATACTGCTTTGTGGAGTAAAATTCAAGAATAATATTCATTTACCAAAAATAATTTGGACAGAAAAGAAATAAATTTTTTGGGTGAATAGTACCCCATGAATAGTACTTCGGGAATAGAACCCTGTGAATAGTACCTCGACACGAAAAGTGTCCCGAACACCCGAGTGAATGATACTAGAGTGAATAATAATCAGGTGAATAGTAACCCGTGAATAGTAACTCATAAATAGTACTTCAGCACAAAAAGTGCCCCGAATACCCGATTGAATAATATTAGTGAATAGTATCTGGGTGAATAGTAACCCATGAATAGTAACTCGTAACAAAAAACTACCAAAGAAAAGGATATTTCATGACGAGTACAAAAGAAATGATATCCTAGATTAGTATAATAGAATATACTGAAGCCATGAATGGATTTTCACCGCCGTGCGGTAATCCACGTAGATGGATCATTTACACAATTTAATAAAGAATGAATCACGAAGGATCATTCACCATGCATGCTGATAATCCACATAGACAAGTTATTCCAATGTAATAATAAAGAATGGAATAACGAAGAATTCACCATGCATGCGATAGACAAGATGATGACATGTTATTCCTAACGAATAATAATAAAGAATGGAACCGAATTAATGCGTAATCCGCACAGATAGGATATTCCAATAAAATTATAAAGAATGGAACCAGGTCATGCGTAATCTACACAGACAGGATATTCCAAGAAAATAATAAAGAATGGAATAACAACAGAATTCACCAGGCATGCGATAAACCGTACAAACAGGTTATTCCAACAGAATAATAAAGAATGGAATAACATAAGAATTTCACCATGTATGCGGTACTTCGCATAGACAGGTTATTCCAACATAATAATAAAGAATGAAATAACAACCTTTACGAGTATTGAAAGAAAATAACTCTCTTCATGAATACAAAAGAATAATACCCCTTACCTCAGAAGAAAACTAGATACTGGAATAGTGAGGTAGCAGACTTCTCTTCTTCTTTCTCTCTATAATAATTGCTTTATAGCTTTAGTGAATTGGTGAGAAATGAAGGAAGAATGAGCTTCTATTTATAGGAAAATATAGTTTCGATAATTGCACATTTTGGGGCTCAAAATATTATAGTATAATACCTTCCTCTTTTTCTTCATTTTTAATTTAGTCCTACAAGTATTATCAAACTTGCACCACCTCCTCTAATAGTAAATAATGTGAATCAATAGTTCAATCATGTGAACCAATAGTTATAATCATGTGAAAATATGAATTACAGTATAGTACCTTCAACTATACCTCCATTTTTAACTTAGTCATGCAAGTATTATCAATCTTGCATCACCTCCCCTAATAGTACAAGAATGTGAATCAATAGTACACACATGTGAACAAATAGTTATAATCATGTGAATTAATAGCAATTAATTGCTCATTTATCCAATTAATTACCCGATTGGTCAATATAACCTCCAGACGTCAATTATTATCGAAATAAATGTCGATTTCAACTAACACTAATAATCCCAACATAATAAAAATATCAATTTTATCTTTAATTAACACGAACTTATTCATCATTAATATTATAACTGACAATATTTAACAACCAGGTCGTTCCCAAGAAAGAGGGGGCTTTCCGATAAGGATTTCTCCTTATTGGCGCGCAATTAGGTGACCAAACCTCTCCTTGACAGAACTTCTAGATATTGTCAATATTGCAAATAATAATATGAATAACTTTGTCGTCTCAATTATTGATTTAATAATATAAAATATTATGACAATAATTGAATAAAATCAAGTGACTTCTCACGTAAGCATCAATAATCAATACTGTGTGCTACTATGAAACCACGCGTATTACTGTACTTTTATCACCGATTATTTTATGACAACTTGCTTACTTTGAAAAAATTTCAAATATCACCCTTAACTTTAACCTTTTATTAATTTAACCATTTACTAAATAGAATAATTATAAGAAAATTGAATACTTTCATTTCATAAAATTCGGGGTCTCACAATCTCCCCTCCTTATGAAATTTCACCCTTGAAATTTACGTACCTGGTAGTTCGAAGAGATGAGAATACCTTGCTTTCTTTTCGGATTGTACCTTCCCGGTTATTTCATCTCTATCATGATTTTCCCATTTCTCATCTCCTGTATTTCAAATATCATTCTAGAATATAGTTTCAAAATAAGGGTTAATTGACATATCACATATTATCCCTATACTCTGACCGACCAATTAAATACCAAATAAACTTAGGTAGATCATACTAGCGAAGGAATTCCTCGTCTCTCCCCTCCTAGTTCTTGTCTCACATCTCAGCCAGGGATCATATCCCTAAGCTTTGATACAAACTGTGACGCCCCCAAAACAGGTATACATCACCCATCTTGGGTCGTCAGATACATGGAACAAAATTCAAATACAACTTAATTATACAACTGTCGGGTAATATACGACAAAACATAGCTGAGAGTTTAAACAAGAATATTGCCTTCCTAGACAATATCCACTGTGACGAATGAGTTGTTTGAGTTGTGATTCTGAGGACAGAATCCTTATAAGGAGGGAATGATGTAACATTCCAGAATTTTTAACTATTATATTAAATATTTATTGAATTATTTAAGTATTTAATGGATGTGTTCATTGTTGAATAATTGTTAATTATTTGTTAAATAAATAATTAAGGAAATTAATTATTATATACTAATTTAATTTAATTATTAAGTTAGAGAGTTTTGATTAAATGAATTATTATTCTTTTATTTGAATTTGTAATTAAAAGGATGTGTTAGTTGATTAAATAAAGTTATAATTATATAAAAATTATAATTTTGTGGTATTGATTAAGTAGTATGCACATCTTCTTCGATCATGTTTGATGATAAAGCATATACTTTGTAACAATCTTATTCATTTATTAATAAAAAGTATTAATTTATTAAAGGCTTTTAATTATCTACATGATCTTTGTTTTATAATATGTGATAAACCCATAGTTTTAAGCAATGCTTTTAGAATAATGATGATGATCATTCTAATGAGATCTAAATTCTTAGAAAGCTTAAAACTAAAATAGTTCCCAATCGTTGGATTACTAAATTGGGGATTAGTGAATCCGGATAGATTGGTACATCGTTAACTTGCTCGTTGGATGAGGATGATTGATCTCATGATCATTTGTGTGGAACACTAAAGCAAGTATGTAGGTGCTTATTAGAGAATAAGTTCATTTGAGCATTGGCTCATAAGGAATACCTAATGGAGTTTTATTTGCTGTCGATAGGAATTCTGTAGTGATAGTAGTCTGAGTGATCCTTGGACTTGAGATCATCATAGTATCTTGTGTATGATGAGTTATACTTTGACTTATTCCTTAAGACCCTTAGGGTATATCAAAGGTATGCTTGGGTATAATAAGTTGTACATGGAGATAATGTATGATCGATAAAGAATCTACCACTTCTAATAAAGAAGAAATGTCTATGTGATTAGATAAATGACAACCCGGTAGTCCTTGGCGGCGAGAATGAAATTAGAAAGGAGTTTCTAATTTGCATTATTTGGAGTTGTGCATTTAAGAATCGAAAATACATATAATTAAATAAAATAAGACTTGTGATAATTCCATGTCTTATATTTAATTGGGACATTGTATGGTGGAAGGATTGAATTATCACGGTAACTATTTACTCGAAAGGTTCTTTTATGATTAATGTTGAAATCTATATTATCTGGAAAGTGGTTGATGTTTAGGAGGCTTATCCTATATGTAGAATAAATATTATTTATTTAAATAAATTAATTGTTTAATTTATTTATTTAAATAAGATTAAATTATTCTAATTGATTTATTCACAATAGGTTTAATATGGAGAACTTAAAGGGTCACACCATAAAAGGAAGAATAATTATTTAAGAAGTTAATGGCATAATCGTAATAATATGTTATGTATATTTAATTTAATCTATGGTGATAGAATAAATTAAATAGCTTAATATTATTATTTAATATTTTAGAAATATTAAATATAAATTAATAAGAGAGTCTTATTAATATTATTACAATTATTATTATTTTAATTTCTAAAAGAGTTTAGGAATTAATTTAATATAAGTACTCTCATTTATTCTAATTGGATTAGGAAGGAAATTAATTAAAGGAGTTTAATTAATTATCCTAATAAGATTAGGGGAGCTTAATTAATTAAAAGAATTTAATTAATTAAATAAAACCTTATTCTTAATTGTTAAGGTGGGTTGCCCACATCTATAAATAAGAGAGTCTTATTATGGGTGGGGGGGTTGTTGACTTTTTTCAACATACGTAATAATTCGAATTTGTTGGGAATGCGCTCTTTTCTATAGAGATAGAAAAACTAGGGTTTATGATACCACCCTTCTTCTTGAATTTTTTTTTCCTTGGTGGATCACCTCTGAGGCCAAACATATGGGTGGCTAACGTTGATCGAAGGAAGGAACCAAACCGGTGGATTCAAGTTGAGCGAAAAGTTTGGAGGTGAACTTGTACACGAGGAAGCTCGATCTTGAGGGTATGATTTTTATTCTTTATCTTTTTCGTTTAATTAATAATTGTGCATAAAGGGTGATCCGGGTATATGGTTTGTAAAATTTTTAAACTCGATTTTTACACGTTTAAAATTTATTTTTGCAATTTGATTGCGTTCATGAATATTACAAACCTAACGATGGCATCGAGCCAAACCTTTATGCAATTATTAATTATTTTAATTTGATATGTATATTGATATGTGTTTAGAACAATTTAATTGGGCATAATTTTATTGTATAAAATTTAAATAAAAAAAAAAAAAAAAAAAAAAAAGCCAAAAAATTTTTTTTTTTTTTGTTCTTTGTTAATATAAGTTATAAAAAATTGTTTATGGCGACGTTATATTAGTTATAATAGCAATATAATTATGGCGAATTGAATCGAGATGTAACAAATTTTTTTTTTCTCTCATTCCCGGATATCAAGGAAGTAATTATATGGTGGGACGTTTTTTTTTATATAATATATATATATATATATATATATATATATATATATATATATATATATATATATATATATATATATATATAGATGATCATGAAATTTTAAAAAGAAGTGCGCGAATTTGATTATATATATATATATATATATATATATATATATATATATATATATATATATATATATATATATATATATATATATATATATATATATATATATATATATAATTATATATAAGTTTATATTAATTTTAAAATAAAAAAGTTTATTTAATATTAAAATATAAAGTTTTATTTTAATTTTAATAATTTTATAATTAAAATAAAAGGTTTATTTTAATATTAAAATAAAAGGTTTATTTTAATATTAAAATAAAAAGAGTTTATTTTAATTTTAAAATTAAATTTCATGCTAACTAATTAGAGTTGGAATTGGATTCCATGATAACTAATTGGAGTTGAAATTGGATTTTATTTTTCCTAAAATAAAGGAGTTTATTTGTGAATAGGAAGTAAATCTATCTTTCCTTAAATAAAGGAGTTTATTTAGATATGAAATAAGATTTCATATTATTCAAAATAAAGAGTTTTATTTGTGAATAGGAAAGAAATCTAATTTCCTTAAATAAAGGAGTTTATTTAGATATGAAATAAGATTTCATATTATTCAAAATAAAGGAGTTTATTTGTGAATAGGAAAAGAATATCAAGTGTTTCCTTTAATAAATTTTTTTTTTATGGAATTGGATTCCATAATTAATTAAAATAAAGAGTTTATTTTAATTAAAGATTTTTTTTACATTTTGGATTCCATAATTAATTAAAATAAAAGAGTTTATTTTAATTAAAGATTTTTTTATACATTCCAAATTAGATTCCATAATTTTTTTGATTAAAATTTTTGATTAAAATAAAATAGTTTATTTTATTCAAAATTGGATAAATTAAAATAAAATAGTTTTATTTTGATTTAAATTTGGATTAAAATAAAGGAGTTTATTTTGATTCAAAATTAGATTTTATACTAACTAAATTTGCCCATTAAATGATATCAATATATATATTAAATGTTTATTATTCATGAGATGAATGTTATTTATTGATGCATGGTGATGTGTATGATAATAAATGGGATTGATTATGGACTATTGACGATGTGATTGGATTTTATTTTAGTTGGATGCATGAATGTATGGGTTTTATTAAATGGGAATTACTGCGTACCTCGTCTTCTCTAATTTTTTTCTTAATGTAAATTCTATCTCCCTCTATGTACTTCCCTTGGCTTAGCGATCAGGGTTTCTATTTATTTTAAATAGTTTTGTAATAGGAATAGTTAGAATTAATTTTGAAAAATTGGAGATCGAGGAAGCGAGGCGCTTGAAGACCCGTTTGTAATGGAGCAGGGTTTAAATGTAATAGTTATATTTAAATATTATTTCTTGCACCCCTAGGGTTTGACCTTTTGGTTCACTTGGTGGCTCTAGTGAGACGAAACTAGAATAAAAGTCCATAATCAATCCGGGTAGAATATAGTATTCTATATATGCATGCTTATACTATATATATATATATATATGCAAACATGCTTGGCATGTTTATTATTAATATATTGCGTATTTTATATATATATATATGCATGCGCGCTAAACAAGATGATGAGACAAATTAATAACAAACCCCTCGAATTTTTTATATTAAGTCCTAGCGTTCAAAGATATTTGGAATATCGAGCGTTAAGCCTTCTAGCATGATAAAATTAATAGAGTATTAAATATTTAATATGAGTTTGTTGTGTCACCACAAGGCAAGTATTAAGTATTTAAGATGTTAATTTATCACATTTGATGCTTATAAAGAAAATTGAACAATATTGTTTTGTTGTGTCACCACAAGGATGATATTTTCTTTTTTGAATATATGGAGTGCTAGGTTGGACTTAACTTGGATAATTTTGATTGGGATGTGCCACCACTTGATCAAAATAATCTAAGAGGCAAAAATCTGAGGAGTTGCATAGTTGATGTAATTGACAAAAGTTGTCTACCTATTTATTTATATATAGTTTGTTGTGTCACCACAAGGCTATATACATTTGAAATGGGATCCTTATTCTCACTAGCAAATCTTTAATTAGATTTTGCGAACTATATAAGTGAGGTAATATAGTTTGAAGAAAATAGTGGGAGATACCAATTTAAAACAAGACCTAAATTTATTTTGGTAATTAATAAAAGAATGTATGTTAAAATGTTGTTAATTACAAATTCATTTACGAAATTTTACAATGTCTAAAATTACTATCAACTTGCGAAAGCATATTAGATGCTAAATTAACGGGGCAAAATTAAGCGGATTGGTTAAGGAATTTGAGAATAGTTCTCATGGTTGAAAAGCTATCTTATGTCATGTCGCTATCCTGCAATGGTTGCGAACAATGCCTCTGAGGAAGAGATTGCTACTTTTAGAAAGTGGCGAGATGATGCACAGATTGGCTCGATGCATCATGCTTTCGCATCCATGAGTAACGAGCTTGGCGTCGGCATGAAACTATGGATGCTCTCTACTATATTCACGCACATCAAGTAGTTGATGGTGAGGAAAATGGGGCGATAGATATCGAGATATCTAAGGAGCTCTTAGATCTAGAATGGCCAATGGAACTATAATGCAGACAAAAAAGTTCTTAACATAATCAATTTGATTGATCGATTAGGACAACGGTTTTTATCATCATGGATGGAGAGTTGAGCGAATTTGATCTTGCACTCACTCCGGACTCCTTTCACAATTGTTGTGAATTTTTCATATGAACAAGCTAGATATCGACTTTGTTGATTTGCTTAACATGTTGAAAAATGTTGAGAGTCACTTTCAACCAAGAAAGATCAAGTCTTCTTGGTAGGGGCCAAAGGATCTTACGAAAGAAGAACGATTCAAAGAAGGTAAATAGAAAGGCGTAAACAAAGGATAATAAGAACAAAAGCGTCTGGATAGCAAAGGAGTTTGCTTCCTTTGCAATAAGCTTTGACCTTTGGAAAAAAGCTGCGAAGCAGCATCTTGCGAGAGGCTAACGAAAGAAGCTTAGTGAAGTTTGATTTAAATACAAATTTGTTCATGATTTAAAATAAATTTTCTTTTAAGTCGAGGTTACTTTGGGTATTGGATCTGACTTTGGTTATCATAAATATAGATTTATGAAGGGACCAAGCAGTAGAAAGCTAAACAAATATAAAAGTAATCTATGTGTGGAAAATGAAGCAAAGGTTGCCACATTAGCCATAGAAACTTATAGTTTAGCAATGCCTACGGGCAAATCTATTAAGTCGATAAGTTGTTATTGTATTCCGATTCTTGTTAAAAATATTATTTCCATTTTATTGTTGAATGATGAAATCTTTGGTATTATAATTAAGAACAATTGTTGTTACTATTTATAATAATAATGTTTTGTATAGAAGCTGGAATATTACTTAATAAATTTTGTATACTTGACTTACGTGAAAATAATTTTTGCATATTGAACAAATTAGTATAAGAAAAGGAGATGATCATTCAAAGAGTTGAATGTGTGTATTTTTGAAATACAAGTGTGAATTATTTGAAAGGTTCAAAGAATTGAAGTGAAACAAATTGGCAAAGTATTAAGATTCTTTGATTAGATCGAGGAATAAATACTTGTGCAATAAGTTTCTAGATCATCTCAAATGGTTTTCTCATAATGGACACATCACGATCGTAATAATTGATTGATGTATCTGAAAGGAAAAATCGTACCTTGTTGGACATAGTGCGGTCCATAATGATTTTCTGAGACATTCCGGTATCCTTACAGGATCATGTCCTAGAAATGGTTGCATATCTACGAAAAGGTAACCTCAAAATCCATTGAGACTCCATAAAAAGTTATGGACGGGGAGGATTCTAATCTTAAGTATGTTAAGATAAGGGGTTGTCGACTTATGTGAAAAGGTTTCAAAGGATAAGCTTGGGACAAGATTTGACAAGTCTGATTTGTGGGACATCCTAAAGTAAGTTTAGGGTATATGTTTATAATCCTACTTAGCAAAAGGTGTTTGTTCTGAAACACGCTTCCTTACTAAGATAAAGGTGTTTATCATTGAAGGGGCTAGTGGGAGGATAATAGATCTTGAAAAGTTCAAGAACCACCACAAAACACTATAAGTCGAATAAGAGGAACACATAGATAGACCTATTGTACCATGGCCAGAATCGTAAATGCGGAATAGTCTGAAGAGATACCTAGGAGGTATGGATTCATCATAGATGATGATGATGATGTACACATCATAGAAGATGATGATCCGATTACATCTGATGAGGTAAGAGTTGTGAACACTTTCGAGAGAAATGGATTGAAGCAAGTTTCTCAAATATGGAACATTCGTTTTGATGAAATTCAAAAGAGTTTGATTTTATCAAAAATAAGAATGAACCTAGTGTGTACAAAAAAGGGTCGATTGGGAGCATCGTGACATTCCTAGTACTATATGTTGATATACTACGGATGAGGAATGACATACCAATGCTACTGATCGATAAAGATAAAGTTGTCTAAACATTCCTCCATGAATGATTTGGGAAGAGTATCTTAATTGGGGATATAAATCTATATAGATAGATTTAAAAGGATGCTCGACTTAACCCGAGCGTATATTCATTTGATGCTAAAATCGTTTAGCATGGCAAACTCAAGAGATGTCTCATGTTGATGAGCTATGGAGTGTATCTCTCTTAATAGTCCCCACAGACTCCAAAAGAGAGATCGCATGAGTGACTATCATGTATGCAATGAAATATCTGAGACACGATGTTGATCGGTCGTATTATGGAGAAGTTCACTATGAGTCGGTGAAAAACATCTTAAAGTGCTTAATTAAACTAAGGATGTGATCATATTCATGGTGGGTCTAAATTAAAACTAGAGGCTTAAGACTTCAAGTTTTTTAGAGACGACCAAGATAAAGATGACGAAAAATCCACTTTAAGGTAAAGGGTTACCTTGAGCGGTGGTGCGATGAATTGGAAAGGTTCCAAGCAATGAAAAGTTCTTGGTTTAGTGATAAAGACAAAGTATATAGCTATAAATGAAGGCTACTGAGTTGATTGTTTGGATTAAAAGTTCATTCTGAGAACTAGGAATAGTTCTAAGTCTCATCTTGGATCTAAACATGTGTTGTGGCACTTTCATTTGATTATTAGAATCATTGAAGATGGGAAATCACTATAGAGATAGTGGACTCTCAAACAACATTACATATCCATTAACTAAAGCTTATCCAACGGCGGGATAATCGTCACTTAGAAAGAAGAGTATGAGATACCATGGCGATTGGCTTTAGTGCAGTGGGAGATTGAAAGTAGTATGCACACAAGCCCGATCATGTTTGATGATAAAGCATATACTTTGTAACAATCTTATTCATTTATTAATAAAAAGTATTAATTTATTAAAGGCTTTTAATTATCTACATGATCTTTGTTTTATAATATGTGATAAACCCATAGTTTTAAGCAATGCTTTTAGAATAATGATGATGATCATTCTAATGAGATCTAAATTCTTAGAAAGCTTAAAACTAAAATAGTTCCCAATCGTTGGATTACTAAATTGGGGATTAGTGAATCCGGATAGATTGGTACATCGTTGCTTGCTCATTGGATGAGGATGATTGATCTCATGATCATTTGTGTGGAACACTAAAAGCAAGTATGTAGGTGCTTATTAGAGAATAAGTTCAGCTTGAGCATTGGCTCGCTAAGGAATACCTAATGGAGTTTTACTTTGCTGTCGATAGGAATTCTGTAGTGATAGTAGTCTGAGTGATCCTTGGACTTGAGATCATCATAGTATCTTGTGTATGATGAGTTATACTTTGACTTATTCCTTAAGACCCTTAGGGTATATCAAAGGGTATGCTTGGGTATAATAAGTTGTACATGGAGATAATGTATGATCGATAAAGAATCTACCACTTCTAATAAAGAGAAATGTCTATGTGATTCGATAAATGACAACCCGGTGAGTCCTTGGCGGCGAATGAAATTAGAAAGGAGTTTCTAATTTGCATTATTTGGAGTTGTGCATTTAAGAATCGAAATACATATAATTAAATAAAATAAGACTTGTGATAATTCCATATCTTATATTTAATTGGGACATTGTATGGTGGAAGGATTGAATTGTCACGGTAACTATTTACTCGAAAGGTTCTTTAATGATTAATGTTGAAATCTATATTATCTGGAAAGTGTCGTTGATCATTGGGAGAACTTATCCTATTGTAGAATAAATATTATTTATTTAAATAAATTAATTGTTTAATTTATTTATTTAAATAAGATTAAATTGTTCTAATTGATTTATTCTGGCCGGGTTTAATATGGAGAACCTAAAAATTCACACCATAAAAGGAAGAATAATTATTTAAGAAGTTAATGGCATAATCGTAATAATATGTTATGTATATTTAATTTAATCTATGGTGATAGAATAAATTAAATAGCTTAATATTATTATTTAATATTTTAGAAATATTAAATATAAATTAATAAGAGGAGTCTTATTAATATTATTACAATTATTATTATTTTAATTTCTAAAGAGTTTAGGAATTAATTTAATATAAGTACTCTCATTTATTCTAATAAGATTAGGAGGGAAAATTAATTAAAGAGTTTAATTAATTATCCTAATAAGATTAGGGAGCTTAATTAATTAAAAGAATTTAATTAATTAAATAAAACCAATTTTAATAATTGTTAAGGTGGGTTGCCCACATCTATAAATAAGAGGAGTCTTATTATGGGTGGTGGGGTTGTTGACTTTTTCAACATCGTAATAATTCCAATTTGTTGGGAAGTGCACCTTTTACATAGAGATAGAAAAACTAGGGTTTAGCCAACCACCCTTCTTCTTGAATTTTTTTTTTCCTTGGTGGATCACCTCTGAGGCCGAAACATATGGGTGGCTAACGTTGATCGAAGGAAGGAACCAAACCGGTGGATTCAGTTGAGTTGAGCGAAAAGGATTTGGAGGTGAACTTGTACACGAGGAAGCTTCGATCTTGAGGGTATGATTTTTAATCTTTATCTTTTCGTTTAATTAATAATTGTGCATAAAGGGTGATCAAGGGTATATGGTTTGTAATTTTAAACTTTTTACACACTTAGCATTAATTTTGCAATTTGATTGCTTACATGAATATTACAAACCTAACATTTCATCTAAACTCTATTATTGTTTTTCTTTTCAAAGTTATAGTTGTATTTTCTCCCCAATTTTCTCCATAAAAGCAATTTTTTTTTTTTGATTGCGTTTTATATGATATAGTGTTGTTAAAAACCTTTTGTAAAGTGGTAGTGACTAACTATGTCATGATGACATATGTATATAGGATATTGTGATTCGAATTGTTCAGTTTAATCTACGAGCAAGGCAAGTTCTCTAATCTATTTTCATGTTGAAGCAATTATGGTTTCCAATTCGATTACCTTATAAATGATGCAAGCTTTCTAAACTTTGATTGTTATATTGAACAAGTTATTCTTGTATTTAACTTATTTTTTAGCATGCACAATTGTACATACTAATGTTGAACAGTTTTATCGTTCAAATTGCTACGCATGCTTAGTATTCGATTTTAAATAACCTTGGCTTAACATTGTTCAAGCAAGGTGTGTTATAGTTATTCAAGTTATATGCTATTAGATTATTCCTAAAGCATGACTTTAATTTACCATGTTGATTCAATTACGATTATTCTATAGTATGATGTTATTGGTTTCATTCAACTAGTCCTTAGTTGATGTTCGTTGAATTCCAAATTACCCTGAAATGTATCCAAACCAAACTCACTTTGGTGCGGACTTGTACTCTAAATCTTGAGATGAACAACCCTATTATTAGGGGAACTTACGCTTAGCGTTGAAATGTTTGTGCACAATACATTTATGCGAAGAAGTGATCCTGTTAAGTGCGAGGAGTCCCTATAGTCTTCATTTGTTAAAGTTTAAGTTGAAATATTACTTATAACTATGGACATAGTTAAGTGGTCTTGGACCCTCAGTTATATATTTTAGAATGTTGATAAATCATATTGTTTAATTCTATCGAGCCTCTTATTTGATAATTGTTGTAAAGATTTTTCATTCATTGTTGTTTCAAGTGAGCTTTGTTTGCTCACTCTTGCTTATATAACTATTACAGTTAAAGATGAGAAGGTTGATGTACCTAGCACTAGTAAGGGAAAAGGAAAGATGAACAAGTGTTGAAGACTTGTAATGTGTTGATATTTGATTATCAGATTTTAAATTGAATGGTTGTAAAGAAGTTTATGAATTTTCCGCATTTGAATGATTGTATTTAAAGGTTAGATAACCTGGGAGATTTTTATTATGTAACCCTTTAATGGGAAAGGTTTTATTTATCCAATTTTATTGTGATGGGTAGTTAGTTATGAATGTTTGATTTAGTGAGCACCAAATCCTGTGGGAATGAAGTACCTGAGTTTGGGGGTGTCAAGTACCTGGGTCTGGGGGTGTCACATCCACTCTCAATGGAGTCCTCATTACATTTATTGTCACACTATTTTATAGAATAGTGAGGACTACTAAAACAACCATCTGAATAGTCGATCAGATTGCAGGACTAAATCCGGCTATATTCTCATTTCCTGAAGAGAACAGTGAAAGAAAGGGTGAGCTCAACTAGACCAGTAAGAAATATTATGACTAAGATAATGCAGAATAAATTATCCTTAGCCTTCAACAGTATAACAACCGATAGAATATAATATACAACACGTTTTAGATCAACAACTGTAGTAGAATAAGCAATCCATTAGAAGAGTCAAGTAGAGGATGATATCTACTATCTTCTATGATTTAAAAGTTTATCATCAATTTTATCGCTGTAATACCCATCAACAGTTTTTTATTATACCCAAGACAAATAGAACTTTCATCAACTGTCTTTACCTAAACCACCAATAATGTTAAGTTAAATTCACAATTCATATTTATAATAATGTGAATCAACAGTTTCTCCTTGCCATAAAGGCTTAATAGAACGTTTACTCAATATCCTTACCCCAAAGGCTAAAGATATTCAAATGTAATAACAATGATCATACCAATATGTTGTCTATCTTTGCACTACGGGCCAAAGATATTCAACTATAAAACCAATGGTCATGATCATACCAATCAATTGTCTGTCAGTGCACTATGGCCAAAGACATTCAACTGTTAACTAATGGTCATGATCCTGCCAATCACATCATCGAATTATCCATGAACTACGGGCCAAGGATATTTGTTATTATCACCAGTGGTCATGATCATGTCATACACCTGTCCATCTTTGCTCTACGGGCCAAAGCTATCAATCAACAGTTCGTCTTTGCACGTAAGCCAAAGATATACAACTATAAAACTAATAATCAACAGTCCATATTTACACGTAAGCTAAATATATACAACTGTAAAATCAATAATCAACAGTCCATCTTTGCACGTAAGCCAAAGATATACAACCATAAAACCAATAATCAAAAGTCCATCTATGGACATAAGCCAAAGATGACTTTCATCACAGTATAAGCATGAGGATGATGACAATGATATAAGCATTAATCAAACGAAATCAAGGATAAATATTAAAGACTTTAAATTTATCCGAGTTTAAAAAATATCAAATTGTCAACATGATCTTTGCTTTGTGGAGTAAAATTCAAGAATAATATTCATGTAGCAAAATAATTTGGACAAAAAGAAATATATTTTTTCGGGTGAATAGTACCCGTGAATAGTACTCTGACAACGAAAAAGGTGTCCCGAATACCCAGTGAATGATACTAGAGTGAATAGTAATCGGGTGAATAGTAACTTTGTGAATAGTAACTCGTGAATAGTACTCTCAGCACGAAAAAGTGCCCTAGAATACCCGAGTGAATAATACTAGAGTGAATAATGCTAGGGTGAATAATAACCCATGAATAGTAATTCATAATAGAAAAATACCAAAGAAAATGATATTTCATGACGAGTACAAAAGAAATGATATCCCATATTAGTATAATAGAATATACGAAACTGCAAATGGATTTTCACCCGCCATGCGGTAGTCCACGTAGACAGATCATTTTCACAATTTAATAAAGAATGAATACGAAGGATCATTCACCATGCATGCGGTAATCCACATAGACAGGTTATTCCAACAGAATAATAAAGAATGGAATAACAGAAGAATTCACCATGCATGCGATAGATAGCACAGACATGTTATTCCCAACAAAATAATAAAGAATGGAACCAGGTCATGCGTAATCTGCACTGACAGGATATTCCAACAAAATAATAAAGAATGGAACCAGGATATTCTGTAAATGAATTTGTAATTAACAACATTTTAACATGCATTCTTTTATTAATTACCAAAATAAATTAGGTCTTGTTTTAAATTAGCATCTCCCACTATTTTCTTCAAACTATATTACCCTCACTTATATAGTTCGGCAAAATCTAATTAAAGATTTGCTAGTGAGAATAAGGATCCCATTTCAAATGTATATAGCCTTGTGGTGACACAACAAACTATATATAAATAAATAGGTAGACAACTTTTGTCAATTACATCAACTATGTAACTCCTTTTCTTTTGCCTCTTAGATTATTTTGATCAGTGGTGGCACATCCCAATCAAAATTATCCAAGTTAAGTCCGACCTAGCACTCCATATATTCAAAAAGAAAAATATCATCCTTGTGGTGACACAACAAAACAATATTGTTCAATTTTCTTTATAAGCATCAAATGTGATAAATTAACATCTTAAATACTTAATACTTGCCTTGTGGTGACACAACAAACTCATATTAAATATTTAATACTCTATTAATTTTATCATGTTAGAAAGGCGACGTTCGATATTCCAAATATCTTTGAGCGCTTAGGACTTAATATAAAAATTGAGGGGTTTGTTATTAATTTGTCTCATCTTGTTTAAGCGGCATTGCATATATATATATATAAAATACGCGTCGTATTAATGAACATGCGAAGCATGTTTGCATAATATATAATATATATAGTATAAGCATGCACATATAGAATACTATATTCTACCAGAATTGATTATGGACTTTTATTCTAGTTTGGTTCACTAGAGCCACCAAGTGAACCAAAAGGTCAAACCCTAGGGGTGCAAGAAATAATATTTAAATATAACTATTACATTTATACGGGCTCCATTACTGAAGCGGGTCTTCAAGCGCTCCTTGCTCCTTGATCTCCAATTTTTCAAAATTAATTCTAACTATTCCTATTACAAAACTATTTAAAATAAATAGAAACCTTGATCGTGATCGAGGGAAGTACATAGGAGGAGTTAGAATTTACATTAAGAAAAAATTAGAGAAGGCGAGTGCACGCAGACCCCATTTAATAAAACCCATACATTCATGCATCCAACTAAAATAAAATCCAATCACATTTAATCGATAGTCCATAATCAATCCCATTTATTATCATACACATCATCATATGCATCAATAAATAACATTCATCATATGAATAATAAACATTTAATATATATATTGATATCATTTAATGGGCAACTTTAGTTAGTATAAAATCTATTTTTGAATCAAAATAAACTCCTTTATTTTAATCCAAATTTAAATCAAAATAAAACTATTTTATTTTAATTTATCTAATTTTGAATAAAATAAACTATTTTATTTTAATCAAAATCTTTAATCAAAATAAACTCCTTTATTTTAATTAATTATGAAATCCATTCCATGTAAAAAAATAAAAATAAATAAATAAACTCCTTTATTAAAGGAAACACGGATTCTCTTTCCTATTCACAAATAAACTCCTTTATTTTGAATAATATGAAATCTTATTTTATATCTAAATAAACTCCTTTATTTAAGAAAAGACTGATTCATTTTCCTATTCACAAATAAACTCCTTTATTTTGAATAATATGAAATCTTATTTCATATTTAAATAAACTCCTTTATTTAAGGAAACATGGATTCTCTTTCCTATTCACAAATAAACTCTTTTATTTTGAATAATATGAAATCTTATTTCATATCTAAATAAACTCATTTATTTAAGGAAAGTTAGAATTCAATTTCAACTCCAATTAGTTATCATGGAATCCAATTCCAATTCTAATTAGTTAGCATGAAATTCTAATTTTAAAATTAAAATAAACCTTTTATTTTAAGATTAAAATAAACCTTTTATTTTAAAATTAAAATAAAATTTTATTTTAATTATAAAATTATTAAGAATAATATATATATATATATATATATATATATAGTATATATATATATAACTGTTATATATATATATATATATAATATAATAACCATATATATATATATATATATATATCTATATTATATAAAAACCGTGCATCCTTGAAGATTCAGCAACCCCGTGAATGCTTTGTGCCACCAAATGTATTAGAACTCAAGGAATAATAATATAATAATATATAATAACCATCCCAGTTATCATAATAATTCACGGTTATTACTACCTAAAGTAACAGGAATAACGTGGCACATATTAAAAGGACCAATCCCATATAATCCCATACATATATTATATACCTTCTTTTTTTAAAAAAAAAGAAATTTTAGTGCAACAAGATCAACCATGCGAATCACGCCAGTACGCCACCAAATAAGAAATCAGGATAAGCGAAATCACGTATTTCGCAATTTTTTTTTTATAAATTTTATACAATAAAATTATGCCCAATTAAATTGTTCTAAACACATATCAATATACATATCAAATTAAAATAATTAATAATTAGCATAAATGTTTGGCTCGATACCACCGTTAGGTTTGTAATATTCAAGAACCTTGATCAAATTGCAAAATAAAAAGCGGAAACGTGTAAAAATCGAGTTTAAAAATTTTACAAACCATATACGGATCACCCTTTATGCACAATTATTAATTAAACGAAAAATTGAAGAACAAGAATCATACCCTTGAAGATCCGAGCTTCCTCAAGGTACAAGTTCACCTCCATTCTTTTCGCGTTTAACTTGAATCCACCGGGTTTGGTTCCTTCCTTTGATCAACGTTAGCCACCCAAGTGTTTGGCCTCTAGAGGTGATCCACCAAGGAAGAAAAAGATTCAAGAAGATGGGTAGTTGGCTAAACCCTAGTTTTTCTATCTCTATAGAAAAAAGAGCGTACTCTCCAACCATTGGAATTATATCGTATTCTTGATATCTGATATAAGACTCCTCTTATAAAGATATCAAGTAACCCTATTAAAATAAGGTATTTTTAATTAAACTCTTCTAATTAAATGGGCTCCCTAATCTTATTAGGGATAATTAAATAAACTCCTTTAATTAATTTTCCCTCCTAATCCTATTAGGAATAAATGAGAGTACTTATATTAAATTAATTCCTAAACTCTTTTAGAAATTAAAATAATAATAATTATAATAATATTAATAAGACTCCTCTTATTAATTTATATTTAATATTTCTAAAATATTAAATAATAAATATTAAGGTATTTAATTTATTCTATCACCATAGATTAAATTAAATATACTTAAAATATTATTACGATTATGCCATTAACTTCTTAAATAATTATTCTTCCTTTTATGGTGTGACCCTTTAGGTTCTCCATATTAAACCGGTTTGTGAATAAATCAATTAGAACAATTCTAATCTTATTTAAATAAATAAATTAAACAATTAATTTATTTAAATAAATAATATTTATTCTACATATGGGATAAGCCTCCCTAGCGATCAACGACTTTCCGGATAATATAGATTTCAACATTAATCATTAAAGAACCTTTGAGTAAATAGTTACCATACAATTCAATCCTTCCACCATACTGATGTCCCAATTAAATATAAGGCATGGAATTCTTTGTTAAGTCTTATTTTATTTAATTATATGTATTTCGATCCTTAAATGCACAACTCCAAATAATGCAAATTAGAAACTCCTTTCTAATTTCATTACGCCTTAACCAAGGACTCTTTGGGTTGTCATTTATCGAATCACATAGGACATTTCTCTTCTTTTAATAAGTGGTAGATTCTTTATTGATTATACATTATCTCCATGTACAACTTATTATACCCAAGCATACCCTTTGATATACCCTAAAGGTCTTAAGGAATAAGTCAAAGTATAACTCATCATACACAAGATACTATGATGATCTCAAGTCCAAGGATCACTTGTCTTTACTATCACTACTGAATTCCTATTGACGAGTGAGTAAAACTCCATTAGGTATTCCTTAGTGATCCACGTTCGATGAACTTATTCTCTAATAAGCACCTACATACTTGCTTTAGTGTCTCCACACAAATGATCATGAGATCAATCATCCTCATCCAATGAGCAAGAACGGCGTATGTACCAATCTATCCGGATTCACTAATCCCCAATTTAGTAATCCAATGATTGGGAACTATTTTAGTTTTAAGCTTTCTAAGAATTTAGATCTCATTAGAATGATCATCATCATTATTCTAAAAGCATTGCTTAAAACTATGGGTTTATCACATATTATAAAACAGCATGATGTAGATAATTAAAAGCCTTTAATAAATTAATACTTTTTATTAATAAATGAATAAGATTGTTACAAAGTATATGCTTTATCATCAAACATGATTGGCTTGTGTGCATACTACTTTCATCTATGTGGATGGGTGTTTGTGGACCCTGAGTGTATTTGTGTCTTTGAGTAGAACAACTAACTTTGTTATTTGATTGCTTAATCCTTTAAACTCCTCGCAAGAGATAGGAGTAGGATTAGGCTGGCCACTTATAACCATGTCTGGTTGTAGGCTTAGTGCCTTTTTGGACTTTAAACGGGTAATGGGACCAATAGTTTAGTCTAGAAAAACGTGGAAACAGGTAATGGCTTAGTGCCTACAAAAAGACTTATATAGTTTAGTCTAGAGAAACGTGGAAATGTTTACATGCTATGTAATATGTCCATTTTTTAGGAGTATTATCCTGCAAAACGAATGTCAGCTATTTTAATGACAGGATGGCATGACAGGTTTTGATATGAAAAGGAATGCATGTTCACATACTCCTTTATATTTTTCATTACATTAAGATTGACATGGAAATGAAATTACAAGTAATTAAAATTACAAGTAATTAAAATGGGAAGGCATGAAGAGACTTCCCTCTGCGTTTGGTTTATCAGAGGCTGACCTATCTTAGGCTACTCTCGTGGCTTTTTGGCATGAAGGTCCCCAGATCATCACAATTTACTTGATGGGAAGTTAATCCGATCTTTTAACTGGAGCGAATCTGGGTGGTGCCTTCCTTGAGCCTTGTGGAATTAGTCTTCCGATGAGTCCACTAATCAAACACCGACGGGATAGCCTCCTGGTGGAGAGACCACACAATATACATTCACATACATCGTGTCTCACCGTATGGAAATGATGACATGTGCGAAGCACTAATATCACAGGCAGATATGGTGCGAAGCACTAAGTGTAGTAAATAAAGCATTAGTACACATTCATTAGAATGTAAATGCAGGATCCACACATAAGAAGATAAAAGTTTTGAAAAACTTTAATAGCGGCTTAAGCCCTTTTATTGATATCTCCAGCAGAGTCGCCACCTGTCGGCGACGAGATTTTTATTTGTCTTTTTCTGTTCTTGTCTTTTGGTGTTCTCATGTTAGGTGAGATTTGTTTGAAAAAACAAGTTTGAAAAGGTACGACATGCGTATGTCGACGATTTGACTGTAAGAGTCGCCAGTTGGTATTTTTAAATGATTGCACCAACTCAACCGAGAAAAGGTTTGCATAAAGACCTAGGATTTGACACTGTTTAACTGGTCTGCAAAACTAAAATTCGTTAGGGTCCGGGTGGCTTGATTAAGCGGAGGGAAGATGTTAGTCACCCCCCGAGTCCGTGATAACATGGTTACCACCATTTTTCATTAACTTTTATCTGTGAATGTGTGTGTGTGAATTAGGTCTATGTGCAGCTGTTTAGAAGTAGTGCTATGCCACGTTTGCACTTATATACAAAGGGTGTGACGCCCCCAAATTCAGGTATCTTCCAACTCGACATATGGTGTTCCACTGTACCAACATCCATACAATCATTCCTTTGAAATACAACAAAATGAATGTAACTAATATCTTCTTATTACAATCAAAGTAAAAATCCTTCCCAAGTTCATAAATTGGTTACATCGTTCATTGTTCATAATGTATAATACATACAAACTCACTAAACTATTACACAATTCCTAAGCATCCATCTTAGCTTTGCCCTTATCTCTCTTGGCATTCACAATACGTTCATCATTAACTGCAGTTATATAATTCACGCAAGAAGTGAGCATGACAGCTCAACAAGTTTTAACAAAGGATAACAGTAATACCACATTCGTGAATTATATAACAATTCCGACATAACTGAACAATAGTTATGAAGTATTATAAATCAATAATACTTTAATAGCTCATAACATCAATTCCCAAAGTATAGAATAGATTAGGAATTACGAGCCCCATTGATAGACCATGAACAGTAACTTTCAGTTTTCATACTTGAAAAGGAGTCCACAGCACTAAGGCCATTCATCTGATAACTTACAAGCACTTCTAGGTGATCAGCCTATAGTACTCTATGTTGATCAACACTCATTCATTAAACGTATTTACGTTTAATATTTTTGGCAAACTCGTGTGCCCATCGAATAATCGATGAAAAATACTTTTGTTTATTCATAGACAAACCTTACCTTCACATCCGTACCAATCACTTGGCATAGGATAGCGTTAACATTTTTATATAGAAAGATATGAATCATAATCAATCTATATATTACGAATAGTCTAGTCAAATTAAAATCTGGCATCGACCCTTTCTTTAAAACAAGTCTTGCAATTTAGTTCAATGAATCACATAAAACTTGGCTAACATGGAAGTTAGACAAGCGTTAAGAAAACTTGCCTTTCAGCGTCTTCAAATAATTTAGTCGACTGACCACAGCCTTTACAGAATCTACATGATATATCCACATAGCACACTGTAATTAGCTATCAAACTAATGTTCACATTTCTTCTACAAGCTTCTTTCTCTTCTAAGTCTTAGTTAACTTAATAACTTTATTAAAGTCAACATGACTTTTTACCCTTCGTCCTGGTTTGTTAATTAACTAACGTTATTAACTGGACTCGGACATAGTTGATAAAGTATCAACTTTGTTCATCGTTCATAACTTATTAACAAGCATTCAGCTCCTAAGTTCAATACCATATACCTGAGTATAGGTAGTATAGGATTAGCTTTAATACACTTATGAAGGGTACAAACATTACCCCTTTAGGTTCCTAAACAAATGAAGTTCAAAACCTAAGTCACTAACAATATTCTTGAACTCGTGCTTCGGTGCGGCATATGTAGTACTAGACTGGCATTGCGGCACCGATTAGCGATGTCTCGGGCCTCGATCGGCGCTATGGCGCGAAACGATGGCGGCTAAGCGGTTATGGCATTTAACACTATATATGCGCGGCGCCAGCGGCTGAACCTCGATACCAATTCCAACAAATTTTGAAAAACTTTGTGAAATTCCCGTGGCCATACCTTCTTCGTTATAAGCCCAATTTGGTCCATTCAAAAGCTTACACGTCATAAATAACATAATCTACGCGTTCATATAAGAATTTGACACTTTTGAATCCGATAACTCAAAATTTACTATTGAGTTCATTTTTAGACGTTCATAAACGTTAAAGAGCGTTCAATGCTCGTTTTCTTCGTTTTAAGTCAGTATCCGACGATTCTCGAACCCACAACTCTTAATCACCCTATCTCATGTGTTGACATTGAAAACCAATGTTTTCAAATCTCACGGTAACTTTTAACCTCTAATCTGAAATTTAACGTTTTCGACGTTTAACGTCTAATTACGTAAAATTCGCCATAACTTCGTTACTAGGGTTCTCTAAGATAAATCACATGGAATACTCCATGGATTTCATATCTACATCCTAGCCAAACAAGATGCATATATTAACGTATTTATGGAGTTTAATCATTTATAAACGATCGATCTCAACAAACAATATTTTCATGGTTTGAAACTATATTAAACCTTATGATTCTTATAATCTCATAACTTGTAGAGATTGAATCTATGATAAGTCATCTTTAATCTCTCATACAAGACATATACCACCCATTCTATGATTCTCTAAGATAAAAGAAAATCTAAAAGAGATGGAGATGAAAGGTAAGGATTATTACCTCAATAACTCTTATGATCTTCCTTGGAAAACTATAAGATCAAGCTCCCAAAGTGTAGGATTTATAAGTATAGCTCTCTTTCTCTCTCAAATAATCTAGGTTGGAATTTGTAAAACTCTCAATTGAAATAATCTAGCCTCATATTTATAGGAAACTAGAATGGAGGGTAATTTAGACTTAACACACTCAACCTTCTTACTATTCATGTGTGGTCACCAAGTAAAATACTTGGTGACCAAGCCTTATGCTTGGCTTCCACTCCAAGGTGGCCAGCCCACCACTTGCCATGGGTCATCCCATGGGTTGCCCCATGGGTTTTACCCATTCGGTGACCCACCTTGGTTAATTCCACCAGTTCGGTTTATATGAATTGGGCTTAACTAAATAAACATTGGGCCTTGACTTGGGCTCAACTCACTAATCTCCTTGGGCTTGGTCATTTAATAATTGGACTAATAGAAATCCAACTCAAATGATTTATTCATTAAGACTTAATCTTAATCCTATAATACGAATCGTATTCTACACGTACAATTCACGTATTCTTTTCGTATACTACACGTACAATAATCGTATTGTACTTCGTATTTACTCAACGTATTATACATAGATACTAAATAGTATCATACTTGTATAACACTTGCATTAACCTTAACACAATTCCTTCTATGCATATTATTTCCTTCTCGGAAATCAATATACTCAACCCTTAGGGTTTAATTCTGCAGGCAAAAACTGCGTTTGCCATAAATGAAATATTATCAGATATTCCAGCTAATCTCAATATTATAACATTATGTATTTCTCGGAATTTCAAAATAATTCCCTGAACAGAAATGGATGAATAGTGTTTTTACGGAAAATTTCTCGGATTCCAAACAAATAATTCTAGCACGTAGCCAGATTACTAACCATGTTAGCACATTCTAGGTCATAGAATGACCTTCACATAGCTTAATCACATAATAAATCAATTAAATTCATTTAATTCACATAATCAAGTAAAAATTTAATTATCATAAAAATACGATTTTCTCGGGCGTTACATTCTCTCCCCCTTATAAGGATTCTGTCCCCAGAATCTTAGCTTATAATTATATAAACAAATGAGGAAAATCTTCCTTCATTTTACTCTCGAGCTCCCACGTTGCTTCTTCAGCATTGTGGTTTCTCCATAACACCTTCACTGAAGGTATTACCTTATTTCTTAAAACTTGTTCTTTCTTATCAATAATTTGAACTGGAAGTTCCTCGTAAGACAAGTCTTTCTCTATTTGAATAGATTCATACTCTATTACGTGTTTATAGTCCGGTTTATAAGGACGCAACACTGACACATGAAACACATTATGAATGCATTCCATCTTAGGAGGTAAAGCCACTTCATAAGCTACCTCTCATACTCTTCTTAAAATCACAAAAGGTCCTACAAACCTTGGACTTAACTTCCCTTTCTTCCCAAAACGTATCTTCCCCTTCCAAGGTGATACTTTTAGAAAAACAAAGGATCCTACATCGAATTCTCTATTTTCTCTGTGAGGATCTGCATACTTCTTCTGCATATCTTGAGCAGCAACTAATCATGTACGTATTAATTTCTCCATGTCCGCCGTCTGCTGTACCATCTTAGGTCCCAACATCCGACATTCACCCACCTCATCCCAACACAATGGAGTTTGGCACTTCCTTCCATACAACGCTTTGTAAGGCAGCATGCCTATACTAGCGTGAAAACTATTGTTGTACAAAAATTCCACCAACGGCAGATATTCGTCCCAACTCCCTTTGAAATCCATAACGAAAGATCTTAACATATCTTCTAGCGTTTGAATTATCCTCTCACTCTGACCATCCGTTTGAGGATGATACGCCGTACTCAATCTTAACTGCGTTCCCATTTGCTCTTGCAAACTCCTCCAAAAGTTCGATGTGAATCGTGGATCACGATCTGACATGATCGAAACAGGTACTCTATGTTTGGAAATAATTTCTTTGACATACAGCTTAACTAACTGATCCAAGTTATACTTGACTCCTATTGGTAGAAAGTGAGCCGATTTCGTCAATCGATCCACTATCACCCAAATAGCATCGTATCCTTTTCTGGTTGTCGGAAGTCCCACCACAAAGTCCATCGTGATGTGCTCCCACTTCCACTCTGGAATTTCTAACGGTTGCAACAACCCGCTAGGTTGTTGGTGTTCAGCCTTAACTTTTTGACAAGTTAAGCACCTACTAATGTATTCTGCTATCTCCCTCTTCATGTTCGGCCACTTTAAAAGTTACGACGAAGGTCTTGATACATCTTACATACTAATGGGGATGTATCGAGTACCTCAAACTATGAGCCTCCATCATTATTTCTTCCTTTAATTCGGGATCATTCGGAACCCAAATTCTTCCTTCAAAACGAAGTAATCCTTCCTTATCGAGGTTATACTTAGTCTTCTCTTCATCTTCTATCCTCTTTTGTATCTGCTGGCATTCCTCGTTACTCAATTGTACTCCCCTAACCCGTTCTGCTATGGTCGGTTAGATTTCCATGGAAAATAACATTTCCCCCGCTTCTTCTGGTAACTTAACTTCTAGCTCCATGCTTGCCATCGCTATTATCAACTCATTCTGAGTTGTTAACATTGACAGTTTCTCTCTACCATTCCTACTTAACGCATCGGCTACTACATTTGCTTTCCCCAGATGATATAAGATATCACAGTCATAATCCTTTATTAACTCTAACCACCTTCTCTGTCTCATGTTCAACTACTTCTGTGTGAAGATATATTTCAGACTTCTGTGGTCCGTGTATATCTCACACTTCTCACCATAAAGATAATGCCTCCATATTTTTAAGGCAAAAATTACAGCTGCTAATTCCAAATCATGAGTAGGATAGTGTTAGGTTTGTAATATTCATGTGCGCAATCAAATTGCATAAAAGTGCGGAAGCGTGTAAAAATCAGAGTTTAAAAAATTTACAAACCATATACCCGGATCACCCTTTATGCATAATTTTTAATTAAACGAAAAGATAAAGAATAAAATCATACCCTTGAAGATCGAGCTTCCTCAGGTACAAGTTCACCTCCAAATCCTTTCGCGTTCAACTTGAATCCACCGGGTTTGGTTCCTTCCTTTGATCAACGTTAGCCACCCATATGTTTGGCCTCTAGAGGTGATCCACCAAGGAAGAAGAAAATTCAAGAAGAAGGAGTATTGGCTCAAACCCTAGTTTTCTATCTCTATAGAAAGGGAGTACTCTCCAACTAATTGGAATTATTACGTAGTTGTAAAGTCAACAACTCCTGACCACCCATAATAAGACTCCTCTTATTTATTGATGTGGGCAACCCTCCTTAACAATTAAGAAATTGGGTTTTATTTAATTAATTAAATTCTTTTAATTAATTAGGCTCCCTAATCTTATTAGGGATAATTAATTAAACTCCTTTAATTAATTTAACCTCCTAATCTTATTAGGAATAAATGAGAGTACTTATAATAAATTAATTCCTAAACTCTTTTAGAAATTAAAATAATAATAATTGTAATAATATTAATAAGACTCCTCTTATTAATTTATATTTAATATTTCAAAATATTAAATAATAAATATTAAGCTATTTAATTTATTCTATCACCATAGATTAAATTAAATATACTTAACTATATTATTACGATTATGCCATTAACTTCTTAAATAATTATTCTTCCTTTTATGGTGTGACCCTTTAGGTTCTCCATATTAAACCTATATTGTGAATAAATCAATTAGAACAATTCTAATCTTATTTAAATAAATAAATTAAACAATTAATTTATTTAAATAAATAATATTTATTCTAAAATAGGGATAAGCCTCCTAGCGATCAACGACTTTCCGGATAATATAGATTTCAACATTAATCATTAAAGAACCTTTGAGTAAATAGTTACTGCGACAATTCAATCCTTCCACCATCTGATGTCCCAATTAAATATAAGACATGGAATTCTTGTCAAGTCTTATTTTATTTAATTATATGTATTTCGATCCTTAAATGCACAACTCAAATAATGCAAATTAGAAACTCCTTTCTAATTTCATTACTGCCTTAACCAAGGAGGACTACTGGGTTGTCATTTATCGAATCACATAGGACATTTCTCTTCTTTTATTAGAAGTGGTAGATTCTTTATTGATCATACATTATCTCCATGTATACTGACTTATTATACCCAAGCATACCCTTTGATATACCCTAAGGGTCTTAAGGAATAAGTCAAAGTATAACTCATCATACACAAGATACTATGATGATCTCAAGTCCAAGGATTACTTGTACTACTATCACTACAGAATTCCTATTGACAGCAAATAAAACTCCATTAGGTATTCCTTAGCGAGCCACGTTCGATGAACTTATTCTCTAATAAGCACCTATATACTTGCTTTAGTGTCTCCACACAAATGATCGTGAGATCAATCATCCTCATCCAATGAGCAAGAAAGCGTATGTACCAATCTATCCTGGTTCACTAATCCCCAATTTAGTAATCCAATGATTGGGAACTATTTTAGTTTTAAGCTTTCTAAGAATTTAGATCTCATTAGAATGATCATCATCATTATTCTAAAAGCATTGCTTAAAACTATGGGTTTATCACATATTATAAAACAGCATCATGTAGATAATTAAAAGCCTTTAATAAATTAATACTTTTTATTAATAAATGAATAAGATTGTTACAAAGTATATGCTTTATCATCAAACATGATTGGCTTGTGTGCATACTACTTTCAGATAGACCTTTTCATAATCCTTCAATTGACATGACGCATACGTAATGACTTTGCCATGCTGCATGAGCACGCAACCCAGTCCTTATGTGAAGCATCGCTATGCACTACAAAGTTCCCTGTATCATCTGGTAAGGACAATACAGGTGCCTCACTCAACCTCTTCTTCAACTCCTGAAAACTGTTCTCACATTTTTCAGTCCACACACACTTCACCGACTTTCTTGTTAGATTTGTCAATGGAGTAGCTATTTTAGAAAAGTCTGGAATGAACCTTCTATAGTATCCCGCTAACCCTAGAAAACTCCAAACCTCAGTTGGCATTTTTGATTGCTCCCATTCATTAACTGCTTCTACTTTTGTCGGATCTACGGAAATGCCATCCTTATCGATAACATGCCATAGAAACTGCACTCGCTCAAGCCAAAATTCACACTTTGTGAATTTCACATACAACTTCTCCTTCCTTAGTGTTTCCAACACTATTCTTAAATGTTCTGCATGATTTTCTGACGTCTTAGAATAGACTAGAATATCATCAATGAACACTACTACGAACTTATCCAAATATTTTTTGAACACTCTGTTCATCATATCCATAAATGCGGCTGGCGCATTAGTCAACCCAAACGACATTACCAGAAACTTGTAATGACCATAACGAGTTCTGAACGCCGTCTTAGGTACATCCTCCTTCCTCACCTTTAACTGATGATACCCCGTGCGCAAATCTATCTTAGAAAAATACTTTGCCCCTTTCAAGTGATCAAATAGATCATCGATCCTGGGCAACGGGAATTTATTCTAAATCGTCAACTTGTTCAACTCTCGATAGTCAATACAAAGTCTTAACGACCCATCCTTCTTCTTTACAAACAACATTGGTGCTCCCCAAGGAGACACACTCGGTTGAATGTACTTCCTATCTAATAGTTCTTGTAATTGAACCATTAACTCCTTCATCTCAACTGGCACCATTCGATATGGTGCCCTTGAAACTGGTGCCGTTCTCGATAACAGATCAATTACAAACTCTACCTACCTATCTGGTGGAATACCCGGTAACTCCTCCGAAAATACATCCGTGAACTCTTGCACTATAGGTATTTGGTCCAAGGATGTTCCCACTCTTTGGGTATCCACGACATGGCACAGATAACCTACACACCCTTTTCTCAACATGTTCCTAGCTTGTGTCATAGACAGACAACAAGAGCGTCACGGTGATTTACTACCGAAGAACACTACCTTGGTTTTCTTAGAAAGCCGAAGGTTTACACTTTTCTTATGGAAATCTATTATCGCCTTATGGTTAATCAACCAATCCATACCAAAAATTACATTGAATTCTTTTAACCTTATTGGTACCAAATCTATAGATAACTTATTCCCTCTAATTTCTACGCAACAATCCTTATGAATATGTTCAATGGGGATTATCTCTTCGTTTGCTACCTTAACGTCTAAAGGTATAGATAACTTTTCAGGGATTAAACCTAATCGCTTAGCAAATTCACATGCTATAAAAGAACAAGTAGCACCCGAGTCAAATAACACATAAGCATTTATCTTATTGACCGGAATGATACCTGCTACCATATCCATTGATGCAACCGCATCTTGGACAGTCATATTAAATGTACGAGCTGAGGGTCTACCCACCGATGGTGTTGGTCTAGTAATGGCTAATTTACCACTACTAGAACTCTTATTCCCCTCTAAACCCTTCTTCGGGCAATTTCTTGCCATGTGATCCACTGACCCATAGACAAAACATCCCTGGTTCTTCTTAGGGTTAGGATAGTTGGGTGACAAATGCCCCTCCTGCCCATAGTTGTAACATACTGCTTTCCCCTTTAAACAGACTCCCATGTGAGGCTTTCTGCATGTCTTACATGCTTCCGTCCTCCGTTTGGGATCTCCCTGGTTTACCCCGGTATCCCAGGGTTAAAATTCTTTCTCTTTGGCAAGTTGCCACTTTCGCTGGCAACTTCGGCCTTACTACCTCCCTCTAACTTGCTCTTGATCTTTCGCTCTTTGTGGTACTGAGACAATGCCTCACCACCACCTTCAGCTATTATCGCCTTTTCCAGAATGGTCCCGTAGGAAGCACTCTGGAAAACCGATATCCTACTGTAGAGCCAGGGTTTTAAGCCCTGCTCAAACCTGCGCGCCTTTCTCTCCTCTGTATCCACCTGGTGTGGAGCAAATCTCGCCAATTCGTTAAACTTGGCGGCATACTGGGGAACCGTCATATCCCCCTGCTTAAGTTCTAGGAACTTAATTTCCATCCTACCCTGCATGCTAGTAGGGAAATAGTTTTTGAAGAAGACCTTCTTAAACTGTTCCCACGTAACAGCCTCTGTCCTAGCCCCACCCTAGTGAGCCTCCCACCAGTAGTTGGCTTCCCCCTTCATCATGTAAGTCGCAAAAGAAGTCTTTTGCGCCTCACTCGTTTGTTATCACAAACGCCTTCTCAATCTCTCTTACCCATATCTGGGCTTCTAACGGGTCCGTCGTTCCTCGGAACTCGGGAGCACCCACACTTTTAAAGTCCTTAAAGGTAGTTGTTCTTGCTACCCCAGGAGCTACAAGAATCCCACCCCCCACTTGGCTAAATGCAGCCATTAATAAATTAATGAACTCTTGCATAGGGTTATTAGGACCCCCCTGATTCTCATTATGAGACTCGGCCTCTTGGTTACGTTGTCTCCTTCACGGTGGCATAATTCTGATTAAATAAATAAAGCTTTGTTATTATCTATTTAACTACTCGGTTATCATTCTCAATCAATAACAACCATTCATACCACAACAAGCACATTTAATAAAAACTTCATTATATAAATATGTTTTCATAGTCAAAACTATTTACATCATGTTCCCTTAGCCAAAAGCTATTACATACTATCCCGCAATTGCCTTCTACCAAAATTGGGATTTACAAAAGACTACCCTTTAATTATACAAAAGAGGGCTTTACGTCACTACCACCATATACAAAAAGATCTAACGATCTACTAACACTATCGAACAACATTCTCATATTTCTGATTTGCCAAAATTGACACTATATCTCGACTTATGGTATGTCGAGTCTGCCTTGACTCAATAGAATAATAATCAATTTTTAGCTTGAAATCCTCATGAGCGCATTCGTGAATGTATGACATCCTAGCTATCTTCTGGTCTTTCTCAACCAATTTCTTCTGTAGCTCAAGAACCTCATCCTTATAGTCACGAGCCTTATCAGTCATAAGCACTTTATCGTCGTGCTTTGACTCAAAGTCTACCTCTGCAGATTCCTTCGCCTCATAAAGGGCTGTTATCTCCTCAATCTGAGTCTCTACTACTGTGCGCAGATGCACATTCCTATCCAACACAGACAAATACAATGCTCTCATTGCATCCGGAGGTGTCGACTCCTGAGTAGGCACCATCGTATTAACCGATGTCACCTCCATTTCCTCCTCCACGTCTAGCATCTCGTTAAGGTATGATGCTAAACCCATAGTCTCCTCAGAGTATTCCTCCTCAGAGATGTACTCCTCAATGTCTGAGTCATCTAGTACAACTATTGGTACCTCCGCCACTGGCATTGGTACTATCTCAACTTGATTCACTGAATCATCACTTATCATTTCCATGTTTCTAAACATCAAGCTATCAGTTGACATCTACAAACACATAACACGTTGATTAGTAAATAATACACAATAGTATAAGCACAAATCACATTTAATATCTTTGAGATTAATTTCCATCTTTTAATCCTTTTGATACTAAGTTATCTCAATACCTTATTAATTCAATGGACTTGAATTTCATTCCTCGGACTTTACCTTCCTTACGAGATTATTAGCCTAAGGTTTCCCCCCCCTTAAGTTTTATAACCTAAGGCTTTGATACCAACCTGTGACGCCCCCAAATTTGGGTATCTTCCAACCCGACATATGGTGCTCCATTGTACCAACATCCATACAATCATTCCATTGAAATACAACAAAATGAATGTAACTACTATCTTCTTATTACAATCAAAGTAAAAATCCTTCCCAGGTTCATAAACCGGTTACATTGTTCATTGTTCATAATGTATAATACATACAAACTTACTAAACTATTACACAATGCCTAAGCATCCATCTTAGCTTTGCCCTTATCTCTCTTGGCATTCATAGTACGTTCATCCTTAACTGCAGTTATATAATTCACGCAAGAAGTGAGCATGACAGCTCAACAAGTTTTAACAAAGGATAACAGTAATACCAAATTCGTGAATTATATAACAATTCTGACATAACTGAACAATAGTTATGAAGTATTATGAATCAATAATACTTTAACAGCTCATAACATCAATTCCCAAAGTATAGAATAGATTAGGAATTCTAAACCTAATTCGATAGACCATGAGCGATAACTTTCGGTTTTCATACTTGAAAAGGAGTCCACAAAGACTAAGGCCGTTCATCCGATAACTTACGAGAACTTCTAGGTGATCGACCTATAGTACTTCTATGTTGATCGACACTCATTCATTAAACGTATTTCGTTTAATATTTTTAACAAACTTCAAGGTGCCCATCGAATAATCGATGAAAAATACTTTTGTTTGTTCATAGACAAACCTTACCTTCACATCCGTACCAATCACTTGGCATAGGATATCGTTAACATTTCTATATAGAAAGATATGAATCATATTCAATCTATATATTATGAATAGTCTAGCCAAATTAAAATCTGGCATCGACCCTTTCTTTAAAACAAGTCTTGCAATTCAGTTAAACGAATTACATAAAACTTGGATAACATGGAAGTTAGACAAGCGTTAAGAAAACTTGCCTTTCAACGTCTTCAAATAATTTAATCAACTGACCACAACCTTTACAGAATCTATATGATATATCCACATAGCACACTGTAATTAGCTATCAAACTATTGTTCACATTGCTTCTACAAGTTTCTTTATCTCCTAAGTCTTAGTTAACTTAATAACTTTATTAAAGTAAACATGACGTATTACCCTTCGTCCTGGTTTGTTAATTAACTAACGTTATTAACCGAACTCGAACATAGTTGATAAAGTATCAACTTTGTTCATCATTCATAACTTATTAACATGCATTCAGCTCCTAAGTTCAATACTATATACCTGAGTATAGGTAGTATAGGAATAGCTTTAATACACTTATGAAGTGTACAAACATTACCCCTTTAGGTTCCTAAACAAATGAAGTTCAAAACCTAAGTCAATAACAACATTCTTGAACTCGCGCTGCGGCGCGGCCTATGTAGTACTAGATTGGCGTTGCATTTCGATTAGCGATATCGGGCCTCGATCATTAGTATTGCGATGCGAATAGTGGTAGCTGCGGTTCATTTAGCGATAGACTTCAACTTTCTTGTGTTGGCCAGACTGCAACTGACATTTAACACTATATGCAGCACCGCGGACGCGGACCTCGATGCCAGATTGCAACATATTTTGAAAAACTTAGTGAAATTCCCGGGGCCATAACTTCTTCGTTATAAGCCCGATTTGGTCCGTTCAAAAGCCTACACGTCATAAATAACATAATCTACGTGTTCATATAAGAATTAGACACTTTTGAATCCGATAACTCAAATTTTACTATTGAGTTCATTTTTAGATGTTCGTAAAAGTTAAAGAGCGTTCAATGCTCGTTTTCTTCGTTTTAAGTCGGAATCCGATGATTCTCGAACCCACAACTCTTAATCACCATATCTCATGTGTTGACATTGAAAAACAACATTTTCAAGTCTCACGGTAGCTTTTAACCTCTAATCTGAAATTCAACGTTCCGACGTTTAACGTCTAATTACGTAAAATTCGCCATAACTTCGTTACTAGGGTTCTCTAAGTTAAATCACATGGAATACTCCATGGATTTCATATCTACTTCCTAACCAAACAAGATGCCTATATTAACGTATTGATGGAGTTCAATCGTTTATAAATGATAAATCTCAACAAAAAATATTTTAATGGTTCAAAACTATATTAAACCTTATGATTCTTATAATCTCATGACTTGTAGAGATTGAATCTATGATAAGTCATCTTTAATCTCTCATATAAGACATATACCACCCATTTTATGATTCTCTAAGATAAATGAAAATCTAAAAGAGATGGAGATGAAAGGTAAGGATTATTACCTCAATAACTCTTATGATCTTCCTTGGAAAACTATAAGATCAAGCTCCCAAAGTGTAGGATTTATAAGTATAGCTCTCTTTCTCTCTCAAATAATCTAGGTTGGAATTTGTAAAACTCTCAATTGAAACAATCTAGCCTCATATTTATAAAAAACTAGAATGGAGGGTAATTTAGACTTAACACACTCAACCTCCTTACTATTAATGTGTTGGTGACCAAGCCTTATGCTTGGCTTCTACTCCAAGGTGGTCGGCCCACCACTTGCCATGGGTCTGTTAGGTTTGTAATATTCATGAACGCAATCAAATTACAAAAAAAAAATGCGGAAACGTGTAAAATCAGAGTTTAAAAAAATTTACAAACCATATACCCGGATCACCCTTTATGCACAATTATTAATTAAACGAAAAGATAAAGAATAAAATCATACCCTTGAAGATCGAGCTTCCTCAGGTACAAGTTCACCTCCAAATCCTCTCGCGTTCAACTTGAATCCACCGGGGTTTTGTTCTTTCCTTTGATCAACGTTAGCCACCCATATGTTTGGCCTCTAGAGGTGATCCACCAAGGAATTATAATGATTCAAGAAAAAGGGTGGTTGGCTAAACCCTAGTTTTTCTATCTCTATAGAAAAGGAGCGTACTCTCCCAACAATTGAAATTATGTCGTATGTTGAAAAAGTCAACAACCCCCACCACCCATAATAAGACTCCTCTTATTTATAGATGTAGGCAACCCACCTTAACAATTAAGGAATTGGGATTTATTTAATTAATTAAATTCTTTTAATTAATTAAGCTCCCTAATCTTATTTGGGATAATTAATTAAACTCCTTTAACTAATTTTCCTTCCTAATCCAATTATGAATAAATGAGAGTACTTATATTAAATTAATTCCTAAACTCTTTTAGAAATTAAAATAATAATAATTGTAATAATATTAATAAGACTCCTCTTATTAATTTATATTTAATATTTCTAAAATATTAAATATTAAATATTAAGCTATTTAATTTATTCTATCACCATAGATTAAATTAAATATACATAACATATTATTACGATTATGCCATTAACTTCTTAAATAATTATTCTTCCTTTTATGGTGTGACCCTTTAGGTTCTCCATATTAAACCTATTGTGAATAAATCAATTAGAACAATTCTAATCTTATTTAAATAAATAAATTAAACAATTAATTTATTTAAATAAATAATATTTATTCTAAAATAGGATAAGCCTCCTAGCGATCAACGACTTTCCGGATAATATAGATTTCAACATTAATCATAAAAGAACCTTTGAGTAAATAGTTACCGTACAATTCAATCCTTCCACCATACAATGTCCCAATTAAATATAAGACATGGAATTCTTCAAAGTCTTATTTTATTTAATTATATGTATTTCGATCCTTAAATGCACAACTCAAAATAATGCAAATTAGAAACTCCTTTCTAATTTCATTACGCTTAAACCAAGGACTACTTTGGGTTGTCATTTATCGAATCACATAGGACATTTCTCTTCTTTTATTAGAAGTGGTAGATTCTTTATTGATCATACATTATCTCCATGTACAACTTATTATACCCAAGCATACCCTTTGATATACCCTAAGGGTCTTAAGGAATAAGTCAAAGTATAACTCATCATACACAAGATACTATGATGATCTCAAGTCCAAGGATCACTTGTACTACTATCACTATAGAATTCCTATTGATAGCAAATAAAACTCCATTAGGTATTCCTTAGCGAGCCACGTTCAGTGAACTTATTCTCTAATAAGCACCTACATACTTGCTTTAGTGTCTCCACACAAATGATCATGAGATCAATCATCCTCATCCAATGAGCAAGCAACGTATGTACCAATCTATCCGGATTCACTAATCCCCAATTTAGTAATCCAATGATTGGGAACTATTTTAGTTTTAAGCTTTCTAAGAATTTAGATCTCATTAGAATGATCATCATCATTATTCTAAAAGCATTGCTTAAAACTATGGGTTTATCACATATTATAAAACAGCATGATGTAGATAATTAAAAGCCTTTAATAAATTAATACTTTTTATTAATAAATGAATAAGATTGTTACAAAGTATATGCTTTATCATCAAACATGATTGGCTTGTGTGCATACTACTTTCAATCTCCCACTTGCACTAAAGCCAATCGTCATGGTATCTCATACTCTTCTTCTCTAAGTGGCGATTATCCTGCTTGTTGGATAAGCTTTAGTTAATGGATATGTAATGTTGTTCATGAGAGTCCACTATCTCTATAGCGATTTCCCATCTTTCAATGATTCTAATAATCAAATGAAAGTGCCATAACACATGTTTAGATCCAAGATGAGACTTAGGAACTATTCCTAGTTACGTAATGAACTTTTAATCCAAACAATCAACTTGCGCAACTTCATTTATAGCTATATACTTTGTCTTTATCACTAAACCAAAGAACTCTTTCTTTGTTTTGAACCTTTCGATTCAACGCACCTTTGTTCAAGATAACGCTTTACCTTAAAGTGGATTTTTCACATCATCTTGGTGCATCTCGAAAAACTTGAGTGCATTAAGCCCTCTAGTTTTAATTTAGACCCACCATGAATATGATCACATCCTTGGTGCTTGGGTTAAGCACTTTAAGATGTTTTCAGCGACTCACGATGATCTTCTCCGAAATATGACCGATCAACATCGGTCTCGTACATTTCATTGCATGCATGATTGTCACTCATGCTACCTCTCTTTTAAGGAGTCTGTGGGGACTATTAAGAGAGATACACTCCATAACTCATCAACATGAGACATCTCTTGGAGTTAGCCATGCTAAACGACTTTAGCATCAAATGAATATACTTTCCTTGGGTTAAGTCGAGCATCCTCTTAAATCTATCTATATAGATTTATATCCCCAATTAAGATACTCTTCCAAATCATTCATGGAGGAATGTTTAGACAACTTTATCTTTACTGATTGTAGCATTGGTATGTAATTCCTCATCCGTAGTATATCAACATATAATACTAGAAATTTCACGATGCTCCCAATCGACCCTTTTGTACACACCACCAGTTCATTCTCATTTTGATAAAATCAAACTCTTTTGATTGCCTCATCAAAACGAATGTTCCATATTTGAGAAACTTGCTTCAATCCATTTCTCTCGAGTGTTTACAACACTTACCTCATCGTATGTAATCGGATCATCATCTTCTATGATGTGTACCTCATCATCATCATCTATGATGAATCCATACCTCCTAGGTATCTTGATGTACTATTCGGTTTATGATTCGATTGTGGTATAATAGAATTACATCTACATGTTCCTCTTATTTGACTTATAGTGTTTGTGGTTCTTGAACTCTTCAAGTTCTATTATCCTCCCACTAGCCCTTTAATGATAAACACCTTTATCTTAGAAGGCAAGGTGTTTCGCAATAAACACCTTTTTCTATGTAGGATTATAGAACATATGCCCTAAACTTACTTTAGGATGTCCCACAAATCATACATGTCAAATTTTGTCCCAAGCTTATCCTTTGAAACCGTTTCACATAAGTTGGACAACCCTTATCTTAACATCTTTCAAGATTAGGAATCCTCCTGTCCATAACTTTTATGGAGTCTTGGGGCTTGATTTTGAGGTTACCTTTTCATAGATATGCAGCCATTTCTAGGACATGATCCTAGAAGGATACTGGAATGTCGGTAAAATCATTATGGACCGCACCATGTCCAACAAGGTACGATTTTACCTTTCAGATACATCAATCAATTATTATGTATCAGGAGGTGTCCATTATGAGAAAACCATTTGAGATGATCTAGAAACTTATTGCATAAGTATTTATTCCTTAATCTAATCAAAGAATCTTAATACTTTGTCAATTTGTTTCATTTACAATTCTTTGAACCTTTCAAATAATTCACACTTGTATTTCAACAAATACATACATTCAACTCTTTGAATGATCATCTCCTTTTCTTATACTAGTTTGTTCAATTTACAAAATTATTTTCACGTAAATCAAGTATACAAAATCCATTAAGTAATATTCCAGTTCTATACAAAGTATTATTATTATAAATAGAACAACAATTGTTCTTAATTATAATACCAAAGATTTCATTGTCCAATAATAAAATGGAAATAATGTTTTCAACGAGAACTGGAATACAATAACAACTTATTGACTTAATAGATTTGCCCGTAGGCAGTGCTAAACTATAAGTTTCTATGGCTAATGTTGCAACCTTTGCTTCATTTCCCACACATAGGATTACTTATATTTGTTTAGCTTTCTACTTTTTCTTGGTCCCTTCATAAATCTATATTTATGATAACCAAAGTCGGTATCCAATACCCAAGTAGAACCTTAACTTAAAGAAAAATTTATTTCAATCATGAATAAAAAGCGTATTATGTAGAAAACTTCACTAAGCTTCTTTGGTTAGCCTCTTTGATGATGTTTCTCAGCTTTCTTTCCGGTGTTCGGGCTTATTGCGGTGGAAGCAAACTCCTTTGCTATCATGTCGCTTTTGTTCTTATTATCCTTTGTTTTGCCTTTCTATATACCTTCTTTGAATCGTTCTTGTTTTGGAAGATCCTTTGGCCCCTACCAATAAGAAGACTTGATCTTTCTTGGTTGGAAAGTGACTCTCAACAATTTTTAATATGTTAAGCAAATCAATGAGACCGATATCTAGCTTGTTCATATGAAAAATTCACAACAATTAATGAAAGGAGTCCGGGAGTGAGTGCAAGATCAAATCTTGGCTCAACTCTCCATCCATGACAAACCGGTTGTCCTAATTGATCAATCAAATTGATTATGTTAAGAACTTTTTATGCATACTATAGTGCCATTGGCCATTCTAGATCGGAAGAGCTCCTTAGATATCTCGATATCTATCGGTCCTACTTTCCTCACCATCAACTACTTGATGTGCGGGAATATAGTAGGAGCATCCATAGTTTCATCTTGTGGCGATTTGAGCTCGTTACTTTCATGGATGCGAGCATGGTGCGTTGAGCCAATTTGTGCATCATCTTGCCACTTTCTAAAAGTAGCAATCTCTTCCTCGGAGGCATTATGCGCAACCATTGCGAGGGATAGGCGTATTAAGGACATAAGATAGCTTTTCACTATGAGAACTATTCTCAAATTTCTTAACCAATCCGTTTAATTGATGCGGTTAATTTAGCATTTAATATGCTTCGCAGTTGATAGTAATTTTAGACATTGTAAAATTACGTAAATGAATTTGTAATTAACAACATTTTAACATACATTCTTTTGTTAATTACCAAAATAAATTAGGTCTTGTTTTAAATTGGTATCTCCCACTATTTTCTTCAAACTATATTACCCTCAATATATATAGTTCGGCAAAATCTAATTAAAGATCTCGCTAGTGAGAATAAGGATCCCATTTCAAATGTATATAGCCTTGTGGTGACACAACAAACTATATATAAATAAATAGGTAGACAACTTTTGTCAATTACATCAACTATCGACTCCTTTTCTTTTTTGCCTCTTAGATTATTTTGATCAAGTGGTGGCACATCCAGAATCAAAATTATCCAAGTTAAGTCCGACCTAGCAATCCATATATTCAAAAAGAAAATATCATCCTTGTGGTGACACAACAAAACAATATTGTTCAATTTTCTTTATAAGCATCAAATGTGATAAATTAACATCTTAAATACTTAATACTTGCCTTGTGGTGACACAACAAACTCATATTAAATATTTAATACTCTATTAATTTTATCATGCAAGAAAGCTTACGTTCGATATTCCAAATATCATTGAGCGCTTAGGACTTAATATAAAAATTGAGGGGTTTGTTATTAATTTGTCTCATCTTGTTTAAGCGCATGCACATATATATATATATATATAAAAATACGCGGCGTCATATTAATTAATATCTGAAGCATGTTTGCATAATATATAATATATATATAGTATAAGCATGCACATATAGAATACTATATTCTACCCGAATTGATTATGGACTTTTATTCTAGTTTGGTTCACTAGAGCCACCAAGTGAACCAAAAGGTCAAACCCCCCAGGGGTGCAAGAAATAATATTTAAATATAACTATTACATTTAAACCCGGGCTCCATTACAAATGGGTCTTCAAGCGCTCTCTTGCTCCTTGATCTCCAATTTTCAAAATTAATTTTATCTATTCCTATTACAAAACTATTTAAAATAAATAGAAACCTTGATCGTGATCGAGGGAAGTATATAGGAGGAGATAGAATTTACATTAAGAAAAAATTAGAGAAGGCGAGTCTACGCAGACCCCATTTAATAAAACCCATACATTCATGCATCCAACTAAAATAAAATCCAATCGCATTGGTCAATAGTCCTTAATCAATCCCATTTATTATCATACACATCATCATATGCATCAATAAATAACATTCATCTTATGAATAATAAACATTTAATATATATATTGATATCATTTAATGGGCAAATTTAGTTATATAAAATCTATTTTTGAATCAAAATAAACTCCTTTATTTTAATCCAAATTTAAATCAAAATAAAACTATTTTATTTTAATTTATCCAATTTTGAATAAAATAAACTATTTTATTTTAATCAAAAACTTTAATCAAAATAAACTCCTTTATTTTAATTAATTATGGAATCCAATTCCATGTAATAAAAAAAATCTTTAATTAAAATAAACTCTTTTATTTTAATTAATTATGGAATCCAATTCCATGTAAAAAAAATCTTTTATTAAAGGAAACACGGATATTCTTTCCTATTCACAAATAAACTTCTTTATTTTGAATAATATGAAATCATATTTCATATCTAAATAAACTCCTTTATTTAAGGAAATTAGGATTCTCTTTCCTATTCACAAATAAACTCCTTTATTTTGAATAATATGAAATCTTATTTCATATCTAAATAAACTCCTTTATTTAAGGAAAAATAGAATCCAATTTCAACTCCAATTAGTTAGCATGGAATCCAATTCCAACTCTAATTAGTTAGCATGAAATTTAATTTTAAAATTAAAATAAATCTTTTATTTTAATATTAAAATAAACCTTTTATTTTAATTATAAAATTATTAAAATTAAAATAAACCTTTTATTTTAAAATTAAAATAAACTTTTTATTTAATTATATAATAATAAAGAATATATATATGTATATATATATTAAATATATATATATATATATATATATATATATATATATATATATATATATATATATATATATATATATATATATCCGTTCCTTTTAATGATTCAAGCATATCATATATATATATATATATATATATATATATATATATATATATATAATCTGTTAAGCTTTTCGTTAGAATCCTTGAATTTTTTTTTTTTTTTTCATCACTTAAATGGTTTAAAAGGAAAACAGGATATTCAAGTTTTTCAAAATCATTAAGATGATTGTTGCTAACTTCGGTTTTTTTTTTTAAAGTGCTGCACGGATTTCGAGGCAAACTAACAATTGAATGCTCCTGTTGCCTTAAAAAAAAATTCGGTCCTTTTTTTTTTTAAAATTTTATACAATTAAATTATGCCCAAATAAATTGTTCTAAACACATATCAACATATATTAAATTAAAACAATTAATAATTTACATAAAGGTTTGGCTCTGATGCCACTGTTCGGTTTGTAATATTCATGAACACAATCAAATTGAAAAAAAAAAATGCGGAAACGTGTAAAATCAGAGTTTAAAAAAATTTACAAACCATATACCCGGATCACCCTTTATGCACAATTATTAATTAAACGAAAAGATAAAGAATAAAATCATACCCTTGAAGATCGAGCTTCCTCAGGTACAAGTTCACCTCCAAATTCTTTCGCGTTCAACTTGAATCCACCGGGGTTTTGTTCCTTCCTTTGATCAACGTTAGCCACCCATATGTTTGGCCTCTGGGGTGATCCACCAAGGAATTATAATGATTCAAGAAAAAGGGTGGTTGGCTAAACCCTAGTTTTTCTATCTCTATAGAAAAGGAGCGTACTCTCCCAACAATTGAAATTATGTCGTATGTTGGAAAAGTCAACAACCCCTACCACCCATAATAAGACTCCTCTTATTTATAGATGTAGGCAACCCACCTTAACAATTAAGGAATTGAGATTTATTTAATTAATTAAATTCTTTTAATTAATTAAGCTCCCTAATCTTATTAGGGATAATTAATTAAACTCCTTTAACTAATTTTCCTTCCTAATCCAATTAGGAATAAATGAGAGTACTTATATTAAATTAATTCCTAAACTCTTTTAGAAATTAAAATAATAATAATTGTAATAATATTAATAAGACTCCTCTTATTAATTTATATTTAATATTTCTAAAATATTAAATATTAAATATTAAGCTATTTAATTTATTCTATCACCATAGATTAAATTAAATATACATAACATATTATTACGATTATGCCATTAACTTCTTAAATAATTATTCTTCCTTTTATGGTGTGACCCTTTAGGTTCTCCATATTAAACCTATTGTGAATAAATCAATTAGAACAATTCTAATCTTATTTAAATAAATAAATTAAACAATTAATTTATTTAAATAAATAATATTTATTCTACAATAGGATAAGCCTCCCTAGCGATCAACGACTTTCCAGATAATATAGATTTCAACATTAATCATAAAAGAACCTTTGAGTAAATAGTTACTGCATAATTCAATCCTTCCACCATACAATGTCCCAATTAAATATAAGACATGGAATTACTTGTCAAGTCTTATTTTATTTAATTATATGTATTTCGATCCTTAAATGTACTGACTCAAATAATGCAAATTAGAAACTCCTTTCTAATTTCATTCTCCTTAACCAAGGACTCTTTGGTTGTCATTTATCGAATCACATAGGACATTTCTCTTCTTTTATTAGAAGTGGTAGATTCTTTATTGATCATACATTATCTCCATGTACAACTTATTATACCCAAGCATACCCTTTGATATACCCTAAGGGTCTTAAGGAATAAGTCAAAGTATAACTCATCATACACAAGATACTATGATGATCTCAAGTCCAAGGATCACTTGTACTACTATCACTACAGGAATTCTATTGACAGTAAATAAAACTCCATTAGGTATTCCTTAGCGAGCCACGTTCAATGAACTTATTCTCTAATAAGCACCTACATACTTGCTTTAGTGTCTCCACACAAATGATCATGAGATCAATCATCCTCATCCAATGAGCAAGCAACGTATGTACCAATCTATCCGGATTCACTAATTCCCAATTTAGTAATCCAATGATTGGGAACTATTTTAGTTTTAAGCTTTCTAAGAATTTAGATCTCATTAGAATGATCATCATCATTATTCTAAAAGCATTGCTTAAAACTATGGGTTTATCACATATTATAAAACAACATGATGTAGATAATTAAAAGCCTTTAATAAATTAATACTTTTTATTAATAAATGAATAAGATTGTTACAAAGTATATGCTTTATCATCAAACATGATTGGCTTGTGTGCATATTACTTTCAGGGTCATCCCATGGGGTGCCCCATGGGTTTTACCCATTCGGTGACCTACTGGTTCGATCCACGGTTCGGTTTATATGAATTGGGCTTAACTAAATAAACATTGGGCCTTGACTTGGGCTCAACTCACTAATCTCCTTGGGCTTGGTCATTTAATAATTGGACTAATAGAAATCCAACTCAAATGACTTATTCATTAAGACTTAATCTTAATCCTATAATACGAATAGTATTCTACACATATAATTCACGTATTCTTTCCGTATACTACACGTACAATAATCGTATTATACTTCATATTTACTTAATGTATTATACATAGATACTAAATAGTATCATACTTGTATAACACTCGCATTAACCTTAACACAATTCCTTCTACGCATATTATTTCCTTCTCGGAAATCAATATACTCAACCCTTAGGGTTTAAGTCTGCAGGCGAAAACTGCATTTGCCATAAATGAAATATTATCAGATATTCCAGCTAATCTCAATATTATAACATTACGCGTTTCTCAAAATTTCAAAATAATTCCCTGAATAGAAATGGATGAATAGTATTTTTACGGAAAATTTCTCGGAAAATAATTATTTTCATCTTGGAAATTCCAAACAAATAATTCTAGCACGTAGCCAGATTACTAACCACGTTAGCACATTCTAGGTCATAGAATGACCTTCACATAACTTACTCACATAATAAATCAATTAAATTCATTTAATTCACATAATCAAGTAAAAATTTAATTATCATAAAAATATGATTTTCTCGGGCGTTACAAAGGGTTTGACTTTTGTATAAAAGTTTAATTTTAACAAGATATAGTAGTGATGTTTTATAAAAATAGATTTTTCAAACCCTTGTGCTTAATAGCAATTGAGGCCTTTGATATTTCCATTTTATTATGTGTTCGGCTTGATTGCTTTTATTTTTGAGATGTGAAACATCTTTGAAAAAATAAGATACAAAGAAATGCCAAACTCCTTGTGGGCATGAGAGCCATCTAAGGTTATTCAAACACCATGGGTAATTTACAAGCTGGCTGCAGCTGAAAATGTCCATCACAGGAACCTAATCTAGATTCAGGAACCGAATCTAGATTCAGGAACCGAATCTAGATTTAGGAACTGAATCTGTGATCACATGATTTGTAGGCTCACATGAGAAAGCAATATGTACAAAAGCTAGAAAATGAACTAGATTTGAGTAAATCTAAGCATTCCAGCTTCAACGGTTCCAGTTTAGTCACCATGGACAAATCAAAGTGAGAAATAGCCAGATTAAGGCAAATCTAGCCCACAGGCTGAAAGATTAAATATCTACATTATGAAAGCAAATGAAGCAGTTATATATATATATATATATAAGTGGTAAATAGCCACGAAGTGATCTCTAGGCCTGCCTGAAATGTGTGTGTATATATATATATATATTCAGAGTCAAGTTTCTAGTTGTTGGGTAAGAGTTATTCAATCAATTTATTTTTCTAGTATTCAAATTTACTCTTTTCCTCTTGTTCTGAAGTCACCTAACTTACTTTAGTCCATCTTGTTCGTGTCTAACCTTTGTAAGTCTCTTGGGTGAGCAGTGTCTGGTTATAGAAGATAGGTATGAGTCTGCTTAAGGTAAGAGGGTATGTATGAATGAACAATGAGTAAAATGTATTTTTGAAATGGTTAAAATGAGTAAATTGTTTAGATCTAACTCCTCAGCTAGTAATCGGTCGGCTTTACCTCCGGTTCCTGACATAGTTAACCAAGAAGAACATAGTTATGAAAACATTAGTCAGGTTTTACATGATTGGAATATACCCAGAGTCTCTCCTAGAGAAATCTACCAGTCAACCTTTTTAGATAATTTCAAAACTAATTACAATGTAAAAACAGTTGAAAAGGTTTACACCATTAATAAAGAATATGAAAATTGTAGTTTTTTGTCTCCCGATGTTATTAAAAAACATAGGAAGAATGGTTATAATTTTATCCATATTGGTCTTGTCCAAGTTGCAGTTAAACCATTAAACATCAAAGGAATCAGTTTAAGTGTCTTCCTCTGCCTTAGAGATGCTAGATTCTTGAATTATTATCCGAGTATCATAGGCGCCCTGGACTCAAGTCTGCACGATGGACCAATCCATTTCAATTGCTTTCCCGATTTCACCTTAAGCCTAAGTAATCACAATTTATTAAAAGCTTTAACATTAAACATTAAAATTGCTGGAGAAATTACTCATATGATTGAGGGTTCTCAGCCTTTAGCTTTGATTTATAGGATTTATTATAAGACCATGAAAATGAACTTAAACGTTCATGCTCTTAATAAAAGTTTTAAAGATCAAACTGTTTTAATTCAAAGTTCAACTAGTAATGCTAATGTTCAGATCCCAAGAACAATCCATTAGAAAGACATTACGTTACCTAGTCAAAGGACTTTACCCAGTGAAGTACCCCAACAACCTGTAGTTAACAACCTGTTAAATATTGAAAATGTTAGGCAATTTTATGATGGAACGGTCAAAATAAGTGTTGAACGTACTAGAAGACCAGTCATTATAGAAGATTTTTCTAGTTTTTCAGCACCTTCAGTTCATACTCGAAGAGACACTGAAGTTCTTAGTCATCCTTGTTATACTCACAATGATCTAGTTGAAGAAGAAGGTTCTTCTTCTCCTGCTCTTTCTGAGTTTCCTACTCAATCTGATTTTGAAGCTCCCATTAATAATCAATTAAGAGTTATTAAAAAAGAATTTAAATTAGATTGGGATAATCTTGTCAAAGATTTTAATTCCAAGTCTAATAGGGAAAAGAGACATTTATTTCGTTCTAATCATCCAACTGACAAAGAACGAGATAAGATTGTTAATAGATGGAAACGATTTATTAATAATGAAAATATAAACATTACTTTTTACAATTGGTATGATCAGTATCAGGGAAAATGTAATGTTATAACTAAAACACAGTGGGTTAAAGAAGATAAATCAAAAGTTTCTTCTAGTCATCCTCCTCTTGAAACTGTTCTTTTACCAGTTAAATACATCTGTCGTTGCCAGTCTGTTCAAGATTTCAGATGGTAATAAATATGAAAAGAAAATTATTGAATAAAATAATTTCATAAATCAGTATCTAGCAACCATAGGTAAACAGCTAGATAAGATTGAAGAAAAATTTGAAGAAATAATTATTAAAAAACCTGATTCAAAAATTGATCAACCTTTGTTAAAATTACTAAAAAATAGAAGTAAATTAGGTTTACCCAATAAAGATGGTGAACTTACCTATACAATGGATAAGTTATTTAAAAAATTAAAAACCGAACCAGGATTAAGCGGTACTATAGCTATTATTGATCAAGTTAAAACTGACAATGAGAGCAATAGCCAGTCAGATCATTCTGATACTGCTTCTATCCAAGAATTTAATGATCAGTTAAATAAAATAATAGTTAGTAACACTAGTATGGCAAGAATGGTGTATTTCCATTTAAGGATCCAAGGGATTTTATATTTACTAACAAATTGAAGAAGGACGGAGATACCGTCATACTTTGGTTGGTGTTTACTGTGATTACAAAAATGACTAAGTTGAGCCTGTAGAAGGTCAGGAAGTAGGTCGTAAGAAGACCCAAATCTAGACCACCAAAGGGTGAACCAAAATGGAATTGTACTTTTGAATTTGTGGTCGAATTGTAGGAACCACGAGTGATTATGTGACTCATCTTGGTAGAGGAAGATTTTATTCCAAGCCTCCATATAATTATAATAACAGAAAGAGTTATCTTGACTGGAGAGCTGTCGAAGATCCGAGGGATGATTTCCCCAATCGGTAACCTGAATGATTTGTTTAATCTAAAGGGAATGGTAAAGGACTTTAGATTTATCATTATTTGCATAAATGGGTTTAATGTAAATTGACTTGGTTTCGATGAGAATATCCTTATAATACACAAGGGATTTATAAGGAGTAAGCGGGACAAAGTGCCATCCAGTAGGAAAATACTGGGCATTAAGCTTAATTGGATCATCCTTTGGTTTCATATGAGGTTCTATATGAAACAAGTGATTATCCCATTTAAGTATGTATTGAGAAGAAGGGTGACTAGGGTTTGATAAGAAAGACCTATACTGACTATAGAAAGGGTCGACTGGTTTGGGGTTACTGGCTAAGACTGAACTATAGGGCTTGGGAATTGTACCAAGGACCTGAAATTTGTTGGCTGGGTTAGGTTTAGGAACTGGGTTAACTGGATGAGGAACCAAGGTTCCTTTTGGTTGATTACTTGGACCTGAAGGGAGACCTGACCCACGTGAAGATGATCTTCCTCGGATACTCATTGTGACTGTATAGTACCTGTATTAATGAATTCTCGAGTGAGAAAGTCAGGAATGGAATTGTTGCAACCTTTAATATACCCAATATCAAAATAAAAAATACTCAAAAGGGCTTTCCATCTTGCAAAAGAATGTTTAGAGGCAATGTTTTCAACATCCTTCTCTAAAATATACTTTGCTGATTTGTAATCAATTCGGACGAGAAACTTTTGATTTAATAAGTCACTTTGGAATTTGTTAATATATAATACTAAAGAAAGTATTTCTTTTTTAATAGTGCTATAATTTAACTGTGTAGGATTCCGTGCACCAGAATGAAACCGAACAATTTGTTCAGAAGAATTGAGGGTTAGCTTTTGCTTGAGAATACCCCCGAACCCATTATTTGAGGCATCAGTTTCAACAATTTTAAATGCTGAATCGTTGGAAATGCCAAGGCAGGGCAAAGCCTTAACATATTTCTTGACTTGTTGGACGACAGAAGTGTGACTGTCAGTCCAATGGGGAGGATTATTTTGCAAACGCTGAAAGAGAGGCTTGCAAATTTTTCTTAGATCTTTATAGAACTTGCCAATATAATTGAGCGAGCCTAAAAATCTTTGAAGTTGGGTTTTGTTGGTAATTTTATCAAGAAATTGGTCAGCGAATTGAATAGCTCTATCAATAGGCTGAACGAGGCCTTGATAAATGTTTAGACCAAGAAACCAAACTTTAGTCTGGAATAAACTGCATTTGGAAGGAGACAGGACGAGTCCATTATCCTTGATTGTTTTGAAGAATGACTTCAAAGGTTTAATGTGTTCTTCAATGGAATTGGAAATAATGAGAATAACATCGATGTACACACGATAAAATGACTGAAAGGATTCAAAATATCATTAAGAATATTTTGAAATTCGCTGGGAGCATTTTTTAGTCCAAACGCCTGGACATTCCATTCGTAATGACCAAATGGGGTGGTAAAGGTTGTTTTATACCTATCATCGGGATGAATGGCGACTTGCTAGAATCCGGATTTGAGGTCAAACTTACTGAAGGTAGTGGCATTGCTTAATCTATTTATGAGGTCATCTTTATTAGGTAAAGGATACCTAATCCATTCAAGGACTTTGTTTAATGGTTTATAATTGATTACTAGACAGGGATCACCTCTCTCCTTTTTTGCTTCTTTGTTAACATAAAAGGCTGGGCAGGACCAGGGAGATTTACTTGGTTTATTTAAACCTTTATTAAGAAGGTCATTAATTTCATTTTTACATAACTCCATTTGTTCGTGATTCATTTGTATAGGCCTAACCTTAGTAGGATTAAAATGTTCTTTGAATTCCTTAGCATAAAGAAGCCTTACAACGTGCTTCTTCCGATGCCAAAAGGCATTAGGAGAATCAGAACAAAGGTTATCCTTTAAATAAACTTTTAATTCTTCAATTTTTTCCCGAACTCCTTTATTCTTAAGCTGTTCTTCAATATACTTGTATTTAATTTCTTCTTTTAAGAAATTCAAATGAATGGATTTATAGTTTAACAAATTCAAAGATTTAGAAATGGATTCATCTTGAATAAATCTTAAATCTCTTTCTTTGGGTTTAATGAGAAATTTAAATGTTATTCTTTTTCCTAAATGTTTGCAGTTTAATCCTTCATTATTGGTAGTGAAAGGATATAATAAATATATAAATGGTAATCCCAAGATGATCTTATCTGTAAGATTACGAATTAAAACAAATGATGTTTTAAAACACATATTATCTTGACAAATATGAACTTTGGGTAATTTATATTTTATTTCCATTTGACTATCATTGGTAGAATTCAATTTTTCATTGGTTTTTTTTATAGTATTTGGTCGGAATTAAACCTTCTTGAATACAATATAGATCCGCGCCTGTATCAACTAAGGCAGGAAGTTGTATTGAACAGGTTTTATCAACAACCAAGTTAATGGAGATATACCATTTCTGAATGGTAATATCTTTAATTCTTTTAAGAGAGAGACCTTGAACAAAGAGATTTGGCTCTTCTTTAGTTCCCGATGACTCTGGTTCATCGTGATCTTCATCACTAGAAGAGGAATCATAAACTTGAAGGTCAAATTTTTTGTCATCAAACTCTTTTCTTAAATTAGAAACTTCTAATTTTAAGTTAGAAATCTCTCTTTTTAGTTTATTAACTTCTTGACTTAACTTTGGAAGGGTTACTTCTTTAATCGGGGCTTTAAATCTCTCAAGGGTCTTATTAAGGCTAAATATTGGGTTTTCTTTAGCTTTAATAATCTTATCATTGACCCTATTATCTTTAGTTAACAAATCTTTTAACTGTTTTGTGTATTGGACCTTTAACTCAGGATCAGAAATTTTAATAATTAAATCAATTAACAAAGAGCTTTCTTCATCTTCTTTGGTAATTACATTTAATCTTTTATTGCAGCAATTTTCATTACAATTATCAACACAAATAGTAACTTCTTCATTGTCACTATTTGTTTCTTTACTACTGCTATTAGAAGAATAAGGAATGTCAGAACCTTCATCATTGCTGACGTTGTTCTCAATTCTCATTAATTCTAATAGATGTTCAGTATCTTTATTAGAAATATTTAACTAAGATAATTTTTGTTTTATTTTGCAGTCTTTTTTGTAGTGCCCTTTCTGCCCACAATTGTGGCAAACAATTTTACTTTTATCAAATTTTTTAGATTTTTTATTATATTTTTTACTTGTGGGTTTAGGATTGGTATAATAACTATCTTGATTTTTATCTTTGTTATGACTTCTTTTCTTTGTATGACGTTTGTGACTTCTATGGGAATCAATATGTTTATGTCTGTGGTTTCTTCTAGAGGGAGCCACAGGGGGTAAACTATATTGTTCGCAAAAAGTCCCTAACTCATACTTAGCTTTTTTCTTATCTTTACTAGCTTGTTTAGCTAATTTAAAATCAATGCACATTTTTAATCCAATTTTTTGAATATAACTGATTATATCACCATAGGTTAGATTATCATAATCAATGTAACCTAAATTCTTACTTAATTACTCACGAACCTTATGAACAAATAATGAAGGTAAACCATTAACAAATTTTTCTTTCCAGAATGGTTTATTGCTATCATTACGCATCATAACTCGAGAAGTAAACACGTCTTTGTACCATATAAAGTCACTTAGAGTGGGACAAGTGAGGTTACTTAACTGATCGTGAATTCTTTCTATAATATTACTAGGGGTGCCGACAAAATGTTTAATTATGGTAAATATTAAAGTATTAACTCCATCAGGCGGACCAACACCCACATCTTCATTAAAGATGGGGTTTCCGTCGTCATCCAATTGGACAGAATGGATAATTGATAGTCTAGTATCTTTTGTGAGATGTTTTTCCCACCAAGATCGGAGAATACCAGTAAATCCACTAGCTATTAACTCAAAAATATCTGGCTGAGTCAGATTATTGAATTTTGTTATATAGCTATTAGCTACCATGGACATATGATTTAATTTGTTTAAAATCTCTTGTTCATTAAAACCATCTATGTTCCATTCATAAATTTTATTAGAGGAAACAAAGAATTGTTTATCTTGATTTCTCTCTTCGAATCGTAGATCCGGAGGAGTAGGTCTAGAGTACCAATTCTTGGTCATACTAGTGTTACTAACTGTTATTTTATTTAAATGATCATTAAATTTTGGGACAAAAGCAGTATCATAATGATCTGACTGACTATTACTCTCATCGTCAGTTTTAACTTGATCAATAATAGCTATAGTACCGCTTGATCCTGGTTCGGTTTTTAATTTTTTAAATAACTTATCAATTGTACGGGTAAGTTCACCATCTTTATTGGGTAAACCTAACTTACTTCTATTTTTTGGTAATTTTAACAAAGGTTGATCAATTTTTGAATCAGGTTTTTTAATAATTGTTTCTTCAAATTTTTCTTCAATCTTATGTAGCTGTTTACCTATGGTTGCTAGATACTGATTTGTGAAATTATTTTGTTCAATAATTTTCCTTTCATCTTTATTACCATTTGAATCTTGAACGGACTGGCAACGACAGATGAATTTTTAACTGGTAAAAGAACAGTTTCAAGAGGAGGATGACTAGAAGACACTCTTGATTTATCTTCTTTAAACCATTGTGTTTTAGTTATAACATTACATTTTCCCTGATACTGATCATACCAATCGTAAAAAGTAATGTTTATATTTTCATTATTAACAAATCGTTTCCATCTATTAACAATCTTATCTCGTTCTTTGTCAGTTGGATGATTAGAACGAAATAAATGTCTCTTTTCCCTATTAGACTTGGAATTAAAATCTTTGACAAGATTATCCCAATCTAATTTAAATTCTTTTTTAATAACTCTTAATTGATTATTAATAGGAGTTTCAAAATCAGATTGAGTAGGCAACTCAGAAAGAGCAGGAGAAGAAGAACCTTCTTCTTCAACTGGATCATTGTGAGTATAACAAGGATGACTAGCTTGACCTTGATTAAGGACTCCTTTTAATTATATATCTCTAATAGAGGGGTTACTAAGAACTTCAGTGTCTCTTTGAGTATGAACTGAAGGTGCTGAAGAACTAGAAAAATCTTCTATAATGACTGAGTAAAGTCCATTGACTAGGTAACATAATGTCTTTCCAAAGGATGGTTCTTGGGATCTGAACATTAGCATTACTAGTTGAACTTTGAATTAAAACAGTTTGATCTTTAAAACTTTTATTATGAGCATGAACGTTTAAGTTCGTTTTCATGGTCTTATAATAAATCCTATAAATCAAAGCTAAAGGCTGAGAACCCTCAATCATATGAGTAATTTCTCCAGCAGTTTTAATGTTTAAAGTTAAAGCTTTTAATAAATTGTGATCACTTAGGCTTAAGGTGAAATCAGGAAAGTAATTGAAATGGATTGGTCCATCATGTAGACTTGATTCCAGGGCGCCTATGATACTCGGATAATAATTCAAGAATCTAGCATCTCTAAGGAAGAGGAATACACTTGAACTGACTCCTTTGATGTTTAATGGTTTGACTGCAACTTGGACAAGACCAATATGGATAAAATTATAACCTTTCTTCCTATGTTTTTTAATAACAACCGGAGATAAAAGACTACAATTTTCATATTCTTTATTAATGGTGTAAACCTTTTCAACTATTTTTACATTGTAATCAGTTTTGAAATTATCTAAAAAGGTTGACTGGTAGATTTCTCTAGGAGAGACTCTGGGTATATTCCAATCATGTAAAACTTGACTATTATTTTCTTAACTATGTTCTTCTTGGTTGACTATGTCAGGAACCGGAGGTAAAGCCGACCGATAACTAGCTGAGGAGTTGGATCTAAACTATTTACTCATTTTAACAGTTTCAAAAATACATTTTACTCATTGTTCATTCATGCATACCCTCTTACCTTAAGCAGACTCATACCTATGTTCTATAACCAGACACTGCTCACCCAAGAGACTTACAAAGGTTAGACACGAACAAGGTGGACTACAGTAAGTTAGGTGACTTCAGAACAAGAGGAAAAGAGCAAATTTGAATACTGGAAAAATAAATTGATTGAATAACTCTTGCCCAACAACTAGAAACTTGGCTCTGATACCATTTTGGGTGGAAGGAGATATATGGGAATATGGGGAAGAAGAACAAAGTGGTGCATATAAATAATACACAATAAAATTAATATGTTTTAGTAATTTATTTGTGTATTTTTTATATGTGCCACTCTATTCTTCTTCCCCATATTCCCATATATCTCCTTACGCCCAAAATGGTATGTACTAAGAAGAAGGGTGACTAGGGTTTGATGAGGAAGCCCTAGACTGACTATAGAAAGGGTCGACTGGTTTGGGGTTACTGGCTAAGATTGAACTATAGGGCTTGAGAATAGTACCAAGGACCTTAAATTTGTTGACTAGGTTAGGTTTAGGAATTGGGTTAACTGGATGAGGAACCAAGGTTCCTTTTTGTTGATTTCTTGGGCCTGAAGGGTTACCCGACCCACGAGAAGATGATCCTCCTCGGATACTCATTGTGACTGTATAGTACCTGTATTAATGAATTCCCGAGTGAGAAAGTCAGGAATGGAATTGTTGCAACCTTCAATATACTCAATATTAAAATCAAATATATATATAAGAAGTAAACACTTCGAATATTATATTCGGGCTCAATTGAAGCAAAGTTCGATAATATATATATATATATATATATAAGAAATAAAAAGCCACGGATCGACGATCTGGGCATACTCACATAACACGACTCTCTACGTTAGTAGATGTATACAGAAATGATAAAAAGCTTAAAAATCTAAAATATCTTACAGTGGGCTACCAAGAAGACTTCAGATAGCTTTAAACGTCTGAAAACTCAATTTCCACCGGTTAAATTTTAGTATGTAGCAAAACACGAGCTTACAAGTGTTTAGAAAGAAGAATCACTCAGTTTAGAGCACTCTACAAGTGTTTTTCTCTTTTTTTTAAATGAGCAATCAAGAGCTCATATTTAAAGACCAGATGACCACTTGATTACCAAATGATAGCAGATGGTTCATTTACTACGGTGCCGGGTGCCCCGCCGACCATACGTGGTCCCATTATCTCAAAGTACGTGCAATCGTGCAACGCGCTATCCTCTTAAACCATCATAACTTTTAATCCGGGCATCCGATAGAGGCGTGCTATACCTTTTCAAAATACTGTTGTCGAGAACAACACAATGACATGGGATTAGAGGTTATACGAAGCCAGAAAGATGGGTCCATGACCAGATCTCTAAGTCTTCAAAGTTTATCTTGTGTGCTGTCTTGTGTAGTAGTTAGTCAAGATTTGTGCTATGAAATATGGATTGAACTGTGTTGAGATGACACGAATGTAGTATCGACATGGCAAAATGATTATTTTTCCCCTCACCGAGGCTATCTCCGGCTTTATGCTGAAGTAGCAGTTGTTGCTCAGGGTTATCTCTGAGATTGGGTTACCGTGGATGCTGAATGTCCTCAGGATTATCTTTAAGGTGTCTTGACCTCTTGGGGTTATCTCTAGGGTTGAAACTGAGTGCCTCGGGGTTATCTCCGAGGTTGGGACTGACTTTTCCGGGGTTATCTTAGGAACTAGAACTGCATCCCTCGGGGTTATGTTCGAGTTTGGAACTGAGGATCCCGAGGTTGTCTTCGGGATTAAAACTGAGTATCTCGTGGTTGTCTCCAGGATTGAGCTGATTTGACTTCTAAAGTTGTCTCTAGAAGATGATTTTTCCCTCCTGCAAGGTTAGTAACAGGAATGCAAAATTTTGAGTGTCTACACTGTGTCGAATAATTGTTATCCAGTTATATGAGCATACAGATTCAATGCTATGTGTTTAGAATTATTTCGTGTGATATTTCTCTTTTCAACGGTCAAAATTAGAAAAGAAAGCATGTAAACATTACCAGGATAGTGCAGAATGATTGTACAGTAACGAATTTTGCAAAAAATAGCTCGAACTCTGTAGATATGAAGATGAAATCTCAAATTTTCTGTGCGGCTTCAAGTTCAAAATGATTTATGAAAGGGAAAGGAAGTGAGATATACACCCATGGGTGGCTGCGGATGTACTCGCGGCAGCCGCGGGTCCACCTGTGTCTACCCTAGGTGGTCCCCACCCCCTCCAGCTCAATCAAATTTAAGTTGCAAAGGAGGTCCCACAAGCTAAAAAGTCAAATTAGGAAAAAAGACGCCACGCTATTAAGCGAAAAAGCCTGAAATCTTGATTTTTAGAGACCAAACTGTGGTTCTACATATTAATCATTGGTATTTGCCCAAACACATGGTTTACAAAGCTGATAATCAAAGATGTTGAAACCTATCCTTGGAAATACCTCACGAAGGTCCGATGCCATCATTGGGATTGTAATTGCAATCAAAACCATACATCTCGTTGGAAATCTATCCCCAGTGAAGATTTCATACATCCTTAGCCGTTAAAGGACATTTTAGCGAAGATCAGGCATCCCTGGTATTATCAGTTATTGGCAGTAACTCTAGCAAAGCCGTAGAGATGATACGATGATGTTAGCCGTTGAGGGATATTTCAGCAAAAATCAGGCATCCCTGATATTATCAGCCGTTGGCCGTAACTCTAGTAAAGCATCGGAGATGGTCCGATGATGTTAGCCATTGAAGGACATTTCAGCGAAGATGAGGCATCCCTGATATTATTAGCTGTTGGCAGTAACTCCAGCGAAGCATCGGAGGTGGTCCGATGATGTTAGCCATTGAAGGATATTTCAGTAAAGATCAGGCATCCTTAATCTTATCAGCCGTTGGCAGTAACTCCGGGGAACCATCGGAGGTGGTCCGATGATGTTAGCCATTGAAGGACATTTCAGCGAAGGTTAGGAAGCCTTGACATCACCAGCCGTTGAAGGACATTTCAGTGAAGGTCAGGAAACCTTGATATCACCAGCCATTGGTAATAACTCCAACGAAGCATCAGAGGTGGTCCGATGACGTTATTCATTGAAGGACATTTCAATGAGAGTCAAAAAGCCCTAATAGTACAAACCGTTAGCAGTACCTCCAACGAAGCATTAGAAAGACCTGAAGATGCAAAACCATCCTCATCGGGGAGGACCGATGATTGAATCTATTATAAAAATCCTCAACAATCAAAGCACAATCCCCAAGAACCTCTCACATATGAGAAGAGCATCTTTAGTGGAAAGCCTGCAATGAGGATTAAGGACTTTGGTGATAACCCCAATGTCAACATCCTGCAGTCTCAAGCATAGAAAAACCTCTATTTTGAAGACATCTTGGCAACTTATTAGTAAATTAGGCTTAAATAGCACTGATGGATGGTTCAAAATCGCTGGAGATAATCCCTGTGAGGAGAACTTTGGACACTACCAGTCGAGTAGACATCCAAGCAACTCAACAGGGTCATCATTGATAATTCCACCCCCCAACAAGAGTGGTGGGAGTAGCCATTTATCACATACTGTTGGAAGCCATTCCAACAAACAACACTCAACATATATTCGCATCATGCTGCATTTCATTTGCATCATAATTATCTTATCACATTTCAAGTGTCTAGCAGTCTTTATCCTTTCCATGCCATTGCATTACATGAATATGATAAAGAGGGACATCTGTAGACACTTAGAATTTTGCATTCCTATTGCTAACCCTACAGGAGGGCAAAATTATCTTCTATAGATAACCCTGGGAGTCAAATCAGTTTCAACCCCAGAGATAACCTCGGGAGGTCCAGTTCTCAGTCTTAGAGATAACCCCGAGATACTTAGTTCCAATCTCAGAGATAACCCTGGGATATTCAGTTTCCACCTCGGAGATAACCTCGAGGACTGCAGTCCAAGTTCCAGAGATAACCCTAGAAAAGTCAGTTCCAACCTAGAGGCAACCCTGGGATACTTAATTCCAACCTCGAAGATAATCCCAGGAGGTCAAATACACCTCAGAGATAACTCTGAGCACATTCAGCATCCACAGTAACCCAATCTCAGAGATAACCCTGAGCAACGACTGCTACATCTGCGCAAAAGCCGGAGATACCGGTGGGGGAAAATCATCATTTTGCCACCTCAATGCTACATTCACGTCGTCTCAACTCAAATCAATCAACACTGTATACAATGTGACCCACAAGTACCATAGCTCAAAATCTTAGTGACTACTACACAAGACAGGACACCAGCTTCCCCGCTGCTATCATGGACCTATCTTCTCGGCTTCGTACAACCTCTAATCCCATGTCATTGTGTAGCTCTCGACAATAACATTCTAAAAAGGTACATCATGCCTTTATTAGATGCCCGAATTAAAAGTTATGAAGGTTCGAGCGGACATCACGTAGCTAAAGTGAATGTACTTCGAGACGACGGGACCCGCATGTCCTGGGGCACCCCGGGAAGCTGCAGGTAGACCCGCGGCCATCGGATCTTTAAATATGAGCTCTTGGTAACTCATTTGAAAAAAAGAGAAAAAGAGAGAAAACTTTGTCCATTTCAGTGTGTAAACACTACTAGAATGCTCTAAATTGAGTGATTATTCTTTCTAAACACTTGTAAGCTCGTGTTTTATAACATACTAAAGTTTAACCGGTGGAAACCGAGTTTTCAGTCGTCAAAAGCTATCTAAAGTCTTCTTGGCAGCCCACTATAAGATTTTTCAAAATTTTAAGCTTTTTACCACTTCTATATATTTATATCAACTAATGTTGAGAGTCACGTTGTGTGGGTATGCCTGGATCGTTGATCCATGGTTTTTTACTACGATATATATATATATATATTTACCACTTTTATATAAATATTTGCTTTACTCACTTTCATAATGTAGATAATTAATCTTTTAGCCTGCGGGCTAGATTTGCCTAAATTTGACTATTTCTCACTTTAACCGGTTCATGGTGACTAAACTAGAACCGTTGAAGCTGGAATGGTTAGATTTATTCAAATATAGTTCTTTTTCTAGCTTTTGTACATGTTGCTTTTTCATGCGAGCTTAGGAATCATGTGATCATAGATTAAGCTTCTGAATCTAGATTTAGTTCACGTGACTAACATTTTCCAGCTACAACCAGCTTGTAAATTATCTAATGGTGTTTGAATTTCCCTAGATGACTTTCACACCCACAAGGAGTTCGGCACTACTATGTATCTTATTTTCTCGAAGATGCTTCGCATCTCGAAAATAAAAGCAATCCAGCGAAACACATTATAAAATGGAAGTATCAAAGGCCTCAATTACTATTGAGCACAAGGGTTTGAAAAACCTATTATAACATCATTGCTATATCTTGTTAAAATTGGACTTTTATACAAAAGTCAAACCCTTTGTATATAGGTGCAAACGAGGCATAACACTACTTCCAAACAAATGCACATAGACCTAATTCACACACACACACATTCACAGATAAAAGTTTAATGAAAAGTGGTGGTAACCGTGTTATCACAAAAGTCGGGGGTGCCTAACACATTCCCTCCGCTTAATCAAGCCCCCAGACCCTAACGAATTTCAGTTTTATAGACCAGTTAAACAGTGCAAAATACACAGGTTTTTGTGCAAACCTTTTCTCGGTTGAGTTGGTGCAACCATTTAAAAATAACCAACTGGCGACTCTCACAATCAAATCATCGACATATACATGTCCGACCTTTTCAAACTTGTTTTTTCAAACAAATCTCACCTAAAATGAGAACACCAAAAGACAATAACAGAAAGGGGACAAACAAAAATCCTAACGTCAAAAACTACTACATTCGAAGCGACTGCATCCTGGACCGTCATGTTAAATGTGAATGCTGTTGGTCTTGCTAGTTGAGCTGGTCCATTGGTCGTTAGAGTCCCACTGCTGTTTCCTTTGTTGTTGCTTCCCTTTTCTGCATTCTTCTTTGGACAATTACGGATTTAATGGTTTGACAATCCACATAAATAACAACCTTTTATCTTCTTTGGACTGGGACAATTGGGAGAGATATGTCCCTCTTGGCCACAGTTAAAGCACACTCCTTTGCCCTTCGAGCAGACTCCCGGATGATTCTTTCCACAAATTACACAAGGCTCACCTTTCTTCCTACCTTCTCATGATTTATTTCCTGATTAGGTGAATTCACTCCATTTACGCTTGTTAGAGTTACTCCCTCCATTGCTACCTCCTTCATTCGTCCTTTTCTTCTTTTCCTGGTGATACCTCGATACGGCTTCACTGCCCCCCTCAGCGGTGATTGCTTTTTCTAATATAGACAAAAATGTATTAATCTGTAGCACTGCTACCTTCCTAAATATCGATGGCTTCAATCCATTTTCAAACCTTCGCACCATTCGTGCCTTCGTGTCCACTTGATGCAGAGCAAATCTAGCTAATTCGTTGAATCTGGCAGCATATTCTAAAACTGTCATGTTTTCTTATTTCAGCTCTAGGAATTAAACCTCCATCCTTTCTTGCATACTTGGCGATAAGTAATTCTTGTTAAACAATTCTTTGAACCTTGTCCATGTCACCACCGCTGTTCCTGCTCTATTCTTGTTTGTCTCCCACCAGTAGTTTGCCTCCCCCTTCATCAAATAGGTAGCAAAAAAGATCTTTTGCTCCTCTCCTACTCTAGAGATAATGAATGTTTTCTCTATCTCTTTTATGCATGTCTGAGCTTCTATTGGATCTAATGTTCCCTTAAACTCTTGTGGTCCTACTACCTCGAAGTCTTTAAAATTCGCTAATTGATTTCTTGGCGGATTTTCTGCAGTTGGTGCCCTATTGTAAGAATCCAAGATTTTATTTGTAATTTAAAATATTTATTAAATTAAATAAATATTTTATTGATGAAGTTGTTGTTTTGTAATTTAAAATATTTCTTAAATTAAATAAGTGTTCTATTTATGTAGTTGTTATCAGTAGGTATGTGTGAATAAAATATTTTATTGATGTGATGGTTGTTATTAAATATTTATGAATTAAATTTATTAGATATTATTCTAAATTAATTTAGTTTATAATTTAGAGAGTTTTAATGTAGCATGAGATGTTATATTGTTGTTTTAATTTAATAATTATAGTGATATGTTATTTTATTAAATAAAATTATAATGAGATTATAATTTTGTGATATTTAGATTAAGCGGAAAATTTGTTTAGTATGTTGTAATTGGTTATTTAACTAATGTTGAATATGGAGGTATAAATATGAGATTTTAAACTATAGCGTAAGTGGTTTATTAAAATAAAATTAAAGTAATTTTTAATTGATTTAACCAAACAAGGTTTAAAATATTAAGTCTTTATTTTAAAGACTTTTTGCCAAACAAGGCCTTATGACTATTGGATTTTTAAATTTTGAATTGTTAATAATATAAATTAAATAATTAAATTAAATTAAATAATAAATATAATATATTTATAACCTAAGCGTTATATCTGTAACTGATATTCTAATAACTAGACGTATTAAGGTTATCAGTTGTTTATCTATACACGTAAGTGTGTATTAGTTTTACGTGAATTGTCTTTTGGCCTAAGAAGAAAAGCTGCAGAGAACTTGAGAGAGAATTGAGAGAGAGATTGTGAGAATTTTCAAGCAACTTCAGTGTTTAGCAAGAATTAACAAGCCAATTGAAGGTATTTTCTTTAACCTTAATATTATGTATGTATATATGTTTATATATGGGTTTTTATGGCATAAAATCTCATGCTCTGTGAATTCAATTTGTTGAATTATTGATATATATAACTGGTAATTGTGATTATATGTGTTGGTTATGTTTGAGTTTGTATGTAAACAAGAATTGGTATGCTAATTTCGGTTAAAAGGAAGAAATTGGTTTTTACAGTGAATATATATATATATATATATATTTTAATGGCATGAGTTTTAATTTTATGTTTTATGAATTCTATTTTTTGAATTTTGCTTTACAACTGAATTGTTGCAATTGGAAGTAGTTGTAATGCTAGAAGTTTATGTTTAGACAAAGAATTGTATGTTAAATTCATTTAAAAGAAAGGGAAACTGTTTTTCAGTGTATGTTTTTATATATGGCTTATGACAATAACAAATTTGATGGTTAAAGTGTATACGAATTGTAAAAATTGAACTGCAAATTGTTAATTGGGTATGAAATAAAGAGAACTTAGTTCAAAAGAATCAAATTGGTGTATCATTATGATTATAGTGTTCACTGTGTCAAGAAATATCAAAAATGGAGTTTTGGTTTTAAAATATGCTATTCCAGTATTTAATTTTTCTAGAATTATGGTTTAAGTTGTGTTAATTTAGTATTTGTATGCTTGGTGAAGTTTATGTGTAATTTGCATAAATTTTACATGTTAATTGGTGTTAGAAATTAAGACATAGCTTTGTTCTGTGTTTTGTTTTGGGGTGTTCTATAATTGAGCCTCAAAGGTTTAGTTTCATGCCCCAAATCTCGAATTTCGTGCCCCAAATAAAATTTGCCTACAAATACCAAAATGGCCCAAAAGTTCACGCCCCAATGCTGGAATTCGCGCCTAACATCTTTGAAGTCGCCCAAGTGCTTACTTCTCATACTTCAAATACCGAAAAGTGGTCTGGGTCGGACAATATTGACCATGTGTAGTAAAATGGCCATAACGTTTTCATACGAACTCCGATTGAGGTGATTCAAAATGATTCGGAAAGAGGACGAATAGGCTTACAACTTTTATTCATTAAGGTTTTCAAATTGAAATCGTTATGAAGGGTCAAAATGGCCATCTTTAGGACTATTGTGTATTTAGAGCCAATCAGAGGGCATCAGGATGCGCGAATGCAAGTGCAATCCTTTGTGTATTAGTATAACCTAATGATAACATGTAAACATGTAATAGGATGTTGTATCAAGTTGTTAATGTGTATGTAGTGCAATGACATGATCACTTAAGTAGTTGTAATAAAGCTAAAAAGTAATGTTCATGAAAAGATGTGGTGTTATTTAAACTTAACTTAGTTAGTAGCTATACAAAAAGTAAGAAAGCAACTCATGAAGGTAATGCTAGTATAACTAATGTGTATTGTCAATACATATGGTATGTGTAGGACTTGGGGTGAATGTGAGTAGTGATTGTTTAACTTACGCACGAGGCAAGTTCCCTAACCTTTGCTACTTTATTATTCAGCAAAGTTACTTTTCACTTTTATGTTATACTTATGCAAATTATCTATTTTTAATCTCTTGTTATTTAAAATTAACTTTTCACTGTTATGTTATACTTTTTACAGTGAATATATATATATATATATATATGTATGTATGTATTTTAATGGCGTGAGTTTTAATTTTATGTTCTATGAATTCTATTTTTCGAATTTTGCTTTACAATTGAATTGTTATAATAGGAAGTAGTTGTAATGCTAGAAGTTTATGTTTAGATAAAGAATTGTATGTTAAATTCATTTAAATGAAATGGAAACTATTTCAGTGTATGTTCTTATACATGGCTTATGACAGTAACAAATTTGATGGTTAAAGTGTATACGAATTATAAAAATTGAACCGTGAATTGTTAATTGGGTACGAAATAAAGAGAACTTAGTTCAAAAGAATCAAATTGGTGTATCATTATGATTACAGTGTTCACTGTGTCAAGAAATATCAAAATTGGAGTTTTGGTTTTAAAATATGCTATTCCAGTATTTATTTTTTCTAGAATTATGGTTTAAGTTGTGTTAATTTAGTATTTGTATGCTTGGTGAAGTTTATGTGTAATTTGTATAAGTTATACATGTTAATTGGTGTTAGAAATTAAGACATAGCTTTGTTCTGTGTTTTGTTTTGGGGTGTTCTGTAATTCAGAGAATCAGCGCTAAGTTTCACACCTCATTTCTGAATTTCGTGCTCAAATACCAAAATGGCCCAAAATTTTTACGCAAATACCGAAAAGTGGTCAAGGTAGGACAATATTGACCTCTTGTAGTAAAATGGCCATAACGTTTTCATACGAACTCCGATTGAGGTGATTAAAGATAATTCGGATAGAGGACGAATTGGCCTATAACTTTTATGCTTTAAGGTTTTCAATTTGAAATCGTTATGAAGGGTCAAAATGGCCATCTTTAAGACTGTTGTGTATTTGGAGCCAATCAGAGGGCGTCGGGATGTGCGAATGCAAGTGCAATCCTTTGTGTATTAGTATAACCTAATGATAACATGTGGACATGTAATAGGATGTTGTATAAAGTTGTTAATGTGTATGTAGTGCAATGACATGATCACTTAAGTAGTTGTAATAAAGCTAAAAAGTAATGTTCATGAAAAGATGTGGTGTTATTTAAACTTAACTTAGTTAGTAGCTATACTAAAAGTAAGAAAGCAACTCATTAAGGTAATGCTTGTATAACTAATGTGTATTGTCAATACATATGGTATGTGTAAGACTTGGGGTGAACGTGAGTAGTGATTATTTAACTTATGCACGAGGCAAGTTCCCTAACCTTTGCTACTTTATTATTCAGCAAGGTTACTTTTAACTGTTATGTTATACTTATGCAAATTCTCTATTTCTAATCTCTTGTTTAACGATTTATTGTCATGCAAGTTCTTTAACCATCATTTATTGTTGAGTAAGTTAGTTAATCTTTGTTTCTATATTCCAATCGAGATTATCTTGGTTATTCAAAGTCTGTAATTTTATTGTAAGAAGTGTGTTTATTCAGCTACTAATAACTGTTGTTTGATTTTCGTTCTTCAATGTCATTGTACTATCTTACGTTGTTGTACCGAACTCTAAGTTTCTTAGCGATTCTTTGCCAATTCAACTAATCCTTAGTTGATGAATGTTTTAAACTATAAATTACCCTTGAAGTCTACCCAAACCAAACTTCCTTTGGTTTGTTTATGTACTCACACAACTTTGAAAGCATGTTGTCGATGATAACATTTGTTCAACTTAGAAATTGTTAATACTCTAGCTCTTATTAATTTATCGATATACCTTCTTCATGGAGATATTATAATCAAACCCTTGAATAGTTATTGGTTCCTATCTGATTCAACCAGTACTTGGTTGATGAGCGTTCTAAAAATCTAGACTTCCTTTGAAGTTAATTCCCAACCAAACTTCATTTGGTTCGGAACCTGATAATCTAAGCTGAGATGAACAACCCTGTATCAGGGGATTATTTTAGAGCTACACAACATCGTTAAAATGTTTACGCAATACATAGTACAAAGGGCTGATCACCTGGAGTATGGGATGATGGTCCATATATTCGTTTAGACTGTCAAAGGTTACAGTAGAAACACCTGTGAACCTAGGACATAGATGATGATTATAGTCTTTTAGACTGTTAAAGGTTAAAGTAGAAATACTTGAAAACCTAGAATAGAGTTCGTTGTCTTGTGGTCCTCAGTGTATTCTTTGATGTTGTTATCTATTGTTAACTTAAACGTTCATTATTCCTTTGAACTCATAGCTGTTGAATTAAATTTTCTTGTTTTGGTAAGAATACTTTACCCTTGAAAGCTTAGTTAATTGTCATTCATAAAACGTTATTGTATATCATCCTTCTTGTGGGCAATTGTTTGCTCACTCTTGCACAAAACAATGCAGATGAAGTTACGAAGTTTGATAAGCTTTATATAAGCAAGGACAAGGGCAAGAACATGTGGAGCGCAATTAGAAATAAGTATGTCATATCAATTGCAAATCAATTGCCAAACTAAAAGGAAATCTAGACATCGGAAGGCGTGCTGAGAGCATGAGAAGTTTTCGATAATGTCATACGAGGAATCTGCATTGAGCAAGTTATGGGCAAGTTAAGAATAAATTAAGAGTAAGGTAATGTTAGGTGGGATTTCAATTGAGGACTCATATGGTAACGAAGTCGTACAAACTTTTGTATGGGCAGAGGTTTTGCTGCATATACTTAGTTTATCACATTGATAATCATTGGAATATCGGTATCGCGCTATCCATGTACATGTGGTGGAAAAATGATTCTTTTCTCATGTACATTTTTGATAGGTAGATGATATTAGGATTAGGTTCGGTTCTTAAAACTAAAGCATATAGTAAATTTGTGACTCATAATCATATGGTATATTTTGAACCCCTCAGGAATGGACGCCTATGGTCTGACTAGGATAAGTTCCTCAACTCATATGATTATGGCAAGTTACTGAATTTCCAAAATGTGGTAAGTTTGATGAACTATTTTGGGTATAATACGGTTATGGTGTAGGAAGCATTGATGAAGCTAAAAGATGGTTTTGAGGTAGCCTTACCTCTATAGTTAGAGTGCATTCATAATGTTTTTTATGTTTTGGTGATATGATCGAACAAGCTCGATCGCAATCATGTGACCAAGCACGAACTGCTTATGGTCATTCCACTCACTGAAATTTCTATCCGGATAGTTAATGTAAAAGAACAAATGCTTAGGGATAAGGTAATACCTTCCGTGAATGTGATATGGAGGAACCACGTCAAGAAGATGCTACGTGGGAACTCGAAACTTAAATGATGAAGAATTACCTGAGTTATTTGTTTAATCTATGCTTCGATTCGGGGATGTAATCTTTTAAAGGAGGAAGAATGTGACGAAATCTAATTATTTGAGTTGTGATTAGGGGATAGAATCCTTGTAAGGAGGAAGGATGTAACAATCCAAGATTTTATTTGTAATTTAAAATATTTATTAAATTAAATAAATATTTTATTGATGAAGTTCTTTGCTTTTGTAATTTAAAATATTTCTTAAATTAAATAAGTGTTCTATTTATGTGGTTGTTATTAGTAGGTATGTGAATAAAATATTTTATTGATGTGATGGTTGTTATTAAATATTTATGAATTAAATTTATTAGATAATATTCTAAATTAATTTAGTTTATAATTTAGAGAGTTGTAATGTAGCATGTGATGTTATATTGTTGTTTTAATTTAATAATTATAGTGATGTGTTAATTTATTAAATTAAATTATAATGAGATTATAATTTTGTGATATTTGGATTAAGTGGAAAAATTTGTTTAGTATGTTGTAATTGGTTATTTAACTATTGTTGAATATGGAGGTATAAATATGAGATTTTAAACTATAGTGTAAGTGGTTTATTAAAATAAAATTAAAGTAATTTTTAATTGATTTAACCAAATAAGGTTTAAAATATTAAGTCTTTATTTTAAAGACTTTTTGCCAAACAAAGCTTTATGGATTTTGGATTTTTAAATTTGAATTATTAATAATATATATTAAATTAATAAAATAAAATAAATAATAAATATAATATATTTATAACCTAAGCGTTATATCTGTAACTGATATTCTAATAACTAGACGTATTAAGGTTATCAGTTTTTTATCTATACACTTAAGTGTGTCTTAGTTTTACGTGAATTGTCTTTTGGCCTAAGAAGAAAAGCTGCAGAGAACTTGAGAGAGAATTGAGAGAGAGATTGTGAGAATTGTCAAGCAACTTCAGTGTTTAGCAAGAATTAACAAGCTAGTTGAAGGTATTTTCTTTAACCTTAATATTATGTATGTATATATGTTTATATATGGGTTTTTACGGCATAAAATCTCATGCTCTGTGAATTCAATTTGTTGAATTATTGATATATATAACTGGTAATTGTGATTATATGTGTTGATTATGTTTGAGTTTGTATGTAAACAAGAATTGGTATGTTAATTTCGGTTAAAAGGAAGAAATTGGTTTTTACATTGAATATATATATATATATATATATATGTATTTTAATGGCGTGAGTTTTAATTTTATGTTTTATGAATTCTATTTTTCGAATTTTGCTTTACAACCTAATTATTACAATAGGAAGTAGTTGTAATGCTAGAAGTTTATGTTTAGATAAAGAATTGTATGTTAAATTCATTTAAAAGAAAGGAAACTATTTTTCAATGTATGTTCTTACAATGGCGTGGCTTATAAAGAATAAATTTGTTGGTTAAAGTGTATACGAATTATAAAAATTGAACCGTGAATTGTTAATTGGGTACGAAATAAAGAGAACTTAGTTCAAAAGAATCAAATTGGTGTATCATTATGATTACAGTGTTCACTGTTTCAAGAAATATCAAAAATAGAGTTTTAGTTTTAAAATATTGACCTCTTGTAGTAAAATGTCCATAACGTTTTTATATGAACTCCGATTGAGGTGATTAAAGATGATTCGGATAGAGGACGAATTGGCCTATAACTTTTATGCTTTAAGGTTTTCAATTTGAAATCCTTATGAAGGGTCAAAATGGCCATCTTTAAGACTGTTGTGTATTTGGAGCCAATCAGAGGGCGTCGGGATGCGCGAATGCAAGTGCAATCCTTTGTGTGTTAGTATAACCTAATGATAACATGTGGACATGTAATATGATGTTGTATCAAGTTGTTAATGTGTGTGTAGTGCAATGACATGATCACTTAAGTAGTTGTAATAATGCTAAAAAGTAATGTACATGAAAAGATGTGGTGTTATTTAAACTTAACTTAGTTAGTAGCTATACTAAAAGTAAGAAAGCAACTCATGAAGGTAATGCTAGTATAACTAATTTGTATTGTCAATACATATGGTATGTGTAAGACTTGGGGTGAACGTGAGTAGTGATTGTTTAATTTATGCACGAGGCAAGTTCTCTAACCTTTGCTACTTTATTATTCAGCAAGGTTACTTTTCACTATTATGTTATACTTATGCAAATTATCTATTTTTAATCTCTTGTTTAACGATTTATTGTCATGCAAGTTCTTTAACCTTAATTTATTGTTTAGCAAGTTAGTTAATCTTTGTTTTTATATTCCAATCGAGGTTACCTTGGTTATTCAAAGTCTGTAATTTTATTGTAAGAAGTGTGTTTATTCAGCTACTAATAACTGTTGTTTGATTTTCGTTCTTCAATGTCATTGTACTATCTTACGTTGTTGTACCGAACTCTAAGTTGCTTAGCGATTCTTTACCAATTCAACTAATCCTTAGTTGATGAATGTTCTAAACTCTAAATTACCTTTGAAGTCTACCCAAACCAAACTTTCTTTGGTTTGTTTATGTACTCACACAACTTTGAAAGCATGTTGTCGATGATAACATTTGTTCAACTTAGAAATTGTTAATACTCTAGCTCTTATTGATTTATCGATATACCTTGTTCATGAAGATATTATAATCAAACCCTTGAATAGTTATTGGTTCCTATCTGATTCAACCAGTACTTGGTTGATGAGCATTCTAAAAATCTAGACTTCCTTTGAAGTTAATTCCCAACCAAACTTCCTTTGGTTCTAACCCGATAATCTAAGTTTGAGATGAACAAAACCACGATCATCAAGGATTATTTTGGAGCGAAGCAATAGCGTTAAAATGTTTGCGCAATACATAGTACAAAGGGCTGATCACCTGGAGTACGGGATGATGGTCCATATATTCGTTTAGACTGTTAAAGGTTACAGTAGAAACACATGTGAACCTAGGACATAAATGATGATTATAGTCCTTTAGACTATTAAAGGTTAAAGTAGAAATACTTGAAAACCTAGAATAGAGTTTGTGGTCTTGTGACCCTCAGTGTATTCTTTTATGTTGTTATCTATTGTTAACTTAAACGTTCATTATTCCTTTGAACTCATAGCTGTTGAATTAAATTTTCTTGTTCCGGTAAGAATACTTTACCATTGAAAGCTCAGTTAATTGTCATTTATAAAACGTTATTGAATATCATCCTTCTTGTGGGCAATTATTTGCTCACTCTTGTACAAAACAATGCAGATGAAGTTATGAAGTTTAAAAAGCTTTATACAAGAAAGGGCAAGGACATAGTGCTTGATTAGACAACAACGTTTAATTTATATTTTATTCATGAAGCTTATGTAATAGATTTAATTATGATTATGTTTTAGTTTTCTGCTGATGATTGTAATAAAGGTTAGATGACCGGATTTATTTGAGATTATGTAACCCTTTAATGGAAGATTATTTGTTTAAACTTTTGAGTTTAATTTTATCCTTTGTTTATGGGTAGTTAGTTATGATTTAATTGGACAGTGAACACCAAATCTGTGGGAGTGAAGTGCCCGAATTTGGGGGTGTCACACCTATTCTGTATAGCTTCTGCCATTATGTTTACAAAGTCTTGCATTGGGTTTGGTTGACCTCCTCCTGCATTGTTAACCGACTCTTCGCCCTCTTGGTTTCTTAGTACTTTTCTTGGTGGCATTGTCTGATTAAACAAAACTTTAATTTATTACTTCATCTTTTACACCTTTATGCCACATCTGATTAGTGGTTTCATAAAAATTTAACACAAAATTTTAAACTTAGCCCAATTCGGCTTGCTAGATTAACCAATTCGACTTGCTGAATTAACCAATTATCAGTTAGACAACTTACTATCTTTATTCTCAAAACTTATTTACTTAATCAAACATATATTCATATTTATTCAACTAGTTTATAGTACTTTACATTGCATAACACATACTACGATAATCATTTACTATCCCTTTTTGACAACAAAAGTCAGGAATCACTGCGATAACTTATACAAAAGTTGAGACTTACAGAGGTTATCTCAATAAAGTTTAAAGTTTTAGATGATATATTACACTCGGCTCTCCTCCCATCGACTTGTGCCTTCAGCTGATTTCGTTCTTCAATTATCTCTCTTAGTGCCCTTACTAACTGGTCATTTAGTAATCTTTTCGCATTCCACATTTCCTCCAGGAAAAACACCTTATTCCTCAAATCTTGAACTTCCCCTGATGCTTGACCATCTACGGCCACTACAATGCCTTCTTCTCCATCTTCTGTCTCTATTTCTGGTCCTACTTTAGCTTCTTTGGAATCTACTTCTTCCTCTTCATTTAGCTCCATCTCGGGGTACTCGTCATGATCGCTTCCTAGATTTATCGTAGGTTCTTCCTTTAGAACTTTCTCAACTGTCCCTTCTTCTTTAAAATTCTTCTTTGATTCACCTACCATTTCACCTTGAGCTACCACCTTGGTTATTGGCATTGGTGCAGCTGCTAACATCTCAATAAGCACTTGAGTTTCTCTAATCTCATCATCTCCTGACATCCTTCAACCAACAAATTTCATTAATATCTCTCAGTAGAACATACATTCACTATATGGAATGAAAATATATATCATAACAACACTAGTTCTCCAAGAAAACTCTAAATGAGTTTTATCTCCTTCTACTCCTTAATCTCATCATCTACTGACATTCTTCAATTAGTTTTAAACAACTTGATTAATACCTTACCAGTAAACACAATCCATAAAAACACTAAGTGTCCACATATATTACTATTGATGAATTTTATCAATCCATCACTTAGAACTCTAAATGAGTTTTCTCTATCATTCTTATGGTTATATTCCTAAGGATTTCCCCCCCACCTAAGGTTTATAACCTACAGCTCTGATACCAAACTGTGACGCCCCCAAATCTGGGTTTCCTAACCTTGGGATTGGTGCTCACAATCCATCATACATATCACATCTAACTACCTATTCAATTATGAATTTCATCATTCATTACATTACCTTAATAAAACCATACATTAAAGCATAATTATACCATCGTTATCCCAGGTTAACTAACCTTAACCTTTCATGTCTATTAATACAAAAGACTTAAACAAAATTATAATATAATACTAATTGAACAACTTGATACTACTCGGTCGCCTTCACTTTACCTTTGTCCTTATTAGAACCTTCTGCTACCTCGACTTTAGCTGAAATATTTTATTTAAGCAAGGGTGAGTAACGAGTTTGCTCAGCAAATTAAATCGTACAATAAAAGATAAAGAAGAATTTAACTTTCTAAAGTTTCAACGATATTCGAAAGATTTTGAAGTAGCTGAATAATAAATCATTTGCAATAACAAGGATTTTCTTTAGTTTCATACTGAATAACATTCCAAGGATGAAAGAGTAAAATTCTATCGAAGGTTCAATAATATTCAATTGATTAAGTAGAATTATCAATACTACAACAATATTCAACAAAGTGGGATATTTTCAGATTTTATGCTGAGTGATCACAAATGGATCAAGAACTACTTGAAGAATCACCAGTAATTAAAGTTGAATTACCTCAAGAATATAAGTTAGTTATAAAAACTAATTATACTCTTCTACAATTACATGAAGTGATCAGCTCCATTGCACCCTATATTATGTATAATACTCAAAAATTGCACATGGGTTATTTTACGACAATAAAGTTCCCCCTTTTTTAAGGGTTGTTCTTCTCAGTCTTACATCATGAGTTCGTACCATGACAATATGGTTTGGATTGAATTCAAAGAAGTGCTATAAATTTATCATATAATATCAATGTTGATCTAGCCGAAGTAAATGTCATAAATCAACTCATAATAAATAAAACGTTTCATGCTTCATTAAATATTAGTCTCGCCAAAACAAATAGCTGAGACATAGCTCATAAATAGTTCATGCATAAAAGAAATTTAAATTATTTCACAATTCAAGTAATAGATCAAGAAATCAGATGCACAAGGTGTGGATAACAATAATCATTATGGATGTGAATAACCAACAATAATTATTCACTAACATGCTTGAAAAATAATAACTCGAATTTGAGTTAGAGAACTTACCTTGTCTGTAGTCTACTGCTACGTAATTAAATTCTATCCGCTAGGCAGTTTAATTATCTTCCTTTGAGAGACCTATAGTTAATCTTTTAATTAGCCATAGTGATAAATAGGTTTTATACCTATTTATCCAATATCTGTTACTTGAATTAGTTGTTTATACTCATGTTTCTTAGTTACTTTTCATGCATTTTGTGTTCATTTTGTAGATCTTAAGCTTGGGAATGATGTGAGCGATTATTGGTATGAAAACACAACGAAAAACAATCCGGGGATCATTTGGGCATTTATGTTCATTTTTGGTTCTTGGCTTGGAACTTGGATTATGTTGTAGAGCTTCTTCTTAGCTTTTTGGAACATCTTGAATCATTCAAATCGGAGTTGGGATGCAAGAGTTATGACCTTTGTACCAACGAACATTGAACGTCACTATTTTGGGTGGCCATTTGCATACCTGTCACTTCCAACCCAATTTCACCCTTCATTCGTCCATTATTTCTTAATTGTCAAACATAAGAGTTATAGATCTCATCGAGAGCTTCGATTTGATAGGTCGTAGGCCTCGTAACACTTCACGGATCAAAAGTTATGGCCATTTTACCAGAAAACACTGTAGCAGAAAATCAACAGCGTGGGCGCGCGGATTTCTAGGCCATTTCCTGCGCGGCCGCGCCATTCCCTGGACCAAAAAAATGTCATCTGCTACTTGAGCATGGGCGCGCCCAAGTTCAGGCCAATTCCAGCGCGGCCGCGCCACTTCAGAAGTTGACTAGAGAAAACTTTTTCACTAGATAGTGCGATTGGAGCGTAACTTAGAGGGGGTGGGGGGGGGGGGTGGGGTTCAATTAGGGCTTATAAAAGAGACGTATTACCATTATGTAAAGGGGATTCTACCCTTGGGGGATCATTTTTACATTACATATGCTCTTTTCTTTTCTTTAATTTCCTTATTAGATTAGAACCCTAGATTAACTAAGATTTGGGGATTGAAGCAATTGAAGATCCTTGAAAGTTTTGAAGTGAAACAAGAGAAGAAAATCAGATTTGCTATTCTTAATCACTATCTCTTTTTACTTCTTTTTGAATCTTTCAATGTATATTCAATTGTGGATCATGGATTTTAATTCAACTATGAGTTAAACTCTATTTTGGGATTGCAATGGAATCTATTGCCTAGTTTATTTTGACATACTTCATTGTTAGCCTTATTTATTTTTATAAGATTATCTATTAAGATTCATGCTTATTTGCTTAGTTGATTGGCCATCGATTACTGTGATAATCCATATGAACTTGAAAAACAAAGTATGGGTTTAGATCTGTTCTTGATAGCTTGTGTTTGTATGTTCTACATGGTGATGGAATGCATGATTCGTGCTTAGGATAGACATATACCGAAGCACCACTCGTAGTCAATTGAGAGCTTGGGCTTAAATCCTATTTATTTGTAAATTGCATAGACATATAGCGGATTAGATAATGTGGGTGTTCATGTGTATTTTATCAATTGTGGATTACATGTGATATGGGTATGGTACATTGAGAGATGGATATATTTCACTTTTGTGTTCTCGACTAATAATCCAATATAATTAATTTGGCTTAACAGGAAGTGTGTCGATTTAAATGATTCAATAGGGGAAATTATAATCTCGAGTCTTCATTATCTAGTCTCATTCTAGGGGTAGTTAGTATTATTTAATTTCATAGTTTTCATCACTTTATTAAATCATTCATTTAAATAAGACTGAAATGGTTATGGGTTAGTGCTTGGTAAATTTTATTGGTTAATTCTCTGTGGGAACGATACTTTACTTACTCTTTATTACTTGCTGACCGTGTATACTTGCACGCATATATTGATCGGTAAAATGACCAATAAGTTTTTGGCGCCATTGCCGGGGAATTATTTTTGCCAACATTAATTTCAATCAAATTAGTCTTAATTTAAACATTTTATTTTATTTTAATTATCTTCCTATATTTTTCTCTTTTCAGGTACCATGGATGACTTTGCTTATTAATGGCCTTATGCAAACATGACTCAATCAAGGGACACAAGAACTGAAGGACTAAATGTATTTTCTACATTGTCAGCACAAATTACAACACTTTCGGAGAGGTTAGATGTTCTTGCAGCCCAACATCCTCGAGAGATAGTAGTTACATGTGAATATTGTGCTGGCGAGCTTCCAAGTTATCAGTGCAACAGTTCTGGACAAGTACAGTACGGGGGTGGTTACTCCAACAACTATGCTAATCCCAATTGTCATCAAGGTTGGGGGTATCACCCAGATTATGAATGGAGTTATAACTATCAAGACCAATACTGCATCCCAAGTCCAACACATCCATCAAATTTCTTAAATCCACCTCTAATGCACTAAGAAGACAATTCAGAGTTGAAGGAATTCATGTTAAGGATTATAGCAGAAAAAGAAGAGATGATAATGAGTCAGGAGTTATCAACCCAAAATCTTAATAGAAAGATCGAACAACTCATTAACTCCTTAATGAATGGTCCTCAAAACATGGATTTCGAAACTGAACAAGATAATTCAAGATTGGAGGATTTTTGGTTCAAGTTTGTAGCATCAATTGGGTGAAGATGATTGAGCAAGAGAGGTCAATTCGAAATCTGCAGAATCAGATGGATCAAATGTTTGAAGCCTTGAACAATCACCCTCAAAACAATTGGTACTATGACATGGATGATGAAACTTATGGAGAGCCAGAAGTGTACATGCCACTGGATGAACTGAAAGGAGTGGACATTGAGGAGACAACTGGGGGTTTGGAAAATGAAGAATGTCATATCACCTGTATTATACCCCAAGTACCTTCTCAACTAGAGTTGAAAAATCCAGTGAGTTTTGCACACCCATGTCCCCTAGGTAGTCACATTCAAGGCAATGATCAGTATGATAAAGAGGCCTCGTATACACCATGGTGGGCTGGGGAAGAGAAAATAAAAGAAGAAAAATCTGTTGTACTTTCCATGCCTCAATGAAACAATTTATTCCCAAATACAACGGACGAGACACCTAGCTATATAATGGAACTGGGGACATCATGTACAGGAAATATACAAGGTGGCTTCAATTCGAAGACTCTCATGATGGGGAACCTACCAAAGCACATAGTGGTTCTAATGGATGGAGGGTTCCTAGATTATTATAGAGGAATTGAATAGCGGTGTCAAGAAAAGAGTCCGGCTGAACGACTATAAACTGAGCACTCGATGGGAGGCACCCCATATAATATTTCTCCCTCCTTATTTAATTCTTATTTACATTTCCATTTACTTCTTCAGCTATGTTTTTAAGTCTTCATAATTTCCATATTTTGTAGATGTTTGATAGTTGTAAGTCTTAGTAATAGTTTTATTGTTTCTCCTCTCAAGTTCAATCCAATTGCTTTAAGCATTCAAGATCAAACAGAAGTTAAAAAAAATTGAAGCTGCTAAAGAATAAGGTAGCGCGGCCGCGCCATAGCTCATTCATAGAAAAAAAACAATGCTAATTTTTTAGAATTTCTGACTCAAGCATTTGGACAGTTAGAAGCCCACACTCAGTTTCCAACTATAGAATATCTCAAACTTAGCTATTGCCTGATATACCATTGGATCATGAGGAGGCGAACGGAGATGACATTGCCACTTAGGGGAGTATTCTTTCACTTTAAATTACAATGAGGGCATTGGTAATTTTAAGTTTGGGGGTATTGGGTTGTAGTGAGTAGTTATTGCATATAGTTAGTTGCATATAGTTTGATTGCATGTTTAAGTTGCATAGTAGGAGTATTTTAGTATCTTTGTAGTTAAATTCTACATGAAAATTGTTTCAGTTTTTTTTGTCTTGTTTACTTAGTATGTGTTTAGTTGCATTACATAGCATATTCCCATGTTTTTAGTTGGTTGAATTCTAATTTGGCCAATGATGATATAGAAATTTGATAGATTTTTGAATTTAGTGGATAACATGAGCTTAGTTATAATGTTATACATGATTTAATTTATGCTTGTTGTTTAGATGCTATCGGTTAGCACATAGGTGTTCATATCTGCTTGTTGGTTTAAGAATAATTTGTTGGTTTGCTGAGTAGAAAATGTTGTTTTTAAAGATGGAATTGTGTATAAAGTAAACATAGACTATGAAAACACAGATACTCAAACTTGGAGAACACATGGGTATGCTTGCTATTAGGACGAGATGGAGCATAAAACACACTCGTTTAAATGGGAATGGAAAGTGAGATGGAACATAAAACGCAATCGCTATATATATAAAAAAATAAAAAAATAATAATAATCAATAAACACCGCGGAAAAGTGTGAAAATCGCCCTCGTGAGTAAAAATAAGGCAGAATAAACCCATTGTTGAACCTTAGTTTGTATTGATGTGTTGGAGTAGTTGATGTCTCATTAGTATATGCAGTTCTTGATTTAAACTTCAATTTTTCTGTCTGAAGCAATATAGCATGTGGTGTCTTCACCTTTGTCAAGCTTATTTGTGAACACATCACACACACACATCATCTTTATAGCAGGTTAGGATTATCTGATTGTATGTCATTATGCCTTTAGCTTAGTTTGATGCTTTGTTCTTGGATCTTGATATTTCTCTGAGGCATATCTTATTGGAATTCTTAACATGGCTGAAAATCTGGGGATTCATTATCATAGTAGCGTAGCTTGCATAGCATGTAGATTGCATTGTATTGTGTTGCTTGGGGACAAGCAACGGTTTAAGTTTGGGGGTATTTGATAAGTAGGTTTTATACATATTTATCCAGTATCTGTTACTTGAATTAGTTGCTTATACTCATGTTTCTTAGTTACTTTTCATGCATTTTGTGTTCATTTTGTAGATCTTAAGCTTGGGAACGATGTGAACGATTATTGGTATGAAAACGCAAGGAAAAGCAATACGGGGATCGTTTGGGCTTTCATGTTCATTTCATGTTCTTAGCTTGGAAATTGGATTATGTTGTAGAGCTTCTTCTTAGATTTCTGGAACATCTTGAATCATTCCAATCGGAGTTGGGATGCAAGAGTTATAACCTTTGTACCAACGAACATTGAACGTCACTATTATGGGTGGCCATTTGCATAGTTGTCACTTCCAACCCAATTTCAGCCTTCATCCTTCCATTATTTCTTAATTATCAAAGAATGAAAGTTGTAGAGCTCGTTGAGTGCTTCGATTTGATAGGTAGTAGGCCTCGTAACTCTTCCCGAATCAAATGTTATGGCCATTTTACCAGAGGACACTGCAGCAAAAAATCAACAGCGTGGGTGCGCAGATTTCTAGGCTATTTCCTACACGGCCGCGCCATTCCCTGGACCAAAAAAATGCCATCTGCTACTTGAGCGCGGGCGCGCCCAACTTCAGGCTAATTCCAGCGTGGCCGCGCCACTTCGGAAGTTGACTAGAGATGACTTTTTTACCAGATAGTGCGATTGGAGCGTAACTTGGAAGGGGGTTCAATTAGGGCTTATAAAAGAGACGTATTACCATTATGTAAAGGGGATTCCACCCTTGGGGGATCATTTTTACATTACATATGCTTTTTTCTTTTCTTTAATTTCCTTATTAGATTAGAGTAGATTAGAACCGTAGATTAGCTAAGATTTGGGGATTGAAGCAATTAAAGATCCTTGAAAGTTCTGAAGTGAAACAAGAGAAGAAACTCATATTTGCTATTCTTAATCACTATCTCTTTTTACTTCTTTTTGTATCTTTCAATGTATATTCAATTGTGGATCATGGATTTTAATTCAACTATGAGTTAAACTCTATTTTGGGATTGCAATGGAATCTATTACCTAGTTTATTTTGACATACTTCATTGTTAGCCTTATTGATTGTTATGAGATTATCTATTAAGATTCGTGCTTATTTGCTTAGTTGATTGGCCATCGATTACTGTGATAATCCATATGAACTTGAAAAACAAAGTATGGTTTTAGATCTGATCTTGATAGCTTGTGTTTGTATGTTCTACATGGTGATGGAATGTATGATTCGTGCTTAGGATAGACATATACCGAAGCACCACTCGTAGTCAATTGAGAGCTTGGGCTTAAATCATATTTATTTGTAAGTTGCATAGACATATAGCGGATTAGATAATGTAGGCGTTCATGTGTATTTTATCAATTGTGGATTACATGTGATATGGGTATGGTACATCGAGAGATGACTATATTTCACTTTTGTGCTCTCGACTAATAATCCAATATAATTAATTTGGCTTAACTGGAAGTGTGTCGATTTAAATGATTCAATAGAGGAAATTGTAATCTCGAGTCTTCATTATCTAGTCTCATTCTAGGGGTAGTTAGTATTATTTAATTTCACAGTTTTCATCACTATATTAAATCATTCGTTTAAATATGATTGATTTGGTTATGGGTTAGTGCTTGGTAAACTTTATTGGTTAATTCTCCGTGGGAACGATACTTTACTTACTCTTTATTACTTGTTGGCCGTGTATACTTGCACGCATATATTGATCGGTAAAACGACCAACACATAGCATAACATTACATTATGTAATCACATAGATATTACATATTACATTTAGTTCTTAGAAATATTATCATGCCTCGATAATATTACTATTAAGTAACAACTACATTTAATTCACTTAATATTATTAATCTTGATAATATTTAATTCACCTCTTAGGATTATTTGTGACACCCCTAAATCCGGGTACTTCATTCCCATAGGATTTGGTGCTCACTATCCAAAACAATTACATTTAACTACTCGTAATCAAGGATAAAGACATAACTTAAATAACTTAAACAATAATCCTCCCCGTTAAAGGGTTACATCAACTTAAAACAAATCCCAGGTAATCTAACCTTAAATTATTACATTAGTCTGCGAAATACATCATATAATTAAATAAGTCTCATAACATAGATTCTATTAAGTAAAACCAAACAAATCTTCATCATTTGGACATCTTGACCTTGCCTTTGCTAGTAGACAGCTCGTCAACTTTCTCAACTTTGGCTGTAGTGTCAAATGTAAGAGTGAGAAAACAATTGCTCACTAATATAGAGATGACAATAGTAATAACATAAGAGTAAGCAATAAATGCTGAATAATATAGAACTCGTTCTTTGAATCAAGATTAGGAAACAAGTTCAAGATTAATATCTGAGGGTCTTAAGACCATAAACTATGTCCCAGGTTACTAGGTACTTCTACCTCAACCTTTAACAGTTGTTAGAGTATACGGACCCTTCCTTTCGTACTTAGAGGGATCAACCCTTCATACCATGTATTGTGCACAAACATCTAAACGCTAACGTGTACATAATCCCCTATATTAGGGTTTTTCATCTAAGTTTGACTTAGGATTTTCCGCACTAAAGAAGGTTTAGTTTGGATTAACTTAAACAATGGTTCTAGAATTTTAGAATGCTTATGAACTATGGACTAGTAATTTCAATAAAGGTTCACTAGCCATTCGAGGTTCAATACAATAACTAGGTATTGAATAACAATGTTTAAGACAAGAATGAAATCACAACAATATATAATTGAATAAAACATTGTATATCCAATAGATTGTCTTCAAAGGAATTAGAATCACTCATTCAAAATAATGAACATCTCAAGCTTTGAAAATAATGAGCAACAATGATTAGAAACTCGCTCAATAAGAACAATCAACTTGAGCTATCTTCATCAAACAATATCAAGTTCAAGATTAGGAAACTTGCTTAGAGAAAGGTAAGATTTAGATACTTACATAACAATATCTAACAAGATAAGATAAAAATCTTGCTTTATATAAAGAAGTAAGGTTTAGGAACTTGCCTTGTGCGTAAGCTACACAATTATAACAAACGTTCGCCAAATACCCTACATATACCATTGAAATTGCAATACCAATTAGTTAAACTAACATTAACCCTATAGGTTTAATTCTCATTCATGTTAATGTCATTATCCTATCACATATCCCAATCTTTGACACCATTTACAGGTCTGAAATCACAAATCTAAAAAGGCTTAGTCACGCTTTAAATAACATCTCAAGTCTTAATTAAATAACAAGTTAAAGTTTTCTAAGTCTTTATCTTTTTAATCTAAAATCATCAAATACATGATGCATGCATTATATATTCTGGATTTGCATTTATATGAATGAGTTAGAGTTGACCTCTGTATGGTTGGGTGATACAAATTTATAGATGTCTTCATCATCAGTAGTACGTATCGATCAACTTCCTTCCACCCGCATTACTTCTAGCTTACGGTCATGGTTTGATAGTCTACCAGAGTTAGATCGCTCATTCACAGGTGGCAAGTTGGGACCTTCCATGTCATTATTAACTTTTTAGGTCCCTGAGGGCTTTATAGAGGGGATGTTATCTTATTGGCTCCCTGCGAGACATGTCTTCAAATTTGGATTATATGAGCTTACTTTGACTTTGGAGGAGTATCTCTGCATCACTGGACTTCTACTGGATAGACCCTGTATTAGCAACCACGATTTGATGGTAACCAGTAAAATAGTAGACAAATGAGTACATGTCATACTAGGTTGTGTTATCTATTAGAATGTGGATGAAAGGTACCAGGAAGTCATCTTTGAGACTGGCTTTCTTCAGATCCTGATAATCCACACATACTTGTACCTTCCCTCCAGGTTTAGGCACGGGAACCACGTTGGACATCCATTCAAGGTAAGTTGATACCATAATAATGCTTGTTTTAAACTGCTTTACAATTTCTTCTTTAACCTTTAGACTCCATTTAGGCATTAGTCTTCTTAATTTCTGTTTGACTGGCTTGAACCCTTCTTTGATGGGAAGTCTATAAATGACTATATTTGTGGACAATCTGACCATGTCATCATATGACCAAACAAACACATCCTTGAACTGGATTTATAGTTGAATCAAATCTTTCATTTGGTTAGGGGTAAGATCATTCCCGATTTGGATTTCCTTGGGATTTTTTGGGGTTTTGATATTGACAGCGGTGGTTTGCTCAAGGTTAGGTTTGGGTTTGTCTTTGACCCATCCTTTGATGTCCTCTAACACTTTAATGTCATCTATGTCATCTTGTTTAATCCCCATCAGGTCAAAGTCTAGTTCTACATCAAAGTCGTAGTCATTGTTTAGATTTGGCGGTTCATCCATAAGGTTAAACAAACCCAACTTTGGAGTCCTAAAAATAAAATACTTTTACTTAATATATGGAACTGTTTATTATACAAAAGTATCAGTATAAACAAAAGTAAACTGCTAGCACTAAGCAACAAAAGTAATCAGTTTGATAATATCTAAACTTCAGGGTAGATGGACTCTCTTCCCTTTTTACCCTTTACGAGTGATGCAAGGAGTGCTGCTCCAGTTGTCCAGAGTCAGGTCATTATTGATATCTGTGATGAAGGGGTTGTTGTTGTCCTCCTCCTTGATGATGGCCATAACTGAATCCTTATTAAGGTTAGCGTCTTTCCTTGGAACATCACCTTGGCCCAATTTATGAAATGGATTGAAAGATGGCCACCTGACTGGTCAACTTTCTTGCCACTAATAGCCTCACCCTCAGTAGATGTGACGCCCCCAAAATAGGTGTACATCACCCATCTTGAGTCGCCAAATACATGGTATAAAATTTAAATACAATTTAATAATACAACTGTCGTGTAAAATACGACAAAACATAAACTGAGAGTTTTAATACGAATATTGTCTTCTAGACAGTATTCAAACTCAAATGGAGTCCTCAATACATTTGTTATCACACTATTTCATAGAATAGTGAGGACTAATAATGCAAACATCTGGACCGTCACTTCGTTCCCCGACTAGTCCCAGCTACGTTCTCATTTCCTGAAGAGAACAATGAAAGCAAAAGGGTGAGCTCAACTAGCCCAGTAAGAAATATTATGATTAAGATATTGCAGAATAAATTATAGTTAGCCTTCAACAGTGTTAAACTGATAAAATATAACAAACATCAAGTTTAACTGCAGCGGAACAAGCAATCCATTAGAAGAGTTAAGTAGAGCATAAAATCTACAATCTTCTATGATTTAAAAAGGTTTTTCATCACTTTTATCGCTGAGACTCAGCTTAATAAATAATCCACATCATCGAATCACCCTTGCATTACGACCAAGGATATTCTTTAGTATCACGACCATAAATTATCCATGCACTACGGGCCAAGGATATTCGTGTATTCATCAATGGTCATGATCATGCCAACAACTGTCCATCAATGCACTACGGGCCAATGAGGACTTTTACCACATCATTTGTAACATTACGGTCATGATTATACCGAATAATCCCTGGTCATAATCATACCAAGTCCATCTATGCACTACGGCCACATATGACTTTCATCATAATATAAATATGAGGATGATGACAATGATATAAGAATTCAATAAAACAAGTTCAAGGATAAATTTTAAAGATTTATAATTTAATTTATCCAGAATTTAATAACGTCCAAATTGTCAACATGATACTACTTTGTGGAGTAAAATTCAAGAATAATATTGTACCAAAAATGATTTGGACCGAATACGAATCAATTTTTATCATGAATAGTACTCGCGGGTGAATAGTACTCGAGTGAAGAGTACTCCGTGAATAGTAATTTAGGAATAGTAACCCGTGAATAGTACTCCGGTATAAAAAAGTTAAAACTTGTCAAGAATGCTCAGAATAATATTTCCATGAAAAGATACAGGATGAAACGCAAATTTTAAGGATATTATACTAATTTCATGGAGCATAGAAGCCAAAACTTTAACCAAATGAGTATAGAATTCGAAATATGGAACGAAATAATATTACTTACATACTATAGAGTATGAAAGAAAATATTATTTCAAGCGAATATTGAACAAAAATAACACCCCTTACCTTAAAAAGAAGAGTATTCCAACTGGTATAGTGGGGATATTTTTGAAGAAAACTTTCACTATTTTCTACGATCAAAGTTTTCTAAAACTCGAAAGAAATACGCTCAATATTATAGAAGAAGAATTCTCTTATTCTGGTGTGATTTTCAATTCTAACTAAGCATCCTATTTATAGGAGAATGGAAGGATACTATTTGAATTTAGAAAATCACGTGTGCACCATGACAACAATTCACTAAGGTACTTTACCAAGAAAAATTCAGACGTCATTTTTTTTCTTCTTTCAAATTAATAATTTAATATTCAATAAAATATAATATATAATATTTTTCATAAAAAACTAAACTTATTATAATATATATATATATATATAACCCTCAAAAGTCACTCCTGTGACTTAATATTTTCCCACCCGTGATGAAACACTTCCCCCACCCAAGACTTTGTTTCCACTTTCCCACATGTGACATTATATATATATAATATTAATCATTATACTCCCTTTCCTGCAAGCAATCTTCCTCCCACCCGTGAAACAATTCTTCCATCCAAGACATTTCATTTTTCATTATACGTGGGCCCCACATGTGGTCCCCACATGTGTCCCCACATGTGGCCCCACCTTTATTATATAAAAATATACCGAATAATTTTCCACCGATTATTTTGAAAATGGATAAATGGGGGTCCAACAATACTTCATAAAATTCACCTCAATATTTTTAACAACATTTATCATCATTATTATAATTCACAATATTTAACAACCAGGTCATTCCCAGGAAAGAGAGGGCTTTCCAATAAGGATTTCTCCCTATTGGCGCGCAATTAGGTGACCAAACCTCTCTTCGACAGAACTTCTAGACATTGTCAATATTGTAAATAATAATATGAATAACTTTGTCATCTCAATTATTTATTTAATAATATGTAAAATATCGACAATAATTGAATAGAATAATGTGAGATACTATGCAGCAATTACTGTAGCAATAATTGAACAAAACTTAGTGACTTCTCATGTAAGCATCAATAATCAATACCGTGTGCTACTATGCAACCACGCCAGACATCGCATTTTTAACAATAAGTATTTTAACAGTTAACGGTAAAACTTCCGTCGTTATTTTCATAAAAAAAAATATATTTTTGTCGTTCTCTCAATCTGACAATAATTCCTTTGTGGGATCCACCAATGATTGTGCTTTCGTATGAATATTCTCTGTTAAAACGAATATTCCCCGACCAATCGAATATTTTATAACAACTTGCGTACTTTGCAAAATTTATAAATATTACCCACAACTATAACATTATATCAAATTCACTCAATAATATTCAAAAATGATATTTATAAAAAATTCATCTTTATTCATAAAAGTTGGGGTCTTACAACCACCCCTTATTATGAAATTTTGCCCTCAAAATTAGGGTACGTACCTGGTATGTTGAAGAGGTGAGGATACCTTGATTTCATTTCAGATTCTAACTCCCAGGTCATTTCTTCAACATCGTGGTTTCTCCACAAAACTTTGACTTGAGGTATAACCTTGGAGCGTAGAATATGTTCCTTCTTATCCAAGATTTTAACAGGAACCTCTTCATACGTTAAATCTTCCGCTATTTTGTCTGGTTCTAACTCAATAATGTGGTTCGGTCTTCCACATATTTACGTAACATGGATATGTGAAAAACGTTATGAACACGAGACATACTTGGCGGTAAAACGAGTCTATAGGCCACAGTTCCTACTCGATCGAGGATTAAAAATGGGCCAATGAATCGAGGATTGAGCTTTCTTCTCTTTCCAAATCTCGTAACTCCTTTCCATGGAGAAACACGTAACAACACATGATCTCCAATATTGAATTCCATGTCCTTTAGATGAAGATCAGCATAACTATTCTGTCGATCTTGTGAGATTTTTATACATTGTCGGATCATTTGAATCTTTTTCGTAGTCATACGTACCAACTCCGGTCCCAACAACGTTGCTTCACCCACCTAATCCCAGCATATTAGAGAATGACACCTTCTTCCATACAACACCTCAAATGGAGCCATGCCAATACTTGCTTGATAAATGTTGTTGTAGGAAAACTCCACCAATGGTAAGAACTTGTCCCAACTTCTGTTGAAGTCAAGGACACAGAGTCTTAATAAATCTTCAAGAGTTTGAATAGTCCTCTCTGACTGCCCGTCCGTTTGAGGATGATATGCCAAACTAAATTGTAAATCCGTGCCCATAGCTTTTTGCAAACTAACCCAAAATCTTGAAGTGAATCTTGGGGTTTCGATCAAAAACTATGGATACTGGCATACCATGCAGTCTTACAATCTCGTTTATGTACATACGACCAAGACGTTCAAGTGTATAAGTTTCTCGTATAGGTAAGAAATGAGCAGACTTGGTCAATCTATCAACAATGATCCAAATTGCATCTATGCCTTGAGAAACCCTGGGAAGACCAGTAACGAAATCCATGGTAATGTGCTCCCACTTCCATTTTGGAATTTCAAGTGGTTGCAATAGAACTTTTGGCACTTGTTGCTCCGCCTTGACTCGTTGCCAAGTTAGACACCTTGAGATAAACTTCGTTATCTCTCTCTTCATATTACTCCACCAAAATGTATGTCGAAGATCACGATACATTTTGGTACTCCCAGGATGGATTGCAAACGGTGTGTTGTGCGCCTCCATCATGATTTTGTACTTTAAGTTAGAATTGTTAGTAACACAAAGTCTAGAGTTGACTCAAAGTATTCCTTCTTCATCGATTCTTTCTTCTAGAATAGTACCTTCTTGTACTTTCTTTCTCATACGCATCAGCTCCAGGTCTGTAGCTTGAGCAGCTTTAACTTTATCGATTAAAGTCGATTCTACTCGTATATTTTCCATCATCGCATGGGTTCCTGAAGTCTTTAACTCTATCTCCATCTTTTGCAAGTCATACAAAATGGGCCTTTGCATTGACAATAACACACTCGTACCTGCATATGATCTTCTACTCAATGCGTCAACTACTACGTTCATTTTTCCAGGATGGTATTGAATGGTATGATCATAATCTTTCAATAGTTCAAGCCAACTTCGCTTCCGCATGTTGAGTTCCTTTTGAGTGAAGAAATATTTGAGGCTTTTATGATCCGTATAGATCTCCACTTTCTCCCCATACAAGTAATGCCTCCAAATTTTAAATGCGAAGACAATAACTACCAACTTTAGATCATGAGTAGGATAATTCCTCTCATATTCCTTGAGTTGTCGAGAGGCATAGGCTATGACTTTCCCATGTTACATGAGAACACATCCTAACCCTTTGCCCGAAGCATCACTGTAGATGATAAATCCTCCGGCAGGATGATATTGTCGAGCAGTCTTTGAAATGAGTCTCCTCTTGAGTTCTTGAAAACTCTTCTCACATTCCTCGCTCCAACTAAATTTTGTATCTTTTCGAGTCAGCTGAGTTAATGGAGTAAAGATTCGAGAAAATCTTTCCACGAATCTCCGATAATAACCAGTTAAGCCAAGAAACCTACGTACTTCGGTCACTGACTTAGGTTGCTCCCAGCTTTGAATAGGTTTAATCTCTGTCGGGTCAACAGATATTCTATGACTTGATACTACATGACCAAGGAATGCTACTTCCTCAAGCCAGAACTCGCATTTCTTTAACTTGGCATAAAGCATGTTTTCACGATGCTTTTAGAGTATCAGCCTCAAGTGTTGCTCATGATCTTCACGACTTTTGGAATATATGAGAATGTCATCAATAAAGACAACCACAAAATGATCCAAATATTCCTTGAATACTCGGTTCATCATATCCATGAAGGAAACATGAGCATTAGTCAATCCAAAAGACATGACTAGGAATTCATAATGCCCGTACCGTGTTCTGAAAGCCGTCTTTGGAATGTCATCAGTTTTAATCTTCAACTGGTAATATCCAGAACGAAGATCAATCTTTGAAAAGAATTTGGCACCTTATTACTGGTCAAACAGGTCATCAATGCGAGGCAACATATATCTATTTTTGATAGTGACATGGTTCAACTCCCGATAATCAATACAAAGTCGCATACTCTCATCTTTCTTCTTCACAAATAGAACAGGAGCACCCCAAGGAGAAGTACTAGGATGAATGAAACCGATGTCTAATAATTCCTACAGTTGGGTCTTTAACTCTTGAAGTTCAATAGGAGCCATTCGATATGGGGCTTTGGAAATGGGTTTTGTACCGGTTTCAAGGTCGATTCAAAATTCAATTTCACGCTCTGGGGGTAGGCTAGGAAGTTCTACAGGGAATACATCAGGAAATTTATTAACAATAGAAATATTATTCAAAACTGACGTATTTTTGTTTAAATCCATGACATGAGCTAAGAAAGCTTGACATCCATTTTTTAATAAACGAATAGCTTTATGGCTTGAGATGACAGTGATTGATTTTAATGGTTTGGTTGCTTGAATTCACATAATAGGTTTGTTAGGAATATGAAAGATAACAACCTTACGAAAATAATCAATTTTTGCATGATGAGTAATTAACCAATCAATCCCTAGAATTACGTCAAATGCGAGTATTTTCAATGAAATAAGATCGACAGGTAATGTGAGGGTACCGATTTGAACCAAACAAGACTTATAAACAATGGATGTAATGAAGGTTTCTCCCAATGGAGTTTCAACAGATAAGTCAAAGTCTAATTTCTCTGGAGTAAAATTTAAACATTGAGCGCAAGTAAGAGAAATAAAAGAATGGGTAGAACCAGTATCAAATAAGGTATAGACTTCGCTAGAGTTTATGATTAGCTTACTCGTGATGACCTTGTTCGGGTTCCTTTCTTTCTGGGAGGTTACGACAAACGCTCTTTCTTGAACTACTGGTTTTGACTTTTCTGGAACGGCCTTTGGTGCCTCCATCCCAGCTGGACTTGGCTTCCCTGAACGATAAAATCAAGCTAGGTGACCTTCTCTTCCACAATTGTAACACGTTTTGGAGTGCTGCGCACAGTTTGGACTGATATGTCCCTCCCCTCTGCATTTGAAGCATATGATAGGTGGTCGTTCTCCTTCCTTAACAACGGGTGCTAATGCTGATGTCTTTCCATCATTGTTGAATCTCCTCTTCTTAAAATGTCCATTCTTATTGTCTTGGCCACGATTACCACCGAAGTGGTTACCATTTCTGGCATGTTGATTCCCTCCACGTTTGTTGTCACCGCTTCGATGACTGCTACCACTAGTATTATCATTTTGCCGGCTGCTCTCTCTTGGTTGAGTTGACTCGTTATTGCACTCCAATAACTAAGCCCTATTAACAACATCTGAATACAAACAAAGTTTATGAGAAATGAGGTATTGACGTATCTCGGGTTTCAAACCTCTTAGAAACATTCGCATCATTCTTTCCTCATTATATAACTAAGTGGGACGCAAACCGGGACATCTCGGCAAACTTGGCTTCGTACTGTGACACGGTCATATTGTTTTGCTCCAGCTTGATGAACTCTATCTGTTTCATGTGACGAATACTTTTGGGAAAGTACTTGTCGATGAACAGTTCTTGAAACTTCTCCCAAGTCATCTTTAGTACGGCAAGTTGAGTACGCTTTACAGATTCCAACCTGTAATCTACCTCTCCTCGAAACATGAAGGTGGCAAAGGGAACCTTTTGCTTCTCGGAGCATCCCAAGACATCAAATATCTTGGTGATTTGCTTTATCCACGTCTCCGCCTTAAGTGGTTTTGGCTCTCTAATAAACTCCGGTGGTCCCAGCTCCTTGAACTTCTTAGCGGTGACCGTCCGAGAGTTACTAGTGTTTCCACCTGCATTTTGGACAGGAGCCGCTCTCGCCTGATGTTGCATGAATTGCATAAAGCCTCTGAACATCCCATCGTTCATCATTTGATCATTGTTATTTACCTGAGGATTATTGTCTTCCTGATTATCCTGGGTATTGATCTGTGGTGACTCAATGGTCTCCTGTGCTCCATTGCTATTCTCAACATTCTCGGATGTCATTTTAAAATACTGCCAAAAAACAAGGGTTAATTGACATGTCACATATTATCCCTATACTCTGACGAACCAATTAAATACCAAATAAACTTAGGTAGGTCATACTAGCGATGGAATTCCCCGTCTCTCCCCTACTAGTTCTTGTCTCACATCTCAGCCAGGAATCATATCCCTAAGCTTTGATACCAACTGCGACGCCCCCAAAATAGGTATACATCACCCATCTTGAGTCGCCAAATACATGGTATAAAATTCAAATACAATTTAATAATACAACTGTCGTGTAAAATATGACAAAACATAAGTTGAGAGTTTTAATACGAATATTGTCTTCTAGACAGTATTCAAACTCAAATGGAGTCCTCAATACATTTATTATCACACTATTTCATAAAAAAGTGAGGACTACTAATGCAAACATCTGGACTGTCACTCCGTTCCCCGACTAGTCCCGCCTACGTTCTCATTTCCTGAAGAGAACAATGAAAGCAAAAGGGTGAGCTCAACTAGCCCATTAAGAAATATTATGACTAAGATAATGCAGAATAAATTATCGTTAGCCTTCAACAGTGTTAAACTGATAAAATATAACAAACATCAAGTTTAACTACAGCGGAACAAGTAATCCATTAGAAGAGTTAAGTAGAGCATAAAATCTACTATCTTCAATGATTTAAAAAGGTTTTTCATCACTTTTATCGCTGAGACTTAGCTTAATAAATAATCCACATCATCGAATCACCCCTGCACTATGGCCAAGGATATTCATGCACTACGGGCCAAGGATATTCGTGCATTCATCAATGGTCATGATCATGCCAACAACTGTCCATCAATGCACTACGGGCCAATGAGGACTTTTACCACATCATTTGTAACATTACAGTCATGATTATACCGAATAATCCCTGGTCATTATCATACCAAGTCCATCTATGCACTATGGCCATAAATGATTTTCATCATAATATAAACATGAGGATGATGACAATGATATAAGAATTCAATAAAACAAGTTCAAGGATAAATTTTAAAGATTTATAATTTAATTTGATTCAATAACGTCCAAGTTGTCAACATGATACTGCTTTGTAGAGTAAAATTCAAGAATAATATTGTACCAAAAATGATTTGGACCGAATACGAATCAATTTTTATCATGAATAGTACTCGCGGGTGAATAGTACTCGACTGAAGAGTACTCCGTGAATAGTAATTCAGGAATAGTAGACCGTGAATAGTACTCCAGCATAAAAAAGTTAAAACTTGTCAAGAATGCTCAGAATAATATTTCCATGAAAAGATACAGGATGAAACACAAATTTTAAGGATATTATACTAATTTCATGGAGCATAGAAGCCAAAACTTTAACCAAATGAGTATAGAATTCGAAATATGAAACAAAATAATATTACTTACATACTACAGAGTATGAAAGAAAATATTATTTCAAGCGAATATTGAACAAAAATAACATCCCTTACCTTGAAAAGAAGAGTATTCCAACTGGTATAGTGGGGATATTTTTGAAGAAAACTTTCACTATTTTCTAAGCTCAAAGCTTTCTAAAACTCGAAAGAAATACGCTCAATATTATAGAAGAAGAATTCTCTGATTCTGGTGTGATTTTCAATTCTAACTAAGCATCCTATTTATAGGAGAATGGAAGGATACTATTTGAATTTAGAAAATCATGTGTGCACCATGACAACAATTCACGGGCGTCGGCTGAAGAAAAATTCAGACGTCCTTTTTTTTCTTCTTTCAAATTAATAATTTAATATTCAATAAAATATAATATATTATATTTTTCATTAAAAACAAAACTTATTATAATATATATATATATATATATATATATATATATAACCCTCAAAAGTCACTCCTGTGACTTAAAATTTTCCCACCCGTGATGAAACATTTCCCCCACCCAAGACATTTCATTTTTCATTATACGTGGGCCCCACATGTGGCCCCACCTTTATTATATAAAAATATACCAAATAATTTTCTACCGATTATTTTGAAAATGGGTAAATGGAGGTCCAACAAATACTTCATAAAAATCACCTCAATATTTTTAACAACATTTATCATTATTATTATAATTTGCAATATTTAACAACCCGGCCGTTCCCAGGAAAGAGGGGGCTTTTCAATAAAGATTTCTCCTTATTGGCGCGCAATTAGGTGACCAAACCTCTATTCGACAGAACTTCTAGACATTGTCAATAATGCAAATAATAATATGAATAACTTTATCATCTCAATTATTGATTTAATAATATGTAAGATATTGACAATAATTGAATCAAATAACGTGAGATACTATGCAGCAATTACTGTAGCAATAATTGAACAAAACTGAGTGACTTCTCACGTAAGCATCAATAATCAATACCGTGTGCTACTATGCAACCACGCGTGTTACTGTACTTTTAACACTGGGTATTTCAACAGTTAACGGTAAAACTTCCGCCATTATTTTCATAAAAAAGATATTTTTGTTGTTTTCTCATTCTGACAATAATTCTGTTGTGGGGTCCACCAATGATTGTGTCATCGTACGAATATTTCCTATTAAAATGAATATTCCCCGACCAATCGAATATTTTATAACAACTTGCGTACTTTGCAAAATTTATAAATATTACCCACAACTATAACATTATATCAAATTCACTCCATAATATTCAAAAATGATATTTATAGAAAATTCATCTTTATTCATAAAAGTTGGGGTCTTACAGTAGATGCTTGGTAGAACATCTTTGCAAATTGACTTTAAGCCTTCTGGAGGAAGTGCTCATTCTAAATCTTTTCTTCCTTGACGGGAAGGGGCGCTTCTTTTTTTGTCTTTAATTGAATTAACCTTTGGCATCAACAGGTTGGACAAAGAGGCAGAAATCTTTCTTATAGGTTTCTTAAAGCTTACTTTAGTGAGATCCGGTAACATAATGGTTGATAGATGAACTGACATATGCTTATGCGGGTTTCTGTGCTTTAATTTATGGAAGTAGCCTAATCCAGCTTTCCTTATTTTTCTAGGTATTTGAATTGGATTTTTGATTCCTTGTTGATTCTTTCCTAGCCAATTGTCAGGCCAGAAGCCCAAGGCTATCATCTCTTGACCGACAGACATTACTTAAGGAGAGATTCTTGGTTTTAAGGCTGGTGCCCTTATAGATCGATAATGAGTGGTACTCACTTTGAATGCTTAAAAACTACAGGCTCAACTCCTTCATCGAGGCTGATCAAAGGCATCTCTCTGTTCACATGAATTAGATACTCTAGTTTAGCATTAACAGTCACCAAATTGCCATTGATGATGTATTTCAACTGCTGATGAAGTTGTAGGGATTTCGACTCATAAAAGTAGTGAAAATTAAAATTTTCAAAGACAATTCTGAAACCCTAAAACAGAATTCTTGTGAAAACATATTAATTCAATGCTTTAGATTCTATACCGATTATAGAATCTTCTGAAATGGCTTCGAATCTCCAACGCAATCCAATGGAACTGCGTCTCTATGCTATCCACAGGAGCGCACCGCGAATCGTCACATGATTTGGAGTAAAGAGAACCGCGGTACTAGACATCAAGGATACAGATTTTGTGAAGCTTTTCTCTCTAGTCTCTCTCTAAGAGCGGCTAGGGTTTTTAGGTTAATGATCCGATTCCTAAAATGGCTGATATAACATATATATAGTAGTCAAAAAGAATTAATCAAAACCTAATCTAATTAAAAAAAATAAAATCCGAATTTATATATATTATATCTTAATTAAGTCTTACTTAACTAATATACATATATACAAATTATCCTATTAATTTAAATTCGTAATTTAAATACTATCAATCATATTGACATATTTAAATCCTTACAATTTAAATTAATTCCCTTTTAATTACGTTCTATGTGTGTGACCCTATAAGTTATTATTACATCGGCAATAATTTTAAAATTATATTATAAAATTATAAACAGTGAGCGACATCTACTAATGCATCACTGCTACCTAAGTAATAATAAGATCGATGATTTGATGCAACCTTTTTGTGACCAATGTTTTAATGTAATTTAATCCTTTTAACCTTGACATCCTAGATTAAACTCGAGTCATGGAATGTGTCATACTCTTCATAATTTAATCTGAGTTTTCTTGATCAATGAGTAGACTATATGAAATAAATCACTATTTGAGCATGGCCATGCATTTCACAGTCATACTCAATTAAGAGGCCTATGGATATCATCCCTAATATATAGGAGAGTTAAATTCCATCTAGATCACTCATATTCCTCACACGATTCATGATGTACCCAATAATCACCTTTATTTTCCACCCTATTAAAGGTGACCTTTGATGATATCTAAGTACATAAATTTCCGTGTAGCAATATAGTGATTTCAGGTTGGAGGATCATTACATCATTGTCACTATGAGAATCGCTAATGACACTTTGCATAATGCTCCACATAGAATTCTCATGGTGGGTCTGTCCAGTACATCGTTCTCTAACATGTACCTATGCATTGACTCAATATATCATATATTTATGACCAATGAGATTTGGTCATCAGTCAATCCATATACTAGTCTCAATGTATCATTGTTGTCCCATTAACAATGATACTCGATTAGGGACATTTAAGAGCAATGATACTAATTATAATTATATAATCTCGTGTTCAAGTCACATACTTGAAGCTATATAATTTGTATCACTATTCTAAGGACTTTTATTATGCTAACATTTATATACCGCAGTAAATAAAACCATAATAAAATAATTCATTTATTCAATCAAATATAATATCAAAAAATATTAAGCAATTATATCAAATATTTGGCCTCTAGGGTATAAACTCTAACAGAAGTGTGGATGGGAGTGCTCTCGCCATATGAATCCAAGGTCTGCCCAACAGTAAATTGTATCTAGTAGTGATGTTTAACACTTGGAATGAGATTTGGAATGTATGTGGTCCAATCTCCACTAGAAGCTCTATTTCTCCTACTGTGTCCCGTCGAGATCCATCAAAGGCTCTTCTGATGACATAACTACTTCAGATCTGGTTCGGGATTGATTTTCATTCTTTCCAAGGTATCATAAGGACATATGTTCAATGAAGATCCTCCATCTATTAATACCTCCTATCAAATATTTAGAGGATATCAATGCTATATATAGTGATTTGTGATGACCAATTCCTTCTGCTGGTATGTCATCGTCAATGAAGGATATCACATTGCTATTAAGGATGTGGTCTATCATGTGACGGAATTTTTTTGTATCCACCATTTTTGGCAGGTGAGCTTCTTCTAGGACTTGCATCAGGATTTTACAATGATCATCCAAGGATAATATCATATCTAGGATAAAGATTTGCATGGATGCTTCTTTTAAATGTTGCACCACTCTAGCTTCATTATGTCCCATTTTGCTGAGGAATTTTACAATCTTTTCCTCGGGTATTTTTCCCGTAGTTTTAGCAACTGGTTTTAATACTGAAAGTAGTATGCACACAAGCCAATCATGTTTGATGATAAAGCATATACTTTGTAACAATCTTATTCATTTATTAATAAAAAGTATTAATTTATTAAAGGCTTTTAATTATCTACATGATGCTGTTTTATAATATGTGATAAACCCATAGTTTTAAGCAATGCTTTTAGAATAATGATGATGATCATTCTAATGAGATCTAAATTCTTAGAAAGCTTAAAACTAAAATAGTTCCCAATCATTGGATTATTAAATTGGGGATTAGTGAATCCGGATAGATTGGTACATACGTTGCTTGCTTCATTGGATGAGGATGATTGATCTCATGATCATTTGTGTGGAGACACTAAAGCAAGTATGTAGGTGCTTATTAGAGAATAAGTTCACCGAACATGGCTCGCTAAGGAATACCTAATGGAGTTTTATTTGCTGTCGATAGGAATTCTGTAGTGATAGTAGTCTGAGTAATCCTTGGACTTGAGATCATCATAGTATCTTGTGTATGATGAATTATACTTTGACTTATTCCTTAAGACCCTTAGGGTATATCAAAGGGTATTCTTGGGTATAATAAGTTGTATACATGGAGATAATGTATGATCAATAAAGAATCTACCACTTCTAATAAAAGAAGAGAAATGTCCTATGTGATTCGATAAATGACAACCCAAAGAGTCCTTGGGCAAGGCGTAATGAAATTAGAAAGGAGTTTCTAATTTGCATTATTTGAGTTGTGCATTTAAGGATCGAAATACATATAATTAAATAAAATAAGACTTGATGAAGTAATTCCATGTCTTATATTTAATTGGAACATTGTATGGTGGAAGGATTGAATTGTCTGGTAACTATTTACTCAAAGGTTCTTTTATGATTAATGTTGAAATCTATATTATCTGGAAAGTCGATGATCATTAGGGAGGCTTATCCCTATTGTAGAATAAATATTATTTATTTAAATAAATTAATTATTTAATTTATTTATTTAAATAAGATTAGAATTGTTCTAATTGATTTATTCACAACCGGGTTTAATATGGAGAACCTAAAGGGTCACACCATAAAAGGAAAAATAATTATTTAAGAAGTTAATGACATAATCGTAATAATATATGTTATGTATATTTAATTTAATCTATGGTGATAAAATAAATTAAATAGCTTAATATTTATTATTTAATATTTTTGAAATATTAAATATAAATTAATAAGAGGAGTCTTATTAATATTATTACAATTATTATTATTTTAATTTCTAAAAGAGTTTAGGAATTAATTTAATATAAGTACTCTCATTTATTCCTAATAGGATTAGGAGGGAAAATTAGTTAAAGGAGTTTAATTAATTATCCCTAATAAGTTTAAGGAGCTTAATTAATTAAAAGAATTTAATTAATTAAATAAAACCCAATTCCTTAATTGTTAAGGTGGGTTGCCCACATCTATAAATAAGAGGAGTCTTATTATGGGTGGGGGTTGTTGACTTTTACAACGACATAATTCCAATTTGTTGGAGAGTACGCCTTTTCTATAGAGATAGAAAACTAGGGTTGAGCCAATACCCCTTCTTCTTGAATCTTTATTTTTCCTTGGTGGATCACCTCTAGAGGCCAAACATATGGGTGGCTAACGTTGATCAAAGGAAGGAACAAAACCCCGGTGGATTCAAGTTGAGCGCGAAAAATTTGGAGGTGAACTTGTTGAGGAAGCTCGATCTTCAAGGGTATGATTTTATTCTTTATCTTTTCGTTTAATTAATAATTGTGCATAAAAAGGGTGATCCGGTATATGGTTTGTAAATTTTTAAACTCGATTTTTACATCGTTTAGCACTTTTATGCAATTTGATTGCGTTCCTTGAATATTACAAACCCAACATTGGCATCGAGCCAAACCTTTATGCAAATTATTAATTATTTTAATTTGATATGTATATTGATATGTGTTTAGAACAATTTAATTGGGCATAATTTTATTGTATAAAATTTCAATAAAAAAAACACACGAAAATATGCTATTTTCGCCAAACCTATTAAAGGGATTAAGTTCGGTTTTTCCAGGATATATTGTATGTTAATTAATATTATATACGTGATATAATATGATTCACCTGGTACGGTTACTATTATAACATATATATGGGGCAAGCACCTTTTATTCACCGAAGCAACAAGATTCACGGTTTTTCCATGTGCACGGAAATCATTAAATCACTGACCCATTTCGCACGGCAATCAAGGGGCTGGAAAATTAAAAAAAAAAAATTCTGCAGAACAAATTTCGGTAACAAGTTTTTTTTTTAAAGGACACGTTTTTTATATAATATATATATATATATATATATATATATAGTTATTATATTATATATATATAATAGTTATATATATATATATATATATATATATATATATATATATATTCTTAATTATTTTATAATTAAAATAAAAATTTATTTTAATTTTAAAATAAAAGTTTATTTTAATTTTAAAATAAAGATGTTATTTTAATTTTAAAATTAGAATTTCATGCTAACTAATTAGAGTTGGAATTGGATTCCATGATAACTAATTAGAGTTGAAATTGGATTCTTTTTTTCTTAAATAAAGGAGTTTATTTTGATATGAAATTAGATTTCATATTATTCAAAATAAAAAAGGTTTATTTGTGAATAGGAAAAGAATCAGTCTTTCCTTAAATAAAGGAGTTTATTTAAATATAAAATAAGATTTTATATTATTCAAAATAAAGGAGTTTATTTGTGAATAGGAAAGATAATCCGTGTTTCCTTTAATAATTTTTTTTTTACATGGAATTGGATTCCATAATTAATTAAAATAAAGGAGTTTATTTTGATTAAAGATTTTGATTAAAATAAAATAATTTATTTTATTCAAAATTGGATAAATTAAAATAAAATAGTTTTATTTTGATTTAAATTTGGATTAAAATAAAGGTGTTTATTTTGATTCAAAATTAGATTTTATACTAACTAAATTTTGCCCATTAAATGATATCAATATATATATTAAATGTTTATTATTCATAAGATGAATGTTATTTATTGATGCATATGATGATGTGTATGATAATAAATGGGATTGATTATGGACTATCAATTAATCTGATTGGATTTTATTTTAGTTAGATGCATGAATGTATGGGTTTTATTAAATGGGGTCTGCACAGATTGCCTTCTCTAATTTTTCTTAATGTAAATTCTATCTCCTCCTATGTACTTCCCTCGACTCACGATCAAGGTTTCTATTTATTTTAAATAGTTTTGTAATATGAATAGTTAGAATTAATTTTGAAAAATTGGAGATCAAGGAACAAGGAGCGCTTAAAGACCCGTTTGTAATGGAGCCCCAAGTTTAAATGTAATAGTTATATTTAAATATTATTTCTTGCACCCCTGGGGTTTGACCTTTTGGTTCACTTGGTGGCTCTAGTGAACCAAACTAGAATAAAAGTCCATAATCAATTCGGGTAGAATATAGTATTCTATATGTGCATGCTTATACTATATATATTATATATTATGTAAACATGCTTCGCATGTTCATTAATATACGACGCGTATTTTATATATATATATATGCGCATGCTAAAACAAGATGAGACAAATTAATAACAAACCCCTCAAATTTTTATATTAAGTCCTAAGCGTTCAAAGATATTTGGAATATCGAACGTCGCCTTCTAACATGATAAAATTAATAGAGTATTAAATATTTAATATGAGTTTGTTGTGTCACCACAAGGCAAGTATTAAGTATTTAAGATGTTAATTTATCACATTTGATGCTTATAAAGAAAATTGAACAATATTGTTTTGTTGTGTCACCACAAGGATGATATTTTTCTTTTTTGAATATATGGAGTGCTAGGTCGGACTTAACTTGGATAATTTTGATTCGGATGTGCCACCACTTGATCAAAATAATCTAAGAGGCAAAATACAAGGAGTTGCATAGTTGATGTAATTGACAAAAGTTGTCTACCTATTTATTTATATATAGTTTGTTGTGTCACCACAAGGCTATATACATTTGAAATGGGATCCTTATTCTCACTAGCAAATCTTTAATTAGATTTTGCCGAAACTATATAAGTGAGGTAATATAGTTTGAAGAAAATAGTGGGAGATACCAATTTAAAACAAGACCTAATTTATTTTGGTAATTAATAAAAGAATGTATGTTAAAATGTTGTTAATTACAAATTCATTTACGAAATTTTACAATATCTAAAATTACTATCATCATGCGAAGCATATTAGATGCTAAATTAACGAGGCCAATTAATTAAATCGGATAAGTTAAGGAATTTGAGAATAGTTCTCATGGTGAAAAAGCTATCTTATGTCCTTAATACGCCTATCCCTCGCAATGGTTGCGAATAATGCCTCCGAGGAAGAGATTGCTACTTTTAGAAAGTGGCAAGATGATGCACATTAGCTCAATGCATCATGCTCGCATCCATGAGTAAACAAGCTTGACGTCGAACATGAAACTATGGATGCTCTTACTATATTCCCGCACATCAAGTAGTTGATGGTGAGGAAAGTAGGACTGATAGATATCAGATATCTAAGGAGCTCTTCCGATCTAGAATGACTAATGACACTACAGTATAGACAAAAAGTTCTTAACATAATCAATTTGATTGATCAATTAGGACAACTGGTTTTGTCATGGATGGAGAGTTGAGCCAAGATTTGATCTTGCACTTACTCCTGGACTCCTTTCACAATTGTTGTGAATTTTTCATATGAACAAGTTAGATATCAGCCTTGCTGATTTGCTTAACATATTGAAAAATGTTGAGAGTCACTTTCCAACCAAGAAAGATCAAGTCTTACTGGTAGGGACCAAAGGATCTTCTGAAAAGAAGAACGATTCAAAGAAGGTAAATAGAAAGGCATAAACAAAGGATAATAAGAACAATACTGATACGGATATAGCAAAGGAGCTTGCTTCCACCGCAATAAGCTTTGGACATTTGGAAAGAAATCTGAGAAGCATCTTGCGAGAGGCTAACCAAAGAAGCTTAGTGAAGTTTGGTTTACAATACGATTTTGTTCATGATTGAAATAAATTTTCTTTAAGTCAAGGTTCTACTTGGGTATTGGATACCGACTTTGGTTATCATAAATATAGATTTATGAAGGGACCAAGCGTAGTAGAAAGTTAAACAAAGATAAGTAATCCTATGTGTGGAAAATGAAAGCAAAGGTTGCTACATTAGCCATAGAAACTTATAGTTTAAGATCGCCTTACGGGCAAATCTATTAAGTCAATAAGTTGTTATTGTATTCCGCTTCTCGTTGAAAACATTATTTCCATTTTATTGTTGGACAATGAAATCTTTGGTATTATAATTAAGAACAATTGTTGTTCTATTTATAATAATAATGTTTTGTATAGAATCGAATATTACTAATAAATTTTGTATACTTGACTTACATGAAAAATATATTTTGCAAATTGAACAAACTAGTATAAGAAAAGGAGATGATCATTCAAAGAGTTGAATGTGTGTATTTGCTGAAATACAAATGTGAATTATTTGAAAGGTTCAAAGAATTCAAAAGTGAAACAAATTGGCAAAGTATTAGGATTCTTTGATCGGATCAAGGAAGGAATACTTGTGCAATAAGTTTCTAGATCATCTCAAATGGTTTTCTCATAATGGACGCCTCTCGATACATAATAATTGATTGATGTATCTGAAAGGAAAAATTGTACCTATTTGAACATGGTGCGATCCATAATGATTTTACCGACATTCCAGTATCCTTCTAGGGTCATGTCCTAGAAATGGCTGCATACCTACGAAAAGGTAACCTCTAAATCCGGCCCCAAGACTCCATAAAAGTTATGGACAGGGAGAATTCCTAATCTTAAGTATGTTTAGATAAGGGGTTGTCCAACTTATGTGAAACGGTTTCAAAGGATAAGCTTGGGACAAGATTTGTCAAATACAGATTTGTGGGACACCCTAAAGTAAGTTTAGGGTAAATGTTCTATGATCCTACTTAGCAAAAGGTGTTTATTGCGAAACACGCTTCCTTCTAAGATAAAGGTGTTTATCATTAAAAGGGGCTAGTGGGAGGATAATAGATCTTGAAGAGTTCAAGAACCACAAAACACTATAAATCAAATAAGAGGAACACAGTAGATAGACCGGACCTATTGTACCACAAACCAATCAGTAAATGAATATTACCGAAGATACACGGGAGGTATGGATTCATCATGGATGATGATGATGAGGTACGTATCATAGAAGATGATGATCCAGTTACATACGATGAGGTAAGAGGTATAGACACTCTCAAAATGGAACATTCATTTTGATGAAATAATCAAAAGAGTTTGATTTTATCAAAAACAAGAATGAACCTAGTGTGTACAAAAAAGGTCGATTAGAGCGTCATGAAATTTCTAGTATTATATGTTGATATACTACGGATGAGGAATAACATACTAATGCTACAATCGGAGAATATAAAGTTGTCTAAACATTCTTCCATGAATGATTTGGGAAGAGTATCTTAATTGGGGATATAAATCTATATAGATAGATTTAAGAGGATGCTCGACTTAACCCAAGGAACGTATATTCATTTGATTCTAAAGTCGTTTAGCATGGAAAACTCCAAGAGATGTCTCATGTCGATGAGCTATGGAGTGTATCTTTCTAAATAGTCCCCAAAGACTCCAAAAGAGAGATCACATGAGTAACTATCATGTATGCAATGAAATATACGAGACCTGATGTTGATCAGTCATATTCTGGAGAAGATCACTGTAAGACAGTGAAAAACATCTTAAAGTGCTTAACCGACACTAAGGATATGATCATATTCATGGTGGGTCTAAATTAAAACTAGAGGGCTTAGCAGACTCAAGTTTTTCAGACAGATCAAGACGACAGAAAAATCCACTTTAAGGTAAAGGGTTACCTTGAACAGCTGGTGCGATGAATTTGAAAGGTTCCAAATAGCAAAAAGTTCTTTGGTTTAGTAATAAAGACAAAGTATATAGCTATAAATGAAGTCGCAAGTTGATTGTTTGGATTAAAAGTTCATTACTAAACTGAATAGTTCTAAGTCTCATCTTGGATCTAAACATGTGTTGTGGCACTTTCATTTGATTATTAGAATCATTGAAAGATGGGAAATCACTATAGAGATAGTGGACTCTCATGAACAACATTACATATCCATTAACTAAAGGTTATCCAACAATACAGGATAATCGCTCACTTAGAGAAGAAGAGTATAAGATACCATGACGATTGGCTTTAGTGCAAGTGGGAGATTGAAAGTAGTATGCACACAAGCCAATCATGTTTGATGATAAAGCATATACTTTGTAACAAACTTATTCATTTATTAATAAAAAGTATTAATTTATTAAAGGCTTTTAATTATCTACATGATCTTTGTTTTATAATATGTGATAAACCCATAGTTTTAAGCAATGCTTTTAGAATAATGATGATGATCATTCTAATGAGATCTAAATTCTTAGAAAGCTTAAAACTAAAATAGTTCCCAATCATTGGGTTACTAAATTGGGGATTAGTGAATCCGGATAGATTGGTACATACGTTGCTTGCTCATTGGATGAGGATAATTGATCTCATGATCATTTGTGTGGAGACACTAAAGCAAGTATGTAGGTGCTTATTAGAGAATAAGTTCACTGAACATGGCTCGCTAAGGAATACCTAATGGAGTTTTATTTGCCTGTCAATAGGAATTCCTGTAGTGATAGTAGTACAAGTAATCCTTGGACTTGAGATCATCATAGTATCTTGTGTATGATGAATTATACTTTGACTTATTCCTTAAGACCCTTAGGGTATATCAAAGGGTATGCTTGGGTATAATAAGTTGTACATGGAGATAATGTATGATCAATAAAGAATCTACCACTTCTAATAAAAGAAGAGAAATGTCCTATGTGATTCGATAAAAAGACAACCCAAGAGTCCTTGGCGAAGGCGAAATGAAATTAGAAAGGAGTTTCTAATTTGCATTATTTGAGTTGTGCATTTAAGGATCGAAATACATATAATTAAATAAAATAAGACTTGACGATAATTCCATGTCTTATATTTAATTGGGACATTGTATGGTGGAAGGATTGAATTGTGCGGTAACTATTTACTCAAAGGTTCTTTTATGATTAATGTTGAAATCTATATTATCTGGAAAGTCGTTGATCACTAGGGAGGCTTATCCCTATTGTAGAATAAATATTATTTATTTAAATAAATTAATTATTTAATTTATTTATTTAAATAAGATTAAATTGTTCTAATTGATTTATTCACAACCGGTTTAATATGGAGAACCTAAAGGGTCACACCATAAAAGGAAGAATAATTATTTAAGAAGTTAATGGCATAATCGTAATAATATGTTATGTATATTTAATTTAATCTATGGTGATAGAATAAATTAAATAGCTTAATATTTATTATTTAATATTTTGAAATATTAAATATAAATTAATAAGAGGAGTCTTATTAATATTATTACAATTATTATTATTTTAATTTCTAAAAGAGTTTAGGAATTAATTTAATATAAGTACTCTCATTTATTCTAATAGGATTAGGAGGAAAATTAGTTAAAGGAGATTAATTAATTATCCCTAATAAGTTTAAGGAGCTTAATTAATTAAAAGAATTTAATTAATTAAATAAAAGGAATTCCTTAATTGTTAAGGTGGGTTGCCCACATCTATAAATAAGAGGAGTCTTATTATGGGTGGGGTTGTTGACTTTACAACGACATAATTCCAATTTGTTGGAGAGTACGCCTTTTCTATAGAGATAGAAAACTAGGGTTGAGCCAATACCCCTTCTTCTTGAATCTTTATTTTTCCTTGGTGGATCACCTCTAGAGGCCAAACATATGGGTGGCTAACGTTGATCAAAGGAAGGAACAAAACCCCGGTGGATTCAAGTTGAACGCGAAAGGATTTGGAGGTGAACTTGTACCTGAGGAAGCTCGATTTTCAAGGGTATGATTTTATTCTTTATCTTTTCGTTTAATTAATAATTGTGCATAAAGGGTGATCCGGGTATATGGTTTGTAAATTTTTAAACTCTGATTTTTACACGTTTCCGCACTTTTATGCAATTTGATTGCGTTCTTGAATATTACAAACCTAACAAATACCCTCTAAGGTAAGTATAAACGGTTATCCTTAGGTAGGAAAGCAATGCAATCTGATGTTGACCCCACGCTTTTTCCATAGTTCTATGGGACCTTTTTTAAATTGGTCATAGGATACTGAGGTCGAAATGGTAATATTAATGGTACCGGTATAGCAATGCTCATAGGAATTTTTCCTATGTCATCCCCTCTTCCCTAAATTATTAAGGGTATTGTGACGCCCCGAAATCTGGTCTATCTTCACACACGAATTTCGTACATCACGAGAACATCTCATTCCAAACAAACATCATTATATAACTAAATATAACAACATACATTCTCAAATCTCAGGTTCTATTACCTTAAAACCTCGTTCATTACAAATAATGATAATTATATTATTCATTAAATCTTACAAGAGTAACTTTCATCCGCCACCAAAGATACATAACAGTTAATTAAACTATTCTACATTACAAGTCTTAGCTTTCTCTTCATGCTCATTCATGCAATGAATGACACTTCATCAGGATACAAGGCAGCTTGATCTTTATGAGATCCTTAAGTTCATTCTAGTATCGTTCGCTAAAAATGTTTTTATTTAAAACAAGAGTGAGCATTCATTTGCTCAGCAAGTCATAGTAGTTGAATCACAATAACATCAAGAAACTCACATTCTTTTAAGAATTCCAATAACCGAACAAAGGTTATGGAACAACTCGAATATTAGGAATAAATCTGATTCCTATCATTTTAAAACATTAGTTACATTCACTTTGAAATACTTTCATTCTTCTACCTTTTTTATACACATTTTGTCTAACTAGAATCATTAGCACAGACTTAACAATAACGGTTCATGTATAAACATAACTCTTTCATATTGAACAGTTCAATCATGAAACAGTTCATCTCACATAACCACCGAAGTGTTAAAATTATGGCACAAAGCCTCATACATTCTATCACCTTGTATAAGCATAACACATTTGCACATAATTAAAACTTTCTTAAGTTCAACATCTAAGTAAGTTTAAGAAACTAACATTCATATTAAAAATGAATGAAGTTAGGAAACTTGCCTTAAGCACAGCTACATCTTAAAGTTTACGCTGAACTGTTTACTACAATCCCTATATATCACATAGGGAAATATTATATAAACCAATTAGTCATATACTTGACTTACGCATTAGTTTAAACTTAAATTTACTCCTTATGGTTGGCGTTTTTAACCTAAGCTCACGTAACCATCCTTCTTTACCGTTTTATGGCGTTATGACATACGGAGATGTCTTAAGTCATAAGATCATCATCTTTGATAATTTACATTCTCATCTTCTTCTTATAACTTTTCTAGGGCTTAACTCATCCTATATATCTACATATGTGAAAAGAATCACATTTTCAACATATGTATTCATAACTCTATACTTAGCACTCATCGAGTCTCTACTATTGTTCCATATAGTACTCTGAGTGGTTTCCCACAAACAACCAACAAACTAATTTCCCATCTCATTTACACTGTCTTTCACATTGAGTTAGATCGATTGCTAGTTCGTATTAACCTTTGATCAGTAAAGGAATTCTTTATCCCAGTTACCATATGTCAACCATTAAAGAGTATGATTGTACGATAACTTAAACTTAACTTATCCGAACCAGTAAAACTATAATGTTCGTTAAGTTGATTTTTCTCTCCTTATGGCTTTCTGACAACTAAATGTCATACCTCAGGTTTATTCAATACCGTCTAAGTCATATAATGTTTTGTATACTCGGAACGGTCATTCAATTTTAATACTATGCGTTCATAGCGTTAAGCATTTTACATTACCTTATTCATATATTATAACATTCGGTTCATTTGACTCAGACCGTTATCCAAGTTATAATCATTAACTTGGCTTCTTAACATTATACGTTATTTTTATTAACTCAGTTCCTTCACCGGTCATAGGTTTAATCATTAGTCTTCATTACCTTACGGTCAAACCATAAACGATGTGTAGGTTATACCCGTTTAATATTCGTGTACACTCAAAACCCTCACATCGGTTAAAGTGTTTAACGCTTACGTTTCATTCTAACATTCTCTATTCGACTAACACTCGGACATTCATTAATCTTATTACCATTCGTTATGGCTTGCCTGACAATTTCATTTCTTACTTACTATATTCCTCAACGTCTAAGTCATACAACCAATGTATACTTAGAACGCCGCTCAACGCAAATACAATTCACGAGGATCGTTTACATATTCTGCGTTCATGTTGTTCGTCTTTTAAACTTCCATTCAACCTTTACTTAAGGTTTTAATCACTATCCCTAGCGATTCATTACATGAACATCACGTTCATCGTCATCCCTCAATGTCTAAGCCATATTGTTCGTTATATGCTAAGACCGATCGTTCATCGCAACTATGTTACGTTTACAACGTTTATACGCTTTACACTTAACTCTTATTACGGCTTTATAATGTTGAAACATTATAAGTTACCATCTTTATTCAACATCTAAGGAATTACAACCATTGTAATCCTGAACATTTGTTTAATGCGAATATGATCCCAGGATATCGGTTACATATTCTACGTTCGCATTCATTGTCTTTTAATCTTGTTTAATCTTTCTATTCAACCTTTACCAAAGGATTAAATAACTTGTTTAAGTGTTACATTATGTGAACTATAAGTTCAATATTGTCCGTGCATCTGCTTCCCAAGAACCGAAAGCGGTTAAAAGTTTATTTCGGGCTTTGCCTTACCTTGCAGGTCGAGGCGCCGTTCTCCTTTTTTTTTCCACACTGTAACACAAATCTACAGTGGCTGAGCTCCAGGTCAGGCATTGTGGTGCCCATTTCCCTTCACTGGGCAGCACTGCGGCGCCTCCCTTAAAACTTAGAATTTTTTTTTAAGTCTTTGAACATTTTTGAGATTCCTATTTTGAAATCTCATAACCTCTTCGTTCTAACTCGGAATTAATCCATCTTTAGGACGTTAGAAAGCTTGCAACACCCTCTACAATTTCCCTTAGACATAATTTTATTCTGTATCCATTAACGAGCCTTAATCTTTGCCCGAACAACCTCCCTCACGTAGTTTTTCAACTTAGCATTAAATTTTAGTTTGTCCGTAATTCAGTCATCCGAACTTGTAATTCGTTCATTCTTGAGTCCACGACTCACATTTTTAATGTTTTTCAACATTATTATGAAACCTTATTAGGGTTTATTATCTTACTTTCTACTTTTCGTTCGCTTGTTATGAAATTTTGCCACAACTTCGTTATAGCTAAGTTAAATCCGTTCTTCATGAATGTTTCTCTAAATCCTAACCAATCAATAAGCATCTAACTTTTACGTGTTGGTTTTAAACTTGTCCATTAATAACAAATTTTAACTACGATGGTTTTCAATTTGTCCATCAACAACGTTCCTCTCGTGTTCTTTGCGTTCTTCATTCGTTCTTTATTTTTAATCGTTATTTTGATTACGATTTCACATTTTTTCTTATAATTTAGTGTTAGAAAACAACAATCCTTACTTATTTCACTGAATCATTCATTGTATTCCTTCGGATCATTCAAATTTGTCAAGCAAATCATAGTTCCTTATGAAAGCTTTTAAGAAATTTTTATAACTAAACTTCTACTTCTTATTTCTTCATTTTCTCTAGATTTCAACCATATAAAAATTATTCTTAACATCTATTACTTCTATTTTCATTAAGCTATATGATTCCATATAAAAATTTAAAGAAAATTTAGATTATACTAGGTTTTAGGGTTACATTTCTTCTTTAATTTTCTTCCTTTAGATAAAACTGGTGAATTGCTAGCTTTTCTTCTTCCTTAACCATATGAAAATCTTCTCTCTCTCTCTCCAAGTGTTGGTGATTTTTCAAATCACCAACAAATGAATTCTAACTCTCCTTTTATAAGCTTTTCAAGGTTAAGGGCAATAGTCATTTCCCCCCAAAATCACTATTCACACCTCCTTTCCCTAACCTCCTTACTATTCGTGGTTCCATCTTGAGAAATTCGTCCGACAATTCGAAAATTGAAATTCTCGGAATCTAAATATTTTTGGATATTCCGTCTTTCCTCTACAGATTTACTTTTACGCATTCTTCAGAAATTCCAAAAACTAAAAAACACTTTTTGATGAATAGTGTTTTCCTTCACGTTTTTCCAAAACGTAGTTAAACGAATGAAAAGTACATAACAATACTTTTCGTCGTTTTTATTTCGTCTGATTTCTACATGTTTTTCGAGAAAAACTTTTATTGGCTAACATAACTTTTCACGACTTATTATCGTCAAATCTTTCGACGAAATGTCATTTCGACATACCGATCTCTCAAAAAGGCTTAGGTTATTCAAACTCTAACCTTTAGGTTTTGTCGAGTGAATAGTGCCTATTTCGTCTTTTTCTTCAGAAATATTTTTGTTCCCGAATTTTTTTTATTTTCATCTTGAAAATTCTTACTCGTTCATTCTAGCTCGTAGCCAGAATCCTCCCATTTTATAGTCATCCTAGGTTCTAGAATGATTAATAAACACATAGCATAAAAATATTATTAATAAAAATTTATTTTATTAATAACTAGTTTTTTAAACTAAATTTCTGGACAATTCAATTTTCCAGGTTGTCACATTCTTCCCCCTTTATAAAAATTCCGTCTTCGAAATTTCTAAAACCACACCCATACCCGGATGTTTTATTCTTACAACCTTTCACAAAGGTTTAATCTTACTTCTTCTTTTTCTTCTAAACATTCTTTTCCTAAGGAGCATCTGTTGACATAATCAACATTATTTAAACCTCAAGTATAACTATGCTTTCACTCATTTCGACCATCACATTCACCCCTTCTTCACATAATTTTTTCCTCAAAATTTTAGCATACTCTTCTTCTCAACTTCTCTTCAAAGAAGTTCTTATCTTTCAAACATTTCCTAATCTTTATAACTTTTCAAAAATTATGAAGTAGAACAAATAAATAGGAATATAAAGATTCCTTTAAAACATTTCACATTCTTCCTGTGCGGTCTTATAGACCATGATCTCTTACTAGGTTTAATGATATTTCATCATAAACCATTCTTACTTACCCAGTACGTTTATAATGACAAAGAAGGTAAACCACATTTTCTGGTCAAATAGGTGATCAACCATTCCCATATCTCAGGGTTTGTTCTCCTAAGGCTTATTCATTAGATTCCACATCAAAACAATTTGATTTGGCATATCTTCTCAAAGAAAGCTCAATTTTCTTACAACATGTTATACCATTTATCTAGCCAAATCAAATTGCTTAGACCATACCAATAAATTGAACATCAACTTAAAACATTCGTCTAGCCAAATTAATTGACATCAGATTCTCTTTAAATCCTTTCACAATACTTTAAAATATTTTATGACATCATGATACCGTACTATTTCACAGTACGTTGAGGACTTAGTCAGTTTATAACTTCGTCATTCTACAGCCTACCATAATGGGTTGATGATACTATGATCACAACTAACACTAGGTTTAATGCATTGATAACTCCATTATTTTATCATCTCTGCATCAAATACAGTGATGATATAAATTCATTTTGATATTTCAAATCAATTTCTGTCTAGCCGAAACAATTAACATAGACATACAAAGAATAGTTTTTCGAAAATCCATTAGTTCCAAAAATTTGAACCAATTCTTTTGTTTTTTGTTGCAAAAACGCACATATAAGAACGATTTCAACTAACTTTGAAATATAGCATAACTAGATGACTTCGAATATCCTTTTTCTCCATCTTCTTTCATTGTCTTACTTACGAAAAATCTTAATCTTCTCTAGATCCTTCAATGCTAATATACTAAAAATAACTTATTTTCAGTATAAACATTCTTATGCCTTAGTATAGTTCATCAACTTACCACACTTTATGTGTTTAGGAACTTTTCACAACCATGTGTATTTAAGAACTTATCTTCGCAATATGTAATCCAAGAGCAAATCAAGGATTATCCATATGCTTAGGGCTCAGAAACATAGCATATAACTATGAGTCACAAACTTTTCATTAGTATGAGTTTCAAGAACTTGCACCTATCTTTAACATTCTATACCTACCAAATATATACATGAGAAAAGATTCACCTTCTCGTTATATACATATTGACAGTGCAACGTTACTATTTCAATGACTGTCACTATAATAAACTGAGCGGTTGTTACCCCAAAGCACAAACTCCTGCTCATAAAGCAAGTTCGTACAACTCAGATATCAAACGAGTATACCAATTAAAATTTCACAATATTCTAACTTTCTCTTTTCTTAATACAAATTTTCTTTAATTAGTATTTTATCATGTACAACTCTTTTGAGTTATTCTTCCCGTACTACTTCATAGTACCATTCATTTATAGCGTTTAGCTATAAATCATCCATCGTTTAACAGAACATCTATTATTACGATTCAATATGATCACATGGTGATCTTCTCCCTTAATCGTTTAACTCAACGATTTTCTTATCCTTCTCTCTACAATTATAGCCTCAGGTACTCATAGCTAAAGTTTATAACCTATCAGCTTTGATACCAGTCTGTGATGCCCCAAAATCCAGTCTATCTTCACACCCAGATTTTGTACATCACGAGAACATCTCATTCCAAACATATATCATTATATAACTAAATATAACAACATACATTCTCTAATCCCAGGTTCTATTACCTAAAAACCTTGTTCATTACAAATAATGAAGAAAGGAATCAAAGACGCAAATAAGAGATAAAGAGGCATTTATCAAAGATGCGTGTCCTGATCCATAAAGAGGGTATGAATAGGGACGTCCAGATGATGATTGTCCAGACATCATGGTCATCATTCAAGAGGAGGAGGACAATAATCACCCCTTTATCACAACTGTCCACCCGGACTTGACCCTCGATAATTGGAGCAACACTCCTTGCATTTGTCGAAAAGGGTAAAAAGGGCAGAAAATCCCTCTGCCCTGTAGATAGCAATAACTACTTACTTTTGTTGCATAGTATTAGCAGTTATTTTTTTCATGCCATGTTAACACTCTGTATGATCAAACAGTTTCATATATTAAGTGAAAGTATTTTGTTTCAGGACTATAAAGTTAGATATGTCTAAACTTGCTGATGGAGTGCCAATTCTTCACAAGGACTGCAACTTTGATGTAAAGTTGGACTCTGACTTGATAGAGATTGAACAAGAGGACTATGAGGTGCCTGAGGAGATTAAAGAATGTCTCATGGGAAAAACAATACCCATGGCATCGGAAAGTGCCAATCGGTATCAAGTGTGTCATAAATCAAGTCAGGCTGACGACTATAAATTAAGTGCTCATTGGAAGGCAACCCAATCTCTAACCTCTTCTTTAGTTTTAATATTCATTTCGTTAAATTCTAAGTTTTCTTTTAGCTATTTTAGTTCTAAACTAATGATAATTTTGTTCAAAATAGGTAAGTAGGAGCTTCAGTGAAGCAAGGAAAGAAAATCAATAGCGAGCAACGAAGGCCACATGATAGCGCGGGCCACGCCATAATGATGGTGCAAAAGGCGCGGGGCGCGCTGCATGAGCAGAAAGACTATGTCACATTTTGTCAGACAAGCACAGGGCACACTGACCAGGGCGCAGAACACGCTACCCAATCAAAAAATTAAACTTAAATTGGCCAACTTAGCACGAAGCGCGCTAGAAGCAATAAGGGGTTGTGATGGGGCACGCTACTTAACTATACATTCTGGATATCCAATGTTGAGCATGCCTGAATAGATTAATACAGACTGGAGGTCGGCAGACCTTGACAAATAAACAGGCCAAACATCCTTACGTTGGTCCCATCCCAAAACACAAACCCTAAACTTCCCTAACCCTATCTGCCCAAGTTCTTTCCTACTCTTAATCAAAGTCCCCTTATAATCGAACCCTATTACCACCTTCATCACATTAGTAGCAACACACAGTCAATATATATTCTGACCCATCTACATCACACATTCAATTTCCATTCCATTCGAACTACCACCAAATCTCCATCCCACCAGTTGAACATCTTTGTAACAAATGAAAGGGCTATAAGTAGTACTTTCCAAGTGCATCAAAAATTAAATTCCAAACAATTCAAATGAGGTAACAAAACAATATTACTATGCATTCCAAGATTATAACCTAATTTAGTACTCCAATTTGTTAGCTTCAATTAAATTGTGTTAGGAATATCTTGGGTTACTGATTGTCCAAGATTGTTAATCATTTAAGTATTTGGAGAATTGACTGGTACATTGAAGGGTAAATTTGGGGTAGTTTTGGCAGTCGCCCACCAAGTGTTTGATAGATTGCCTAAGTTACCAGTGTCCTTACTTTCAAAACAAACCTTTTTTATTTGACTATAACATTTCATCTAAAAGATAACAAAGTGATAGCTCTAGTTCCAGATAATCTTTTGATGGGTTGAGGTTTGTGAGTGAGGTGACAGAGGCAAGGTTCAATAATGTGCTTGATAAAAAGGCATTGGTCTTGGAACAGGGGCTTAAACGTGATGTTAATTTGGATGGGGATATAGTGCTCATGACTGTTGAGCAAAACTAGTTTCAATTGGTCGAGCAACCCAAGTCTGTCGTGGTCAAAATCATCACAGAATTCTATGTGAACGCCATCGAGCGAGTTGGTCATGTGGTTATGGTTCGCGGTAAGCCAGTGGCATTTAACAAAAAATCTATCAATGCATACTCTGGTTTAGACACTCTAGCTCAGAGCAATTGGTATGAGGAGTTCAATTTTAGTTTGGATAGGATAATCCAAAGCTGGTGTAAGCCAGGGACACAGTGGGTGACTAGAGTCGGAGCTAATAAAAAGTTCAGTTTCCCCCATTCCATACTCAATCACTATGACAAAGCCTGGTATGCATTCCAATATGCTAGGTTGATGCTTACACGCCACCAAAATTATGTGACTAAAGAGAGGGCTCAGTTATTATACGACATTGTACATCATCACTTCCAAGCAAGCAATGAGATTTATTTTTATAAAGTTGATGTTGGTAAGGTTATTCAGGAATCTATTGAACAACTTTTAAGAGGAGGTATTATAGGAGGATTGTTACATGGATTCTTGATCACGGACTTGTGTCGTAAGGTTGGGGTCCAATAGCATGATTCAGAGCAACTACAATAGCCTATGGCGATCATCGAACACATGAAATTTGATAAATATACAGCTTTGAATGGAGCACTGTCACACTCATGAGGAGAAGGGTACATAATTATCCGACCCCCATCATCGCCAGTTACGGATGAGCCAATGGCTGAAGGAGGCAAAGCTGAGCCATCTACCAGCTTTCAAAGGCAAATTCAGAGACACAACTTGTGGCTCACCCAACGCCAAGCTATGATGCATGAGTATAACATTGGCGCATTCACGGCACAGGCAGATGCATTCTCCCGGTTCAGCCCAAACGCATTTCTCCTTGTGGACGATGAAGGTCACCACGATGAGTTTTGACTCGTCACTCAGGGAAGTTATCTATCTTATATTTTTTCTATTTTGCCTTAATGAGGACATTACTTATTTTAAGTTTGGGGGGGGGGGGATTTGTGGTTATCTTACTGTCATTCATTCATAATAGGTTGCATTTTTAGGTTGAATTCATAATATATAACTGACATGCATGCATTCTAAAAAAAATGCATCCATTCACGTAAGATTTATGCTAGTAGAAGCGTAAGCATGCCATTTTGCATTAAGTTTGAGCATTAAGCCTTGGTAGTTTAGATAATGGCCGATGATGAGACTGGTTTACTCTTGTAGAAAATTAAGTATCATGTACAGATTAGCCTTAATCATTGGAACCTCATAGCACGATTCTTATTTTCTTTCGCATTCAAGCACACCAATTAACTATCAGTGGTGATTAGGAAGTTTATGTGTGATAGGACGTGAGCACTCACTTTATCACTGGTTGAAACTGAGCTTTGGCCGATACATAAGTTTGGGGAAGTTTCGGTGTTGTATAATATATATGTGTTAAAAAAAGGAGAAAAAAAATTAGTTAATAAGGAATAAAAATTAGCTTAGTTCAACTTCGTGGCCTCTATTACTCAAACAAGTATGCCCTAAGGGATGTCTCTACACCTAGCGCCCTAAAGTCATTTGGCTTGGGAGTCATTGGTCGAGAGTCCGTTACACGGGTAACTTTGAAAAGCCTAAGGGGTTTGGACATTACACAAGTCAGACAGAAAATAATCAATGGGATGGAGCATTAAAATGCACCTGCAAAGCATGAGCACTTATTGCTTTACATTTAATTGCTTTAAAACTTGATTTCGCTGTTTCTTATGTGGATGCCATGCTTGTTGAATATTTGTGAGATGAGTGAGTGTACACATGAAATTGATCACATAAATGATTTTGAAACTGCTAATATAACATTGGACACACACACATGAAAAGAGGCTACAGTTATGTTGGTGAGGTGAGAATGTAAAAATCTATGACTATATATGTTACAAGATTAACTATGAGCTAAGTGTTTATCTCTGAGGCACGTACATTATTAATCTACTATGGTTATTGCTCGGTCTCATTAGTTGCATTCATTTTGTTTGTGTTGGATTGCTTCGAGGACAAACAATGGTTCAACTTGCATAGGGGCGCGCTACAGGAAGCTTAAAGAAGGCGCGAGGTACATTGAGTTGGCAGATGGGAGCTACTATTTAAATGGCACAGGGTGCGTCGTTGTACAAAGGAACATGGTTCGGGGGGCACCGCTCTAGTAAAAATTGTAGATTTTGTTTCTTTATTATTCAAAGTTGATTCAAATAAGGATTTTTACTTACCTTTTGTAATAGGGTTTGGTTAGGAATATAATTACAAGTTGTTTACTTAGTTCTAGGGGACTTTTCACTAATATATCATTGGGAACCATTATTGGAGACTAGGAGATTGCATTGGAAAGCACTCAAGGCGGAGATTGAAGATTCTTTGACAGAGTTTTTCTTCGACAGTGTTTTTCTTCTTCTCTTAACTTCATTGTCTGTAGTTGAGATGTTATTTTATCTTTATTTATTAGTTTCTATTATGATGATGAACTAATTTCTTAATTAGGAATATAATGGAACCTTTTGCAAAGCTCTAATTCAATCATCATTATTTCTGCTTGATGATCTTTATGAATTGATTATTATATTCTGTGCTGAATTAAATAATTTTTTGGCCAACAATTAATTTTATATCTTTGATTGAATTGAAAGAGGAAATCTTATATTAGATCTTAATATAATAACACATGAATTTGTTCATCCTTGTTAAGGATAACATAATAGTGTATGGGATGAAAGTACTTGTATGCCATGTGTAACTGTATTAGGAGTATGTGCTTAATGAATCTGTTTTAAGTGTTTTGCATGAAAATAGCAAAATAACTGGAATAGATCTTTTTATTAATCATTGAAAGATGTTAGTGAATTGATAAGTAATCCTAGTTATCAATTCTTTGGATAAATGAAGTGAGAATAAGGTAAGGGGATTATCGCAAAGCAATTGGAGAAATTGTATTCCTATGTCTTAATCATCTAGTAATCAATATTTGTCAATTTAATTAATTTTTAATTACTTTATTTTAATTTATGTTTGCAAATCAACTAGAGTGAATGTTTAAGTGAATTTGAATTGATAAAAACTTGATAATTAGATTAATTGTTAGCAATTGTTCCTTGTGGGTTCGATACTCTTCTTGCTTCTTTATTACTTGATTGATCGTGTGCACTTGCGTGTATTTGTCATTATATAAATCAGACAAAATCGTGGAGCAAGCCTGATGAGTGGGATTTATACTCGCGAATCAGATACTTTATGAGTTAAATAGTTGCCTGATTTCGTAGATTTTATATAGTTTTATATGATTATAGTGTTATTGTGCTTAACCGATGTATTGCAGGGCTTTACAGCACTTTTCTATCTTTCACGGGACAAAATGGATAAATTTCATACACTGGCGCCGTGGCGCCAATGCCAAGCCTTGTGCTCGTGCCACAGCGCCATCCTCATATCTTCTTGATAAGTCATCCCGGCATTGCAGTATTTCATGGATCCTTATGGACTCGTTCATTTGCAACATGAAGCTCTGATGTTTTCAAGTGGCGTGGTGGCGGCAGCTTTTCATCCATAGGCCTATTACTGCATGCATGATGCGAGCTCCGGTGCCCAGGCAGAGAAGGGCTTGGTTTAACCTAGCTAAAGAAGGAAACATATATATAAATCAAGGAAGCCTCTACATATGATATATCAGACATCATATATCATAATATAACATAGGATAGATTAGCTTAGCATAGAATAGTTTTCTTCCTTATTTAATTTATGTCTCTAGTTCTTAGATAATGTCTGTAAATATAGATTAGGGATATTAGGGAGAAGTCTGGGATTTCCTTGGAGCTACAAAAGCAGTAAGCTGCACGAATTGGAAAGCTTGATTTGAGCGGAATGCTTGGAGACTAAAGGGCCTTGACAGAGTTTCCTCTTATCCATTTATTTCCTCTGATTTTATAATCCATTAATGTTGTCTTTATTACTACTTATATTTTGTTCAATAGCTATGAACTGAGTATTGGCTCTAAGGTTATAATGGAACCCTTTGTTATTTAAATTTACTATTGTATCTCTTTGGTTGGAACCATATGGTTTGGTTTAATATATTCATACTTAATGATTCTCGCTAAGACATTAGTGATGATTTTGGTAATCTACATGATATTAAAATAAGGATTGTCGATTCACACCTAAATATATTGACATGTGATTATGGGTTTTGACTGCATAAGTTGTGCGTAGAATAGACATATATCTGTGCGCCACGTGCGACCTATTTGAGAACTTATACTTAAATCCTTATTAAGATTAATTAGCATAGACATGTGTAGGATTGTATCTAGCTTGGACGTTCTTTTCTGTTCTATTCCCTATCAGGTGGATCTGGAAAGGATATGATTATGAATACCTCAACAGAGGTGTATGAGCACCTGTGTTCTCGATCGACAAATTGTCGTGACCATTAAGACCAAAGAGAGAAGGGTAGGAAGTTTAATGAAGCATAGCACGCCAGGTGTTCGACAGAATGCCTGTGTGGGGTGAAGTTGTAACCTTAGCTTGTAATTCCTTCTATTACCATTCGTTATCCATTTACTTACTTTGATAATTAGTTATACTTAGATTAAATACACTTTCATTAATTGTTGTTCGAATAAGACTTTAGAGATACAAAGTCGGCACTTGGTAAGTATTAATGATAGTTCCTCGTGGGTTCGACACTTTCTTTATCACTCTATTGCTTATTAGACCGCGTATACTTGCGCTTGTTTAGTGATCGATTTTCTGACCAACAAGTTTTTAGCGTCGTTGTTGGGGAACTATTATTCTAATATTTTCTAATATTAATTTAAATCAATATAGTCTTAATTTGAACTATATATATATATATATATTTCTTTTATTTGTTTGATCTTCCTTTTTGTTTTTAAGTTTATAGGTTATGGACGATCATTGTTATCAATGGCCTTATGAGAGGACGACACAACCAAGCTCGGAAGAAGGACTCGAGCAAGTGCAAGTTCAAATTGCAAATCTCTTGAGTTTTTCTGACAATCTTGAGTGTCAACCCACTCAGACTGCCTACCGTCAAGAACGAGCTAACATTGAATCGAATCCCTTTCATCCAAACTGTCAGGGTTATCCAAACTCTTGGGACTACAGTCAAGAGCAATATTATGATCTGAATTACTCCTATCCAAATCAGTTTGACTATCAGTCTCCGCCGCAATATGAGGTAACGTCTCAACACAATAAGAGTTTTTCTGAGTACTCAACACGAGAAGAAAAGAATAGGCTTGAAGAGCTTCTCACCAACTTTATTGAGAGAAATGAGGTTCGGATGGCAAGCCAAGAAGCCGCATTACAAAGCCTCAAAAATCAATTGGGACAACTCGTCAATGCCATTACCAATCTACCGCAAGGCAACCTGTGACGCCCCCAAATCCGGGTATCTTCCAATACGACAGATGGTGCTACATGGTACTTATAACTGTACATTCATTCTATTGAAACAACATTATAATATGTGTATCAACGACATTCTTATTACATTAATAATAATACATCCTGTTCCCAGGTTCTAAAACCATTACATTCTGTGTTCGTTGTAATATAATTCATACAAACATACTAGTCTATTACAAAATAAACTAGTCATTCATCTTCGCCTTGCCTTTATCTCTCCTAGAACCCTCGGTTCGCTCGACCTTAGCTGCAATCATATAATTCAAGCAAGAAGTGAGCATAACTAGATCAGCAAGTCTAACAATATATTATATAAATACCATGTGACGAATGAGTTATTTGAGTTGTGATTATGGGGACAGAATCCTTGTAAGGAGGGAAGGATGTAACAATCCAAGATTTTATTATATGTAATTTAGAATATTTATTAAATTAAATAAATATTTTATTGATGTGATTGTTGTTAGTAAATATTTATTTGATGTGATTGTTGTTACTAAATATTTATGAATTAATAAAATTCTAAATTAATGTAATTTATAATCTAGAGTTTGTAATATAGCATGAGATGTTATATTCTTTCATGTTGATTTAATAATTTAAGATGGTATGTTAAATTATTAAATAAAATTATAATGAGATTATAATTTTGTGATATTTGTTTAAGTGGAATATTTATTTGAAATATAGTATGTGTAGTTAATTTATTTGATTAATTTGGATATGGAAATCGAAAGAAATAATATATGATTATAAATCATAAACTAAATTGTTTGTTAAAATAAATTAAAGGAGTTTAATTTAGTTTTTTTTTCAAACAAGGCTTAAAATATTAAGTCTTTAATTTTTAAAGAGTTTTTCCAACCAAAGCCTTATGACTTTTGGATTTCTAAATTATTAATTTGATTATAACATATAAAATAAATTAAATATAAATAATATATATTAAATTATGGCAACTGATAATTTAATAGGGACAATTAGTAGACGTCAGTTTTAGACATTTGTAAATCGTGCGTTGGTTTTATTTAATTTACGTATAGTGTATTTGGTTTAAACTTAATCCTAAGTAGAAAGTTACAGAGAAAAAGGAAAAGAAGGTTTCAGAGAGAATATGAGAGAAAGTTCTGAGTTTTCAATTGATTCTCAGTGGTTAGCAAGGATTGCAAGCAATTTGAAGGTATTTTTGCATAACCTTAGTATTATATATATATATATACACACACACACACACACATATATGAGTTTATGACATAATTTATATGTTCTGTGAATTCAAAATTTTAAATTGATGATTATACAATCGGTTAATTGTGATTGTATGTGTTTGTGATGATTAGAGTTTGGGTTTAAACAAGGAATTATATGCTAATTTCATTTAAAAAGTAGGAAAAATAATTATAGTGAATGTTTTTACATATGGTTTATGAAAATACCAAATTTAGTGGCTAGTTGGTATGTTAACCTGCAAATTGAGTCTTGATTATGCTAGTTCATTAAGAAACGAAGATAACGTTGTTTGAATGAAGTAATTTGGTGTAGAATTGTAATCACAGTGATGATTTTTGTATAGGATGTCAAAAATGGTGTTTTTGTATGAAAACATGGAATTTGAGGAATTAAACTAGTTTAAATCGTTGTTTAATTGTTCTAAGTGGTTGAATATGTTAGCAATCATGTTTGTGATAGTTATATGCCAATTGTATGTGTTAATTTTACTATTTTGTGGGTGAAATTCGTGTTAGTTGGGCTAAAAGCGAGCTTATTGCTCACGCTTTACGGTTACATACGTACAAATAACAAGTATATAATCACTACCAGTGCTAAAATAGAAATGGCGCAATTGTTGCTTAACGTAAGCATTCTTATTTGGTCCCAGAGCTTAAGTTTGGCGTGAGTTCGCGCCATACCTGGTCTGAGATGTGAAAGTCTGCTATACTTGCAGACTATGGACCACCATTACAACTTGGTCTAAGGTTGTGTTAAGGTGTCAAACATGTAACAAGGTGGTTAAAACAGAACCGTGTCATGTCATTGATAATTTCAAGTTGTAAAAGGATTTATAAGTTATGAATGTGATATGTTGGAACTTAGTGTACACAATGAATGGTAGATAGGTGTTGTGAAGTTAACACTTACGAATTCTGAAATGTATATGGTAACGTAAGACTTGTACTAAATTAACAAGTGTAGCTAGAATGAGTTTTATGTTGGAAAGTGAATGTTAGTATATCTAATAGATATTGTGGTTCTAATACTATGTGTAGGTGAACGTGATTTTTAATATTATAGCTTACGCTCGAGGCAAGTTTCTAAACCTTATCTTTTTACATTGAGCAAGTTTCTTACTCTAAACTTTAATTAAGCAAATTCTTGTATTCCTAATGATTATTTGAGTAAGCTATAACTTTAACTTTATTCGAACAAGTTTTGGATTACAATAGTTATTGATGTATTCTAACTTGTTTATTGTTAGACAAGTTTCTTTAATGTCATTTTTGTATGGTGAATGCAATTTCTTGAATTCCAATTCCTAATGTTGAATTGTCTTATTTCAATTACTTGGCACAAGTTATTCTCATAATGAGCAAGTTTTACTTTCAACTTGCTATTACTCAATATATATTGAACAATTCTATATCTTATTTAATAAGATCCTAGCCCTGGCTTAATATTATTCAAGCAAGGTTTATTGTTATTCAATACTTATGCTTTGTAGTTGTTTCTAAGAATGAGTTTAATATATAGTTAGTTCACTTACGATTATTCACTGTTCCATATTATGTTGTTAGTGATCAACTGTAGTGTTATCAAACTTTGTTGATTCAACTAATCCTTTTGTTGATGGTCGTTAAACTCTAAATTACCCTTGAAAGCTTATCCAAACTAAACTTTCTTTGGTACGGACTTGTACTCTAAAACTGAGAAGAACAACCCTATTATAGGGGATACGCAATGCGTTTAGATGTTTGTGCACAATACATTATACGAAGGGCTGATCCACCTAAGTACGTGAAGTCCCTACAGTATAATTGGTAGGTTAAAGTTGAAAGATTACTTGTAACCGTGGACATAGTTCGTGGTCTTATGACCCTCAGATATAATTCATATTTTGATTTCAGTTATTGGTTATCATTGATAGAGTACTATTCAGTTGTGATGAGACTATTCATTGGCAGTTATTATTCTTGTGTTGATTCATTATTATATTTAGTGAGCAATTGTTTTTCTCACTCTTGAATAAATATAATTATTTCAGATAAAGTTGAGAAGGTAGATGAGCCTTCAACTAGCAAAAGAAAGGGGAAAATGTGCAAGTGATGAAGACTTGTAATTTCATTTATTGTCATGATGTTGGATTTTATATTTAATGATGTGATGTAATTATGTTATTTCTGCACTTGATTGATGTTTAAGGTTAGACAACCTGGGAAGATTTTTAATTAATGATGTAACCCTATTTAAAGGGAGGATTTATGAATTAATTTTATTATATTTGGGTAGATTGATATGAATGAATGGAAAGTGAACACCGAGTCTTATGGGAATGAAGTACCTAGATTTGGGGGTGTCACATACCACTTCGAGAATCATATGATTATTCTTTAATAACTGAACAATAGTTATGAAGTACTATGAAACATTGAATATCACTTCTCATCTCATAAAATAATTTTGAAGACATATAGTAGCTTAGAAATTCCGAGTAGGTCTATAGACCATGAACATTCTCTTTAGCTTTTATTCATGAAAAGGACAACCCGGTACTAAGACCGTAAGTCCGATATTTCTTACGAGTACTTCTAGGTGATCAGCCTATAGTACTCTATGTTGATCAACACTCATCCGTTAAACGTATTTACGTTTAAGTTTTGGCAACCTCGCGTGCTCATCGAATAATCAATGTAAAATACATTTGTTTATTCATACTCAGGCTTACCTTGATTCTGTACCAAACAATTGGCGTAGGATAGTGTTATCAATTCTATATTGAAAGACTTGTAAATAAATCAATCAAGTCTTCAAGATTAGTTTAGCCGAGTTAAAACTGGCATCGACCCTTTCTTTAAAACAATTCATGCATCTCATAACATGAATCACTGAAAACCTGGCTAACACGGAGGTTAGACAAGCGATCAGAAAACTTGCCTTCGTACGCTTTCTGAAGAAATTACTTTTCCTTTGAGTCTTTACGGTCTCTACAACACATAACCACATAACATACCACATTAGGTCATGAATGAACATACATGGTTCCTAATAAATCTTACCCTTCTTCTCAATCTAATCATGTATTAGATTTGTTATTATTGGTTCCGGCTTGCCGTTTATAATTTACATCGTTCTTACCAACTTCTTTCTCTTCTATGACTTAACTGAATTTACTTCATTAATACAATTCTTTTTGAGTTAATCATCGTTCCTCAATACTTACTAACGTTCTTACATTATTAATCGAAACTCGATCGTCATTGGTTAAGTACACTTATTACATACCATTCATGTTCACAATCAATTGACTTACCTCCAACCTTTAGTATTATACTTAAGGTTTATAACATCCTTAATGATGTTACATTAAGTTAATTAAGGATTTAATTCAGTCTTCATTCACTTCTCCTTTACTTTACATTCAAAATCCTTCTTCTTTGTCTACCTTTCTAGTCTTTGTGTTGCAAGCTTTCAACTTCCTTTCTCTATGCCTTGGCGCTTCTGGCATGAGTCGTGATGGTTGAAACCCGACCTTTAGCATGGCTATTTCCTCGATGTTCTTTATGCAGCATCGCGGCGCGGACCTTAAATACCAGAGCGGTTTTGACAGTTTTATTACACAAACAAATTTCCCGGACTCATAACTTATTCGTTATAAGTCCAAATTGGCTCGTTCAAAAAGCCTTAGTTCACAAATTACATACTCTACGAGTTAATGTAAGAATTTTCTATTTTCAAATATGTTAACTCAAAATTCACCTTTTTGTTCATTTTAACAAAAACGATAAACGTTTGTGAACGTTCAACGCTCGTTTCTTCGTTTTAAGTTGGAATTCGGTCATTTTGGAGTCCACAACTCTAGAATACCAAATGAGACTATACTCCATCGAAAACCAACATTTTCGAGCTAAATGTCAAAATTCGACTTCTAATCCAAGAATTTCGCGAATTCGACGATTATCGTCTAATCGTGTGAATTCCGGCATAACTTCGTTACTTATGATTTTTTCATCGTTCCAAATAGATTCTATCCATCATACTAACATCTTAGCATACATATTTCATTAACTTATTTTCATGAAAAGTTATTACTTGTTCTTCATGAGTTTATAACTTATAAAAGTATAATCTACTTATGGTTTCATTTCATACGACTTATCATGGTTTAAGTCTTCTAACCATCATTCTCACATCTTCTAATCATACCAATTTCATTCATGTAAACATATTACAAGTTTTTACAAGTTCTTCCTTAGTTCATAACTTATATATAAACGAATTGTTTATTCACTAATTATTAAAGCTTAAATCCTTTGATTAATCATTCTTACTTCTTCTTAGCATACAAGTCCTACCACTACTCACTTCTCTAACAATTGAAGAGAAAGAGATTCATGGTTTAGGATCTTACCCTTGAAGATCACTTGATTAAGCTTTAATCTTCTTCTTGAACTATGAAAGACTAGTTTTTTCAAGCTTTTTCTCTCTAACCAATAAGCACTTATAATGTTGGATGAAATTTAACAACCAACAAAATGTGCTAAGACATCTTCTATTTATAGGAAATCCTAAATGAGGGCTTAAGGGTCAATAAGCCATCCACCTCCTTATTATTCATTACTTAAGGACTTTGTTAACTTGCTCATCACATTATTTGCTTGCTTATCACATAAAAGCACTTTACTTAGCCATTACTTAACTTATCCTTTGCTTAGCCACCAAGTACTTTACTTGGCCACCACTTTGGGTCACCCATGGTTTATCTTTACCCATTGGATCGATCCACGGATCCGATTCTTACTTTGGGCTTTTAGCTTAATTAACTTAACTTATACTTTGGGTTTGCATTAAACAAACATTGGGCTTGTTCATTAATTCATATTGGACTTATCCATTCCTATACTTGGGCTTGTACAATTCCTAACAAATCCTACAAGTCCAATCCATTTGGCTTAAAACCTTATAACGTATAATTCACGTATTAATCTCGTTTTCCAACTCGTATACTTATTCATATACGACATAGCATCATAAATACATACTCATATAATACCTCATATTATACTCGTATTCATTACCTCGTACAATACCTACGTATCATACGATCATCGCTTTAATTCATTATACGCATTTAAATTCCTTCTCGAAAATCACTTTCCCTAACCGTTAGGTTTTAAGTCTGCAAGCGAAAACTTCATTTGACATAACTGAAATATTATTGGATATTCCATCTTGTCTTAGAATTCTATCATTACGCGTTTCTCGGAATTTCAAAAATAATTCCCGAGCAGAAATTAATGAATAGTGTTTTTACGAAAATTTCTCGAAAAACTTTTATTTTTGTCTTGGAAATTCAAACACAGTCTATCACGTGGCCAAAATCCTAATCACATTCGCACCTTCTAGGTCATAGAACGACCTTCACATAGCTTACACACATAAATAATTAATTAAATTCATTTAATCCACATAATCAAATAAAAAATTTAATTCTCATAAAAATCCAATTTTCTTGGGGCATTACACAATCTATCGGTCATAATTGATCTTAATGATGAAAAAGTAGAGCAATGCATGTTGGATAAGCAAAGAGAAAGCGATGAGTCTTGCACAGTTATTGAGGGAGACGTCATGGGGTAAACTATCCAACCGGTGGAGTCTGAAGTTGGAGACAAAAGGATCAGCAGTGGTTGTATAGTCAAGACTGATCAATAACCAGAAACCACACTTACGACTGTGGAAACCCTGGAGGGCCCGCTAGCGCACAAAGAATGCTTTCAAATTGATGAACAAGGCGAATTAGTGGATAATTCCAGTGGTGAAAGATTCTTCATGCTGGTGGGTGAAGAAAACGAGGATGATTAATCATCCATGTCTGCCAAAAATTTAAAAGAATTTACGAATAGGCGCCTTGAAATGGTCATTTTCTCTTATGAGCCGGATTGACAGGCATGGGTACAGTCAAGCCGACGACTTTAAAATAAGCGCTTGGTGGGGAGGCACCCCCATCTCAGTATCAAATTCTATATGTTTTTATTACTTATGTCTAGTTTATATTTAGTCTTTTTGCTTTAGTGTGTTCACATTGCTGCTAGTTTAATTATAATCTCAGATGCATGTTTTTGTGGCTATAGAATGCAGACATCATGTTTTCCTTTTGTGTTGCTATTTTATATATAGTAGTATAGTTAAGCTAGTTATTATGTGGGTTAATATATATATATATATATATATATATATATATATTTGTTAATATGGTGGCTAATACATGGTTTAAATTGGGTAGGAAAAACCAAGATACAAGGCTGGCTCCACAGTGCCAACATATACACCACAACTCACGCCGCAGCGCCATGCTCAAAATCCAGAATTTCTCTCTCGCAGCTCCAAGGAACAAAGAGGACCTCGCACCGCAGCGCCAAGGATGAGACCAACATTGCAACAAATTATGTGTGTTTGAAGGGTAAACGAGTGTGTTTCAATTGTGGCCAGAAGGGTCACATTGCAACAAATTATTTTAGTCTGAAGAAGGGAGGAGCCTATTTCACTTACGGGTCGAAGGATCACATGGCTCATGATTTCCCTAAAAAGATAGCGGGAAGTGCAAGTGGAGGAAAGGGAAATAACAGTGGTGGTACGTTAAATATCATTGGGCCAGTACAACTAAGCCAACCTACTGCTAGGACTTTCAATATGACCATGTAGGATGATGTGCAGTCAAAGGATGTGGTGTCAAGTATCATTCCGAATAATGGTATTAATGCTTATGTGCTATTTGATTCGGGTGCTACTTGTTTATTTATATCTGATGATTTTGCTCAGAATTTAGATTTGCCTCAAGAAGAATTAGATTTCCCTTTAAGCATTGAAATTACAAATAGGGAAGTGATTCCTGTTAGGTTTATATATAAGAACTGTAGGCTAGTTATAAAGGGTCACGAGATGATTGTGGATTTGATACCAATTAAACTTGGGGAGTTTGATGTTATACTGGGAATGGACTGATTATTCAATTATGGGGCAGTAATTGAATGCCAAAAGAAATGTGTTAACCTTTTGACTCTGTCAAAGGTGGTGTTCTATGGCAGCATGTCACCTCGACAAGCAAGTTGTCTGACGGTGATGCAAGCCAAGAAGATACTGAGATAAGGGTGTGTAGGATACTTAGCCTACGTAGTTGATACATAAAAGAAGAGTGCAAAGTTAGAAGAGATACCGATCATTAGAGATTTTGTAGACGTATTTCCAAACGATTTTCCTAGACTGTCGCAGGATAGAGATATTGAATTCATGATTAATTTAGCACCAGGAACGACTCCGATATCTAAAGCCCCATATAGAATGGCCCCAGTAGAGATGAAAGAGTTGATGGTACAGTTGCAAGAGTTATTAGATAAGAAGTATATCCAGCCAAGTGTATCACCATGGGGAGCACCGGTGTTTTTGTTAAGAAGAAAGATGGATCAATGCGGCTTTGCATTGATTACTAAGAATTTAATAAGGTCACGATTAAAAATAAGTATCCATTACCAAGAATCGATGACTTATTTGTTCAACTGAAGGGAGCGAGATATTTTTCAAAGATAGACTTAAGAAGTGGTATCATCAGTTAAAAGTAAGAAAGGAAGATGTACCAAAAACAACATTCAGAACTCGGTATGGTCATTACGAGTTTTTGGTTATGTCATTTGGTTTAACCAATGCACCTGTAGCGTTCATGGATTTGATGAATAGGATGTTTAAACCATTCTTAGATAAATCTGTAGTGGTTTTTATTGATGATATATTGGTGTATTCTAAGACCAAGGAGGAACATGTTGAACACTTAAGGGTGACGTTGGAAACATTGAGGAAAGAGAAGTTGTACGCTAAATTCTTAAAGTGTGAATTTTGGTTAGAATGTGTGCAGTATCTTGGGCACGTTATAGATGTAACGACCATGAATTTTAAACTCCTTATTAATTAAAGATGTGATTTAATTTTAATGAGTTAGTTTTGTGAGTCTATTTAAACTTTATGTGGTTATGAGAATGTACGAAATGATTAAAGGGAGTCACTAATAGTGGATTTAAATTGGTGGACTAACCCTAAGAGTTTGATATCAAAGAATTGATAGGATTATTATTAATTAAATATTCAATGTATTTGAATATAGTGGCAAGATTTGAACATATTGATTTATGTCAATTATGGGTATATATCACCATTGTAGAAGTTAAATTAGTTCATATAAAACTTATGTGGTGATAAGAATACTTTCTAGTGATATGATGTATCAAGTAGTTTTAATACGGAAATAATTAAATAACTGTGTTATTTTAATTGCGTGTATTTAATGTACATGGGTTTTGTGATGTGAGTATCTAATTAATCCCTAAATTTCCTAATATGGTAATAGTTGTACATTAAAATTACATGTTGGGAATTACAGTAACCAAATCAAGCTTGTTGCTGAGATATTGTTCTTGTCCCAAAATGAGTGTCACCATAGTACATGAACAGTAGCCTACATTTGATTTACGTAACTTGCATTTGGCTAAGCATAGGTAATGATTTCTAGGCAAATGGTTGATGGGTGAGTTGCTCAACCACTCTTTAATAACCATTGTTTTTCTCCATTACCCCTTGAACTCAACCTTAGTGCAATGGGATTATCTAGTCCAAGTTTCTTCTATAAATGCAAGCCTCATTTTCAGTTTTTGTTGTTTGCTAAGTCTAATATTGAGAACTCTAAGTTGCTGAGGAATTTTGGAAACATACTCAGTATGTAAGGAATCCAAACCAAGTTTAAGAAGGTATAGATTTTTACTATGTTCTTGAAATGGGTCTAGTTAATTCTTGAAAATTACTTGAAATTCTTTGTTAGTCAAAGTGAATTAACATGCCATGATATGTTTCCGAAGTATGTTTACATGTTTAAATTCTTAAATGGTAGGTTGTAGCATGTTTAAAACTGAAATGAACCAAGGTGGCTAAGGCTCTGCTCAGAATGTAATGTCATCACCTGCAGTGCGTGCATGGCAAATTGCACCCTATTTGTCTTAGGGTGGCAGCAGTAAATTGCTGTATACTAGATTCAATTGGTGGTTTTTGTTGTGCTATGTGTTGCTAACTTGGTATCATGACTTAGATACATACCTATAAAGGAGTGTAGCATGTTATATAAAGTTTTCTTGTGTAGTATGAAGTGATCAACACATTTTTGTAAGAAATTTGTAATGAAAACTTAAGTTTAGAAAATGAACTTTGAAGTAATATATGTTTTACAAATTCTGAACTTATGAGACCACATACATGACTGATGTGGAACCTAAGTGAGCATGATATATGATGTATAGTGTTTTTATCATGATTTAAACTTGTTAGCTTTCTGTTAGAGAATGTTTTAAAGGAAAAGTTTGTTATATTAAAGTAATATACATGAATGCTACATGATGTAGGTTCTGTTGTTTAAAGATGTTAAACATAACTTAATCACACATAATATGAGTTCTAAAGTTGTCTTGTATGTGTATATTGCATCATTCGTGCTAAAATGATTTTAAAGACTACCTTGGACATGTTTTCAAACATAAGTTGCATATTATATGAGTACTTAGATACTAAAGTAGTAATATGTCATGTTATAGCTATATTACTCCTAAACATGATTCATATGTATTAAGCATGATGATTATATGACCTTTTTGTGTTTTAATGACATATAAAGTGTAAGTTAAACTTGAAGTAATAAATTCAAGTATGGTCATATGTTATATGTGAAACTCTAGCATATATATATGTTAAAGTATAGGTTATTGGTATGATTAAGAGTTGGACTAAAAGCAGGATGCAAAGCTCAAACTTTAGTGCGGCCGGGGACAGCAAGTACTTGCTGCCGATCCTAAGCTTTTAAACCAGACGCAATGAATCGCGTCCCTCCTATCGTGAATAGATTACATTTTTGGTCTAAAGTTTCAAGGCATGCTTATATGATTTCTTTATCTTGTAATAAATGACCAATGTGCCATATAATATGTGGAGAAACATTCTATGTGATGACTTGATTCTTTTAAGTGTAGACTCACAATAGTTTACACATACTAATTGAAATGATCGACTTGATAAACGTTAGGTCGTTTCAACGCAAGTAATTAAAGCTAGAATTAATTGTAGTTGAGAAAACAGGCAAGTTTCCTGAATTCTTACTCTTTTACTTGAGCAAGTTCCCTAAACTTACTCCAATTATTAGTGAGCAAGTATCTGAACTATCCTTTATATTGTGCGAGTTTCCTTAAATTTACTCCATTTATTATTAAGCAAGGTTCTTTGAACTTCACTCTTTGATTGTGCAAGTTCCTCGAACCCTACTTTTATTGTGAAAGTTCCCTAAACTGACTCAAATTTATATTGAGCGAGTCTTCGAACACTATTTTTATTGTGTTGTAAGTTTCCTAACTTACACAACTTTGAGTTTATGAAAGTTTCCTATCCTTCTCATATTGTATTGAGCAGGTTATTGTTGAATTGAAAGTTATTCATTTAAGCTTGAATCTTATTTCCAAGCATAATATTAAGTGGTTTAATTACTTTACAATTATTCCACATCGATATTATTGATATTCGCACATGGTGAACTTGAGTTCATACAGTCTTGGACTTGTACATCATTTAAAGTTCAATAATTCTTGAACCGTGTTAGATAGAGTCTGAACCTTTGTTCGGTCAGACAAGCGTATGAAGTTTTATAAAAGCTATCAAAACCAATTGATGGTGAGGATCCTTAGACTGAAAGAACACCACTTTAATGATAGGGGAGTACCCTAGGTATCTAATATAAGATACACAGAATAGATTTAAATGTTATGCATATACATAGTGTACGTGAGGCTGATCCCCACAAGTACTTATTCTGTAGCCAGTAACCAAAGGGTCAATTAGTTATTGATTCCATTAGAGTGTTATAGTTCAAAGTCTATTTGACTAGCAGTTATTCTAAAAGCAATCATTATTTTTGTTTCTAATATTCATATTGTTGAATCTTCAGATATTCATATTGTTGAATTCATTGATAGATATTTTTCCATTCATCATGATATATCCTTATTGTTGTATTAAAACTTGTTGGGCAAACTTGTTGCTCATCCTTGCTATATCATGAATTATATTGCAGCTAAGCCCGAGACCTCAGGGAAGGACAAGGGTAAAGGAAAGATGTAAGATAGTGGCAAGGAGCAGACTTTATCTTATGCTTAGTTTAAATTACTATTATGTAATATGAACCCTAATGTTTATTTTAGGGTATGTTTGTAAGATGATATTAAGGTTATCGTATCTTGGAACTAGTAACACCTTTGAATGAACGACGTATGTTTATTATATTCTGCATTTTAGTTATCGTATGATGTTTAGAGGTGGATGTTTGCATTTTATCGTGATGATCGAACCAGGGTCAGAGGACCCGAATTCGGGGGTGTCACAATAGATGAGGACGGAATCTTGGTAGATCCATCGAAAGTTGAAGCTGTAATAAACTGGGATCAGCCGAAGAGACACTATCAGAAGTAAGAAGTTTCCTGGGAATGACAGGTTACTATAGGCATTTTATTCAAGACTTTTCCAAGATCGCAACTCCGTTGACGAATTTAACTAGAAAGGCAGTTAAGTTTGTTTGGACGGAGAAGTGTGAGGAAAGTTTTCAAGAATTAAAGAAGAAATTGAGTTCAGTACTTATGTTATCATTGCCTGATAATACAGGGAATTTTGTGGAATATAGTGTCGCGTCGCATAAAGGATTAGGTTGTGTGCTTATGTAGAACGGCAGAGTTATTGCGTATGTATTACGTCAATTGAAGGATTATGAAAAAAGGTATCTGACTCATGATTTGGAGTTGGCTGCGGTGATGCTTGCTCTGAAGATTTGGAGACACTATCTTTATGGAGAGAGGTATGAGATAAATACAGAGCATAAAAGTCTGAAGTATATCTTTACACAGAAGGATTTGAATATGCAACAGAGGAGATGGTTGGAGTTGATTAAAGATTACGACTGGGATATTATTTATCATCCCGGAAAGGCGATTATTGTGGCCGATGCTTTAAGTAGAAAGGGACGGGAGAAATTAATGAGGTTGACTGCTCAGGAGGAGCTAGTAGCAGAAATGGCAAAGATGGAGTTGGAAATTAAATATCCGACAGAATCAGATGAAAAATTGTTCCAAATAGGGAGAAGTTCAATTTTGGTGGATAAGGTGAAGAATGCACAACTTCAAGATAAAAATTATGAAAAGATAAAAAGAAAAGTGTCTAAATGTGAAGAAAACAAATTTAAAGTTTATTCGGAAGGGTTACTCCAATTCGAAGGGAGAATTTGGGTTCCGCCAGTACCAAAAATTCAAGAGGAAATTTTGAGTGAGGCTCATAACTCACGATATTCAACTCACCACGGAAGTACAAAAATGTACCAGGATCTCAGACATCATTTCTGGTGGACGAATATGAAAAAGGATATTGCTGACTGTGTGGCAAAATGCTTAACGTGTCAGAAAGTTAAAGCTGAACATCAAAGGCCAAGCGGATTGTTGCAATCGTTAGAGATACCGGAATGGAAATGGGAGCATATCACAATTGATTTTGTGGTAGGTCTTCCAATGACTCAGCAAGGTTATGATGCAATCTGGGTGATTGTCGATCGATTGACGAAGACGGCACACTTTTTGCCAATCAAGATTAGATTTAACCTAGATCAGTTGGCAAAATTATATGTGAAGTAAATTGTTTCAAGACACGGTGTTCCGGTGTCCATTGTATCAAATAGAGATCAATGTTTCACATCAAATTTCTTGAAATGACTACAAGAATGCTTGGGAACACAGTTGAGAATGAGCACAACGTATCACCCTCAAACCGACGGATAAAGTGAGAGGATAATTCAGACATTGGAAGATATGCTCAGAGCATGTATTATGAATTTTAAAGGGAATTGGGATAACCATCTGCCATTGGTTAAATTTGCCTATAATAACAGTTATCACACAAGTATTGGCATGTCGCCTTACGAAGCGTTATTCAAAAGGAAATGCAGAACTCCGTTATGCTGGGATGAAGTAGGTGAATGACAACTGTTAGGTCCAAAATTGGTGTAATAAACAGTCGAGGTCACCAAGGTGATTCGGGCAAGATTGATAGCTTCACAAGATAGACAGAAGAAATATGCTGATCAACACCGAGAAAATAGGGAATTTGATGTCGGTAGTTTTGTCTTCTTGAAAGCGTCTCCCTGGAAAGAGATAATTCGGTTTGGTAAAAAGGGAAAATTAAGCCCAAGGTTTATAGGACCTTTTGAGGTGCTACGACGAGTTGGTTAAGTGGCATATAAGGTAGCTCTACTATTGGGTAAAATTTAATTACGCACAACACGCAAGTATACGTTATCAACAAGTAATATAGTAGTAAGTAGAGTATTGCTCCCACAGAGAAATTTGGTAAGAATTTAACCCTCACAATTATCAGTTTCCTATTAATCCTAATTTTATTAAACAATCCAAATTAATGATTAAAATTGTAAAAACTAAATTATTAAAATACTATGATCACAAAACAATCACAAATCTTAAAAACTAAAATTTCAAACAATTATTGGAGAATTAAGCTTACGACTTCACCCTAAGCTTCACTCTGATTTTTACACCTTTATTCCAGTTCAATTCACTATCCTAGTTTATTAATCAAGAACACGTATGTAGCACTAGCCACCTCTTGATGTACTAATATCGTATTAACTCAAACCCATAATTTAGATAGAAACAAGTTAAACACCTTAATCAACTAACTCACAATATCTCTATGTGAATTATAATTAAATAAGGTTTAAGTTTAAGTCCTTTATCCGATTACATGCGATGTCAAGCATATCTCTACCCTAACATTCATCAAGATTCTATTCATTCACAAAATTCAAGAACACATGCTATATTAACTAAGTCTAGACTCGTACTTCTTCTCTCAAATCCATATAAGTCCACAAAGAACTATTGATCAGGCAATTCATAAATCCAAGCATAAATTAATATAGATAAACTGGATAATAGCTTATTAAACTGAAAATCAAAGCTACATAATCATCGTTTCACTTAAAGATCAATCATAAGCCTAAAAAAAGTAAATTAGTTCATCATCAATGAAATAATAACTTAATAAATTAAAGATATCATCCTTTCAATTACAAATATAAGACTAGAGAAGAATAATTCAGAAAACCCTTCACTTTAGCCTTAATCTGCAATCGATATGAACGTTCCTTCAAAATCTTCACTCCAATGCTTGATATGAAAATATGTCCTTAATCTATGTTAATTGCCTCCTATCTTGTGTTGATCTTCTTCTTGGTGTTAATATATGTTTAAACACGTAATCTCAGTTCACTCCTATGCATTTTAGAGTCCCAAAGCTTTCCAAGTACTTAAACTAACAAATCATCTGTGTTTGAATCAACCTTGGAATCTCTATTTTCGGGACCCCCCATCCCGGCGGGGGAATATGCTTGCAAAACACCCGCCCCAGTGGGCTAGGCTATTGCTATCTAACTTGAAGATCCCCCGCCTCGGCGGGGGTTGGTTATGTCTTCTAACTTTGCTTAAACTTCAAAATTCCTATAATGTTGCTCTAAATGCCTCCCTTTTTATCACTTGCCACACCAACCATCCTACACACAAATCAACAATAAACAAATAAACATAAACATTAACATAAAGAATTAACACCGATTAAGCTTGAATTAGGAACCGATTCATAGATATAAAATCCACTTATCATCTACCTCTGGAACTAGAACATATTCATAACATTTTTCAAGTTTCGGTATTAAGACCATATGTAAGAGCCCAACTTTTATGAATAAAGATTAATTTCTTTCGAAATATAATTTTGAAAATTATGGTGTGGATATAATATAATGTTATAGTTGTGGGTAATATTTACAAATTTTGCAAAGTAAGCAAGTGGTTATATAATATTCGATTGGTCGGGGAATATTTGTTTTAACAGGGAATATTCGTACGATGGCACAATCATTGGTGGACCCCACAACGGAAGTATTGTCATAATAAGAAAACGACAGAATTATCTTTTTATAAAAATAACGGTGAAAGTTTTACCGTTAAACTGTTGAACTACCAGGTAGTAAAAGTACAGTAATACGCGTGATTGAATAGTAGCACACGGTATTGATTATTGATGCTTACGTGAGAAGTCACTCAGTTATACTCAATTATTGCTACAGTAATTGTTGCATCATATCTCTCATATTATTGATTCGATTATTGTCATAGTATCATCTGCATAATATGATATATTATTAAATCAAAAATTGAGACGACAAAGTTATTCATATTATTAAATTACAATATTTACAATATCTAGAAGTTCTGCCAAGGAGAGGTTTGGTCACCTAATGCCGCGCCAATAGGGAGAAATCCTTATTGAAAACCCCCTTTTCCTAGGAACGACCTGGTTGTTAAATATTATGAGTTATAATAATAATGATGAATAAGTTTGTGTTGATTAAAGATGAATTTAATAGTTCCATTGTGTTGGGATTATTAGTGTTAGTGGTAATCGACATCTATTCCGATGATAATTGATGTCTGGGGGTTATATTGATTAATAGGGGTATTTATCGGATAAATGAGCAATTAATTGCTACTAATTCACATTCTTATATAAATATTTATTCACATGTGTGTACTATTGAATCACATTCTTATACTATTAGGGGAGTTGGTGCAAGATTGATAATAGTTGAATGATTAAATTAAAGATGGAGGTATAGATGGATGTACTATACCGTAATTCGTATTTTCACATGATTATAACTATTGATTCACATGATTGAACTATTGATTCACATTATTTACTATTAGGGGAGGTGGTGCAAGTTTGATAATAATTGCAGGACTAAATTATAAATGAAAGAAAAGTTGGAGGTATTGTACTGTAATTTTTTGAGCCCCAAAACATGCAATTATAGAAACTATATTTTTCTATTAATAGAAGTTCATTCTTCCTTCATTTCTCACCAATTCACGAAAGCTATAGAGCATTTATTATAGAGAGAAATTATAGAGAGAAGCTATAGAGAGAAAATCTATAGAGCAAAAGAAGAAGAGAAGCCTGCTACGTTACTATTCCAGTATCCAGTTTCTTCTGAGGTAAGGGATATTATTTCTTTCGTATTCATGAAGAGAGCTATTGTTATTCCACCCCTTATTATTCTATTGGAATAACCTGTATATGCGAAGTACCGCATACATGGTGAAATTCTTCTGTTATTCCATTCTTCATTATTATGTTGAAATAACCTGTTTATGCGAAGTACTGCATACATGGTGAAATTCTTTTATTATTCTATTCTTTATTATTCTATCGTAATATCCTGTCTGTGCGTTTACGCCGGACCTGGTTCCATCATTTATTATTCTGTTGGAATATCCTGTCTGTGTGTTTACGCCGGACCTGGTTCCATTATTTATTATTCTATCTAATATCCATCGCCGGTGCGTTTACGCATGACACGGTTCCATTCTTTATTATTCTGTTGGAATAACTCGCCTATGTCGATCTATCGCATGCATGGTGATTTCTTTGTCGTTATTCCATTCTTTATCATTATGTTGGAATAACTCATGCCTATGTGGATTATCACATTCATGGTGAATGATCCTTTGTATTCATTCCTTATTAAATTGTGGAAATGATCTGTCTAAGTGGATTACTGCGTGGCGGACAAAAATCCATTTACAGTTTCATATATTCTCTTATACTAAGTTGGTTAAAGCTTTGACTTCTATACTCCATGAAATTAGTGGAATATCCTTGATATTTGCACTTCATCCAGTATCTTTTAATATAAATATTCTTCTGAGCATTCTTGAATTTTTACTCCACAAAGAAGTATCATGTTGATAATTTGGACATTATGGAGTTCAGGATAAATTAACTTATAAATCTTTAAAATTTATTCTTGAACTTGTTTTATTGAATTATTATGTCATTGTCATCATCCTCATGCTTATATTGTGATAAAAGTCATCTTTGACTTACGTGCATAGATGGACTTTGTATGATTATGACTAGGGATCATTCGGTATAATCATGACCTGTAATGTTATAAATGAGGTGGTAAAAGTCCTCAATAGCCTGTAGTGCATTGATGGACAGTTTTTGGTATGATTATGACCAGGGATCATTCGGTATAGTCATAACCATTGATGATTTAATGAATATCCTTGGCCTGTAGTGCAGGGATGACTCGATGATGTGGTTTATTTGTTAAGTTGAGTCTCAGCGATAAAAATTGATGAAAACATTTTAAATCATAGAAGATAGTAAATATCATGCTCTACTTGACTCTTCTAATGGATTACTTATTCCACTGCAGTTAAACTTGATGTCTATTGTATTTTATCAGTTGAACATTGTTGAAGACTAATGATAATTTATTCTGCATTATCTTAGTCATAATATTTATTACTGGGCTAGTTGAGCTCACCCTTTTCTTTCACTGTTCTCTTCAGAAAATGAGAATATAGCTGGGACGAGTCGGGGAATGGAGTGACGGTCCAGATGATAGCATTAGTAGTCCTCATTATTCTGTTAAATAATGTGACAATAAATGTAACGAGGACTCCATTGAGTGTGGATATTGTCTAGATGACAATGTTCTTATTAAAACTCTCAGTTTATGTTTTGTCATATTTTACACGACAGTTGTATTATTAAGTTGTATTTATATTTTTGTACCATTTATTTGGCGACTGAAGATGGGTGATGTATACCTATTTTGGGGGCGTCACACCATATAAGCCCAACTTTATACATGTTATAGAATATGAACCGTTACAGTTTAAAAAAGATCTGTCTTATGATGAAGTTCTTGTTCAAATTATTGACAGGAAAAAGCAAGTGCTACGGAATAAAGTGATACCTTCTATTAAGGTAATCTGGAGAAACCACAATGTTGAAGAAGCTACGTGCAAACTTGAAGAAATTATGATGAAGAATTACCCTCAGTTATTTACTTAATGTTGGATAGCGATTCTGGGGACAGAATCTTGTTAAGGAGGGAAGAGTGTAACGAATGAATTTATTGAGTTGTGATTCTGGGGACATAATCCTTTTAAGGAGGGAAGGATGTAACGAACGGGAATTTTTTATGTAATTTAAAAATATTTATTGAATTAAATAAATATTTTAATTAATCTATTTATTGAGATAAATAAATAATTAATAAAATTGTGGTGTAATAATTTAGTTAAGCGTGTATGTTAACTAAATTAATGAATGGTAATTTTATTATTTGAAGATTTAATTTAATGAAATAATTAAATTAAATGAATTGTTTAATATTTAAGAAAATAATTAAATTAAATAAAATGATGTTCTAGTTTAATTTAATAATTAAATTAGATATGTAATAATTTGTTATGCATAAATATAATTATAATGGAAATTATAATTGTAATCGTAAGTTATTAAATTAATTAAATAAAAATGTGACAAATGGAACTACATAATATAAAGATTATAAAAATAAATTAAAGGGGGGATTTTAGTGTAGCCAAACATGGCCTTGTAGCCTTTGGCATAATATAATTGATGTAGCCTTTGGGTTTTGTACCTGATGCGTCTATATCAGTTTATTCCATGCGTATTATTTCCTAAGGCTGAAGAACAGAGTGTAGAGAGGAAGAAAACACAGATTGATTAGAGAGAAATTGAGAGCGAATTGAGAGTTTTGCTGTGAGTTGATCAAGAGGAAGAGGAAGGATTGCTAATCATTTTGTTAAATCAAGGATTAAAGGTATAATCTATTCTTAATTCTAACTCTTAGTTTTGTAATATCTATTCTTTGTGATTTGGAAATTTCGTGGATTGTTGAATATATGCATGAATGGTCTTGCAAAATCTGATAATCATCGTATATAAGTAATCCTTAGTGATCAAATTCATGAAATTGGTTTATAAGAAGAAATTTAAAAATTAACAGTGTTATTTATATGAGAAAATGGCTTATTGAGACAAAAAGTTTATGTTCAATCCTTGTGGTAATCTATAAACTTGTTGTAGATTGTGTTAATCCATTCAAAAACAAAAACAATGTAACTGAAATGGCTTAATTTGGTTAAGAATTGAAGGTTTGGTGATTGAAATTACTAAATGTGTTGAAATTTAAGAAAATAGCAAAAACATGATTTTATAATCCTCTAGAATGTGGTTGTTTATGAGTTTTAGGTGTTACTTGGTTAAGTGTATATGATATGTGACTTTGGTAAGATTTTCAGTGTGTGGGTTTATCCATATTACCATGAAATTGGAATTTTGGCTTGAGCAGTGCGTGTTACGTGATTCTCGCCTGTTGCCTCCTCCGGTAGGGGCGCTATTTGGATTCAAAAGTAGCCATGTAGCCATGGCGCTAGCGCATTAGTGGTCATCAAACCCAAAGATGAATCTGTTAATAGCATAGCTTGGGGAATGTTAACTTAACTTATTTTAATGATTGTAGAGGAACCTAAAACATGTTATAAGACGTAATAACATATTGTAATCACAACGTTGAAACTAAAACTTAAGAATTAATAAGTTGTGAGAGTTTGTAATGTGATGTCATGAGAATTGGTGTTGTTCTACAACCACCATGTCGTGTACTATAATATAATTGAGAGTTTATATCCATGGTACGTGAATGAGTAGGATAATCAAGTCTTAAGTTAAAGATTGTAGACTTGACTAAAAATGAAAAGTAAACCAATGAAGTTAGTGTTAACATAACTAATTGGTATTGTGGTTCTAATAGTATATGTAGGGTATTTGGCAAAAGTTTGTAGTAATTGTGTAGCTTACACATGAGGCAAGTTTTCTAAACCCTAATCTTATGTTGAGTAAATTTCTTGGTTTCATCTTGTTTATGATTGTGAAAGCTCTTGTATTCTAATTCTTTTACATTGAGCAAGTTTCATATTCCTAACTTGATATCGTTATGCAAGTTTCTACAACTTTTATTGAGCAAGTTCCTAACTTTTGTTTCTTGCTAATCAAAGCATAAACTATTTAAGTTCATTGTTCCAAGTGAAATTTCCCAACTCTTTTGGATTTAATACTTTGTATATTGTTGATATTCAATCTTCGACTTAATTATTGGTGTTCAATCTTATATTATTCTGTTGAACCTTCAAATAGTAAATAAACCTTTATTGGTTGGACTAATCCATAATTGATGAGTGTTCTAAAATTTTAGAATCACTGTTAAACTATTCCAAACTAAACTTTCTTTAGTGCAGAAATCCTAAAGTCAAACTGAGATGAACAACCCTAATATAGGGGATTATGTACGTGTTAGCGTTTAGATGTTTGTGCACAATACATGGTACGAAGGGCTGATCCCCCTAAGTAAGAAAGATAAGGTCTGTATAGTCTAATGACTGTTAAAAGTTAAAGTAGAAATACTTAATAACCTCGGGACATAGTTCATGTTCTTAAAGACCCTCAAATATAAACCTCAAACTTGTTTACTAATCTTGACTCGAAGAATAAGTTCTTAATTATTCAGTATTCATTGTTTACTCCTATGTTATTGCTTTTGTCATCATTATATTAGTGAGTAATTGTTTGCTCACTCTTGCATTTAACATTGCAGCTAAGTTTGAGAAAATTGATGAGCCGTCTTCTAGCAAAGAAAAGGGCAAGATGTCCAAGTGATGAAGACTTATATTTAAATTTCCTTAACTGAATCTATGTTATAAGACTTATGTTATTTTGTGATGTATTCCGTAGACTCATGTAATAGTTTAAAGTTAGATTACCTAGGATTGTTTTAAGTTGATGTAACCCTTTAATGGAGAAGGTTATTGTTTAAATTATTTAAGTTATGTCTTTATCCTTGATTATGGGTAGTTAGATGTAATTGTTTTGGATAGTGAGCACCAAATCCTGTGGGAATGGAGTACCCGGATTTGGGAGTGTCACATCCAATCCATTTATTTTAATGACTCCCTTAGTATATGATCCATTTGTCACACCCATTAACCAATTCTCACACTTTAAACTAAACTTAATTAAATCATACTCTTTACTTAGTCCACACAATATTTACTTGGCTAATAAAATAATTTTATTTAATAAATCAGTAATCCTCTAATTTAATTATTTAATTAAATTAGAATACTTCCATTTAGCCAATATAACAAATTACTAAATGTGACACCCCCAAATCCAGGTTACCTGACCCCCGAATTTGGTGTTCACGATCCACAATATAATACCATCTAACTACCCATTTTAATATAAATAGGAATACATAACTCATTAACATTGATTGTTACTACATAAGTCCCAAGTCTACTAACCTTAACATTACAGACATACCCCTTTAGGTAAACAAAAAGGGTTTACATTACAATACAACATAATAATAATATTGTTCATCATAACTAATTCATAACTATTCCTTTTCCTTTGTTCTTCTTCGTAGCACCTTCTGCAACTTCGTCCCTAGCTGAAAAGTTTTATTTATAGCAAGGGTGAGCAACAAGTTTGCTCCGCAAGTTATGAGATACAATAAAGATATAGAAATTAATATCAAACCTTCTCACAATCTATGCAACAATAATTCGATAATGAAAGAGTACGCTCTCAAGGTTTTCTACGTTATTCAAACGAATAATCAAGAATTAATTCTACGAAATAGTAAAGTGGATTGTTTTCCAGATTTATGCTGAGCGATCCATTGGATCTTGAACTTCTCTTCTCGAGTAACTATCAAAGTTAAACTTTGATATACCCAGATGTATCAGATAACCATAAAGATTAAATCATACCCCTCTCCAAGTATATAAAGTGATCAGCTTTAGTATACCCTATATTATGCATAATACTTAATCGCGCACAAAGGCCGAATACTCGATCGATAAAATATTCCCTTTATATAAAAGGTTGTTCTTCCCATCTTTAGAATCAAGATTTTTATTTTACAACGAAATCTCAGTGATTTCAAATTCTATTTACTTCTCGATCTAGCCAAAATAATTGGCATCGATCTCAAATAATAATTTAATTCTCTTCTCGAACCTATCAAGTTCTAACAAATGTTAAATCAACCGAATAAATGGCTAAGACATTTCTCAACATAATTCGACAATAAATAGGAATTATCATCTTCATCAATTCTAGCTTCTACGGATATGTATATCCAATGACAATGCTTATTCTACGAATGTATATATATTAGAATCGAGAATTCAATTTGAATTATTAAGCATGCACTAACTCGCAAATAATCAACAATAAATCCTCGGGCGTGGTCTAATTAGCAATAATTAACCACCAATAATAATTAAACAATATTAACTCAAGGTTGAGTTAGGGAACTTGCCTCTTCCGCTGATTACAGCTACACAATAAACTTATCTGCGTTCGTAAGACCTATAACCAATAATATCGGTCTCACAATTTGCACAATAATTTATAACACATAACACTGTAATTCACAGTCAAACTTATTCTAGACACATTACCACATAGCCACATCAATGTTTATAACCTATATAAACACATAACAAGTCTAACTATTTTGGTCTGCTTGGATTTTGGTCCATTCTCGCTGATCTGGTCACCTTATCCGACAATTACCACATCTATGCTCAATTAAACTCGGTTTCTAAGCTTCAATATTATTTTAGATAAGTCAAATATCATTAATAATATTTTTCAGAAGCCTTTACTAATTTATAAGTAATTATTATAATTTATAATAATTTTTAAAATATCAAAATCATTTTTAAATGATTTAATTATCAAATAATCTTATCATTATTAATATTTAATAATATAAAAATATTAATAACAAACTTGTCAAAATATTAAAGTTATTTTAATAACTTATAATATTTTAAATCATCAATAATCTACTTAAATGATTTTTAAAGTAATTAAAATTATTTTTAAATCATCACCATTAATAATCAAATATTAATGAAATTATCATTAAAATATTAAAAGTCATTAATTATAACTTAAAATATTTTAAAATCATTTTTCTCATTTTAAATGATTTTTAAATCAATAAAATCATTTTTAATTCTTTTATTTAATATAATAATTAAATAAATCTAATATCATTAATATTAATTTATTAATGAAAATTCTCCAAAAATATTAAAAGTTACATTTTATAACTCAACATATTTTTAAACACTTTATTCATATTTAAAATGATTTTTAATAATATTAAATCATTTTCTCTAATTTATTTAATACACTAATTAAATAAATTAAATACCTTTAATATTTAAATAATTATAAATATTAAAGAAAAATATTCTAAATAGTAAGAAATTATTTTTCATAATTTAAAATAATTTTTAAACCCATTTTTGGTAATTTTTATAATTTATTTTCTATTTTTATGTATTTTCTGGAAAATCAGAAAATAAAACTAATTAATCCGTCGCTATAGGCTATAGCGACAGTTTCCGTCGCCATAGGTGTTCTTGGCCTCAAGAACATTGACAAGTCAGTGTTCGAGGTCCCCTGTTTGACCGTGACTAATTCTTTGATTAATAGGCTTCTGGGATAACTTATACTTTTATCTTGTAGTGTTTATGTAACACTACAATTATAACTAATAATCTGAGCCAAACATCAACACACTTTAAAGATTCAAGCAACCAAAGTTCTTTGTCGAGGTCTGTTGGGTTTTACGGGTAAACCCAGAAACCCAACAGTTGCATGTGGTCACTTTCCAGCCTAATTATTTAGGTGTTCTGGTAATCAAATGATCAATATTATGGTTCTAGAATGTAGTGTACATGTCAAAGAACACTTATACATCAACATAACAGTCCAACTACATCATAGGTGTAAGATTCAACCCGGTCGAAAACCTCAAGAGAGAGGGTCGTTTAAGGTTTTGGAAATTCCCAGAAAGTGCAATCATGGCTCGGATGGCTACTTTGACCGCTCACTCAGATCGATACATTGCTTGTTTAAAAGATATAAAGACATGATTCTAAAGTTCATACAACAGGCTACAAGTGTGATACAACAACAACATCAAACAACATTAAAATCTATTAGATCCGGTAGTTAAAAGGTTGTGGACACGGTTTTCCAATTCGGGTCAGCCAGATTTTCATCTTGATCGGCATAACGCTTCGATGGGTTTTGACCTTAAATAACTTCGAATCAAGACATGTAATGGCTATACTACCACTTTAAGATTAAAAACCATATACTAGACTACAAATTACAACTTTAAAACATCAAAAACAACAAACGAACAAGAATCTCTGGCTCTTGACATTCGCATGTCAGACCATAGAAATTGCTCAAGAACAAATTTTGAAAACTTGAATTTTTACCCTCTTTGATGCTATGGATCCATGATGGATCAAGATAGATCAACTAAAAACACCATATAACACAAATATAAACACTTAAACACAATTATTTTCTTAGCATACAAGATCTAGGTTGAGTTTGGGTTTTACCTTCTCTTGTCCAATCTTTGATCCTTGCTATCCAAATCTGGTCTAGGTGTTCTAAGAGGTTAAAGAGTGACTGAATCACTTTACAAATTCGGAGCTTTGGATGAGAGAGAGAGTTGGTTGGTGCTAGATAGCTAATAAGCTTAATATGTGAACTTTGTCTTTCCTAGATCTCTTATATCATAGATGCAATGAATCCAAGTGTGCAAGGTGGCAAGATATGGATTAGATTTGGGCTGATTTCTAGCACATGGGATAATCTTAAGTGATGACTCACTAGATCTTGCAAATCTTCTAACTTAATATCTAAGTAAAGGGGTATTTTGGACTTTGTACATGAAATTTTAATGGCATACATGGAATTTACCAAACCCTTAGGGTTTAACCCTAAGGCTTTAACCCTAGTTTTACAACTTTAGCTTCTATGATTTTCTAAATTAGGATCTTTAAAATAGAAAATTAAGATTTTCAAAAATATAATTAGTGTTCCCTAATTATATTAAAGGTTACTAATCACATTAAAGTATACGAATCATTTTAGAGCTTACTAATTAGGATTAGGGTTTCCTAATTAGGGTTTAAGATTCCCAAATTAAAAATTACGATTTCTCGGCTTTCGATTAGGGTTCCTAACTACGTGTTAGGGTTTCAAATCTTGTGATTAGAGTTTCCAATCCCTTATTAGGGTTTACAAATATTGTACCCTACCCGACCAATCATTGAATAACATTATATATAGTACAAACACGTATTCATCAGTATAATTATTTCAATTATATTTTCAATCGAATCTCTATCCGGACTTAGGGTTAGGGTTTCTATTCTCCGTTAAGCACAACTCTACTATAATTTCTAAGTCAATACATAAATTGACTACTTCTCGATACTCATATCACAGATAAACAGTACAATATTAACAGTCAATGTCAATATTTAATAATAAAAAAAATTTATTCGTGAAATTTGGATTATTCGAAATTCCGGGTTATCACACTATATCTCTAATTTAATTACTTTATTAAATTAGAATATTCTCATTCCATCAATATTATCACACTTTCATTAAATTATTCCACTTTACACAACAAGTCATTAATCCACTAATTTAATATTTTAATTAAATTAGAATATTACCATCACAATTGGCGTATTAAAATACGCACAAATTACAAAATTATTTATCATCAATTTATTTAATATCATCATACTTAAACAACTTATTCCATAATAATTTTCATCGAATATTTATTTATTTTAAATTTCATAAATATTTTAACTAAAATATTTACTTTATTCTATAAATATTTTAACTATTTACGCATAATATAATTATTACATTAACATATTACGTTTATATGTAATATGTATTACTTTCTCATCTTATTACAATAAATATATTTACATTAATTCACTATTTTAATTAAGTGAATTAGTTGTCTTATTTATGAAATTTAATTCATAACAATTCAATTGCCAATTAAGGCACGATAATCAAATTAAATTATTTCATAATATAATTCCCAACTCTATTTAAATTAACCAATATTTATTCAATTAATTTCTTTTCCACAATATTCCTTTACATAACTAATTCTTTTCACTCCCTTTAATAGTTTAACCAACTATTAAATCTAGTATATATTTAATTTCTTCATACCAAAATACATAATTCAAAATATATATATCTCATAATAAGAATTTTAATTATAAATTCTTATTTTAATAACTTATGAAAATTTTGGTTGTCACAATGAGGCCATGAGGCACCCTAGTGATATTCATCATGTGTTTGCTATTAATGTGTTTGGTTCTTTAGTATAGAAGTCTTTTGATCAAATGCATAAGGACAATCTGGAGTTTGCCATTGCTAACATCTTGGAGTTAGAGAAGGAAAGAGAAATCGAACAGAATCAATACTTAAAGGAAACTGTGGTAGCACTACATTCTTTGCCAAGGATTGCAGATAAAGGTGTAATATTATCCATTCAATTACCTATTTCTCATAACAAGTTGTTTCCTTCTATTGTACAGACCCTTACCTTGGAGCTGAAACCCTTACCAACCCATTTGAAGTATGCATATCAAAGGAAGGATGATACCTTACCTGTAATCATTGCCAACAATAAGAAAAAAGTCTAGGAGGAGAAACTATTAAAGATATTAAGAGATCATAAAACAATCTTTGGTTAGACAGTTGCAGATATCAAAGGATTATGCCCAGCTGTTTGTATGCATAGAATCCTATTAGAAGAAGGAGCCAGACTAACCAGAGAAGCTAAAAGGAGACTAAACCTAGCCATGATGGAGGTAGTAAAGACGGAAGTTCTGAAATTGCTAGATGCATGTATAATCTACCCAATCTCAGACAACCAATGGGTGAGTCAAGTTCAGGTGGTTCCTAAGAAGTCTGGAATGACTGTTATCCAGAATGAAAACAATGAGTTGGTGCCAACAAGAATGCAGATAGGGTGAAGAGTGTGTATTGACTACAGGAAGTTAAATTCAGTCACTAGAAAAGATCAGTTCCCTCTCCCATTTATTGATCAAAAGTTAGAGAGATTAGTTGTCCATACTTACTATTGTTTTCTAGATGGATATTCAGGTTACAACCAGATTGTAATTTCCCCAGAAGATCAAGACAAGATTACCTTCACTTGCCCATTTGATATGTTTTCTTACAGAAGAATGTCTTTTGACTTTGCAATGCATCAGTTACCTTTCAAAGGTGCATAGTAAGTATATTCTCTGATTTTCTTAAAAGTTGTATTGAAATGTTTATGGATGACTTTACAATCCATGGTGACTCATTAGATGCATGTTTATATAATCTAACTAGAGTACTTGACAGATGTTTGGAAACTAGCCTTGTTCTGAATTGGGAAGAATGTCACTTTGTGGTAGAACAAGGAATAGTACTTGGTCATGTAGTCTTAACTAAAGGATTAGAGGTTGATAAAGCTAAAATAGAATTAATTACTACTTTGCCTTACCCTACAAATGTGCAGGAGATTAGATCTTTTCTTAGCTATGAAGGTTTCTGAAAGTAGTATGCACACAAGCCAATCATGTTTGATGATAAAGCATATACTTTGTAACAATCTTATTCATTTATTAATAAAAAGTATTAATTTATTAAAGGCTTTTAATTATCTACATGATGCTGTTTTATAATATGTGATAAACCCATAGTTTTAAGCAATGCTTTTAGAATAATGATGATGATCATTCTAATGAGATCTAAATTCTTAGAAAGCTTAAAACTAAAATAGTTCCCAATCATTGGATTACTAAATTAGGGATTAGTGAATCCGGATAGATTGGTACATACGTTGCTTGCTAATTGGATGAGGATGATTGATCTCATGATCATTTGTGTGGAGACACTAAAGCAAGTATGTAGGTGCTTATTAGAGAATAAGTTCATTTGAGCGTGGCTCGCTAAGGAATACCTAATGGAGTTTTACTTGCTCGTCAATAGGAATTCTGTAGTGATAGTAGTAGTCAAGTGATCCTTGGACTTGAGATCATCATAGTATCTTGTGTATGATGAGTTATACTTTGACTTATTCCTTAAGACCCTTAGGGTATATCAAAGGGTATGCTTGGGTATAATAAGTTGTACATGGAGATAATGTATGATCAATAAAGAATCTACCATTTCTATTAAAAGAAGAGAAATGTCCTATGTGATTCGATAAATGACAACCCAGTAGTCCTTGGCCAAGGCAGAATGAAATTAGAAAGGAGTTTCTAATTTGCATTATTTGAGTTGTGCATTTAAGGATCGAAATACATATAATTAAATAAAATAAGACTTTCAATAATTCCATGTCTTATATTTAATTGGGACATTGTATGGTGGAAGGATTGAATTGTACGGTAACTATTTACTCAAAGGTTCTTTTATGATTAATGTTGAAATCTATATTATCTGAAAAGTCGTTGATCGCTAGGGAGGCTTATCCCTATTGTAGAATAAATATTATTTATTTAAATAAATTAATTGTTTAATTTATTTATTTAAATAAGATTAGAATTGTTCTAATTGATTTATTCACAACCGGTTTAATATGGAGAACCTAAAGGGTCACAACATAAAAGGAAGAATAATTATTTAAGAAGTTAATGGCATAATCGTAATAATATATGTTAAGTATATTTAATTTAATCTATGGTGATAGAATAAATTAAATAGCTTAATATTTATTATTTAATATTTTAGAAATATTAAATATAAATTAATAAGAGGAGTCTTATTAATATTATTACAATTATTATTATTTTAATTTCTAAAAGAGTTTAGGAATTAATTTAATATAAGTACTCTCATTTATTCCTAATAGGATTAGGAGGGAAAATTAATTAAAGGAGTTTAATTAATTATCCCTAATAAGATTAGGGAGCCCATTTAATTAAAAGAGTTTAATTAAATAATACCTTATTTTAATAATGTTACTTGATATCTTTATAAGTAGAGTCTTATATTAGATATCAAGACAACGTTATAATTCCAATGGTTGGAGAGTACGGTCCTTTTCTATAGAGATAGAAAAACTAGGGTTTAGCCAACCACCCATCTTCTTGAATTCTTCTTCTTCCTTGGTGGATCACCTCTAGAGGCCAAACACTTGGGTGGCTAACGTTGATCAAAGGAAGGAACCAAACACGGTGGATTCAAGTTGAATACGAAAAGGATTGGAGGTGAACTTGTACCTGAGGAAGCTCGGATCTTCAAGGGTATAATACTTGTTCTTTCTTTTTCGTTTAATTAATAATTGTGCATAAAGGGTGATCCGGGTATATGGTTTGTAAATTTTTAAACTCTGATTTTACACGTTTCCGCTTATTTATGCAATTTGATTGCGTTCTTGAATATTACAAACCCAACAGTGGCATCAGAGCTAAACCTTTATGCGAATTATTAATTGTTTGATTTAATATGTATGTTGATATGTGTTTAGAATAATTTAATTGGGCATAATTTTGTTGTATAAAAAAATAATAATAATAAAAAAAAATGTAAAAGGCGTGTTTTTGGTTTCCTGCAACTCTGCAAATCCACCAAGATTCACGTGCTTGGCCAGTATTCTTTAAAAAAAAAAGGTGACTTATGGTTTAATAAGTTAACAGGAGTAGCATACTGATTAATGGAATGCACAGAATTCAGATATATATATATATATATATATATATATATTCATAATTATTTTATAATTAAAATAAAAGTTTATTTTAATATTAAAATATAAAATTTATTTTAATTTTAAAATTAAATTTCATGCTAATTAATTAGAGTTGGAATTGGATTCCATGATAACTAATTGAAGTTGAAATTGGATTTTATTTTTCCTTAAATAAAGGAGTTTATTTAGATATGAAATAAGATTTCATATTATTCAAAATAAAAGAGTTTATTTGTGAATAGGAAATAGAATCCGTATTTCCTTAAATAAAGAAGTTTATTTAGATATGAAATAAGATTTCATATTATTCAAAATAAAGGAGTTTATTTGTGAATAGGAAAGAGAACCCGTTTCTTTTTATAAAGGAGTATTTTTTTACATGGAATTAGATTCCATAATTAATTAAAATAAAGGAATTTATTTTGATTAAAATAAAATAGTTTATTTTATTCAAAATTGGATAAATTAAAATAAAATAGTTTTATTTTGATTTAAATTTGGATTAAAATAAAGGAGTTTATTTTGATTCAAAAATAGATTTTATACTAACTAAATTTGCCCATTAAATGATATCAATATATATATTGAATGTTTATTATTCATCGGATGAATGTTATGTATTGATGCATATATGGTGATATGTATGATAATAAATGAGATTGATTATGGACAATTGACCAATGTGATTGGATTTTATTTTAGTTGGATGCATGAATGTATGGGTTTTATTAAATGGGGTCTGCATTTTCGTCTTCTCTAATTTTTTCGAATGTAAATTCTATCTCCTCCTATGTACTTCCCTTGGCACGATCAAGGTTTCTATTTATTTTAAATAGTTTTGTAATAGGAATAGTTAGAATTATTTTGAAGAATTAGCGATCAAGGGACAAGAAGCGCATGAAGATCCGTTTGTAATGGAGCCCGGGTTTAAATGTAATAGTTATATTTAAATATTATTTCTTGCACCCCTAGGGTTTGACCTTTTGGTTCACTTGGTGGCTCTAGTGAACCAAACTAGAATAAAAGTCCATAATCAATCCGGGTAGAATATAGTATTCTATATGTGCATGCTTATACTATATATATTATATATTATGCAAACATGCTTCGCATGTTCATTAATATGACGCGTATTTTATATATATATGTGCATAAGAGCTAAACAAGATGAGACAAATTAATAACAAACCCCTCAATTTTTTATATTAAGTCCTAAGCGTTCAAAGATATTTGGATTATCGAACGTCGCCTTCTAGCATGTTAAAATTAATAGAGTATTAAATATTTAATATGAGTTTGTTGTGTCACCACAAGGCAAGTATTAAGTATTTAAAGATGTTAATTTATCACATTTGACGCTTATAAAGAAAATTGAACAATATTGTTTTGTTGTGTCACCACAAGGATGATATTTTTCTTTTTTGAATATATGGATTGCTAGGTTGGACTTAACTTAGATAATTTTGATTCGGATGTGCCACCACTTGATCAAAATAATCTATGAGGCAAAATACAAGGAGTTGCATAGTTGATGTAATTGACAAGAGTTGTCTACCTATTTATTTATATATAGTTTTTTGTGTCACCACAAGGCTATATACATTTGAAATGGGATCCTTATTCTCACTAGCATATCTTTAATTAGATATTGCCGAACTATATAAGTGAGGGTAATATAGTTTGAAGAAAATAGTGGGAGATACCAATTTAAAACAAGACCTAATTTATTTTGGTAATTAATAAAAGAATGTATGTTAAAATGTTGTTAAGTACAAATTCATTTACAGAATTTTACAATGTCTAAAATTACTATCACTGCGAAGCATATTAGATGCTAAATTAACCAGACCGAATTAAACGAATTGGTTAAGGAATTTGAGAATAGTTCTCATAGCTGAAAAGCTATCTTATGTCCTTAATACGCTTATCTCTGCAATGGTTGCAGACAATGCCTCTGAGGAAGAGATTGCTACTTTTAGAAAGTGGCAAGATGATGCACAGTTGTCTCAATGCATCATGCTCGCATCCATGAGTAACGGGCTTCAGCGTTAGCATGAAACTATGGATGCTCCTACTATATTCTTGCACATCAAGTAGTTGATGGTGAGGAAAGTAGGACAGATAGATATCAGATATCTAAGGAGCTCTTCCGATCTAGAATGGCCAATGGCACTATAGTACAGACAAAAAGTTCTTAACATAATCAATTTGATTGATCAATTAGGACAACATGTTTTGTCATGGATGGAGAGCTGAGCCAAGATTTGATCTTGCACTCACTCCCGGACTCCTTTCACAATTGTTGTGATTTTTTCATATGAACAAGCTAGATATCAGCCTCGCTGATTTGCTTAACATATTGAAAAATGTTGAGAGTCACTTTCCAACCAAGAAAGATCAAGTCTTACTGGTAGGGGCCAAATGATATTCTGAAAAGAAGAACGATTCAAAGAAGGTAAATAGAAAGGCATAAACAAAGGATAATAAGAACAAAACTGATACGAATAGCAAAGGAACTTGCTTCCACTGCAATAAGCCTGGACACTGGAAAGAAACTGCGAGAAGTATCTTGCAGAGGCTAACCAAAGAAGCTTAGTGAAGTTTCGGTTATAAATACAAATTTGTTCATGATTTAAAATAAAATTTTCTTTAAGTCAAGGTTCTACTTGGCTATTGGATACCGACTTTGGTTATCATAAATATAGATCTATGAAGGGACCAAGCAGAAGTAGAAAGTTAAACAAAGATAAGTAATCCTATGTGTGGAAAATGAAGCAAAGGTTGCTGCATTAGCTATAGAAACTTTTAGTTTAGCAAGACGCTTTCTGGCAAATCTATTAAGTCAATAAGATGTTATTGTATTCCAATTCTTGTTAGAAACATTATTTCCATTTTATTGTTGGAAAATAAAATTTTTGGTATTATAATTAAGAACAATTTTTGTTCTATTTATAATAATAATGTTTCGTATAGAACTGAAAGATTACTTTATGGATTTTGTATACTTGACTTACGTGAAAAATTATTTTGTAAATTGAACAAACTAGTATAAGAAAATGAGATAATCATTCAAAGAGTTGAATGTATGTATTTGTTGAAATACAAGTGTGAATTATTTGAAAAGTTCAAAGAATTCATAAGTGAAACAAATTGACAAAGTATTAAGATTCTTTGATTAGATCAAGGAATAAATACTTGAGCAATAAGTTTCTAGATCATCTCAAATGGTTTTCTCATAATGGACGCCTCCTGATATGTAATAATTGATTGATGTATCTAAAAGGAAAAATCGTACCTTGTTGGACATGGTACGGTCCATAATTATTTTACCGACATTCCAGTATCCTTCTAGGGTCATGTCCTAGAAATGGCTGCATATCTACGAAAAAGGGTAACCTCGAAATCCGGCCCCAAGACTCCATAAAAGTTATGGACATGGAGGATTCCTAATCTTAAGTATGTTAAGATAAGGGGTTGTCCAACTCATGTGAAAAAGTTTCAAAGGATAAGCTTGTGACAAGATTTGACAAGTACAAATTTGTTGGACATCCTAAAGTAAGTTTAGGGCATGTGTTCTATAATCCTACTTAACAAAAGGTGTTTATTGCGAAACACGCTGCCTTCTAAGATAAAGGTGTTTATCATTGAAAGGGCTAGTGGGAGGATAATAGATCTTGAAGAGTTCAAGAACCACAAAACACTATAAGTCAAATAAGAGGAACACAGTAGATATACCTATTGTACCACAACCAAATCAGAAATCGGAATAATCACCAAGATACACAGGAGATATGGATTCATCATGGATGATGATGATGAGGTACGTTTCATAGAAGATGATAATCCAGTTACATACGATGAGGTAAGAGTTGTAGACACTCAGAGAAATGGATTGAAGCAAGTTTCTCAAATATAGAACATTCGTTTTGATGAGGTAATCAAAAGAGTTTGATTTTATCAAAAACAAGAATGAACCTAGTGTGTACAAAAGGGTCAGTGGGAGCGTCGTGACATTCCTAGTACTATATGTTGATATACTACGGATAAGGAATGACATACCAATGCTACAATCAGTAAAGATAAAGTTGTCTAAACATTCCTCCATGAATGATTTGGAAGAGTATCTTAATTGGGGATATAAATCTATATAGATAGATTTAAGAGGATGCTCGACTTAAACCAAGGAACGTATATTCATTTGATGCTAAAGTCGTTTAGCATGGCAAACTCCAAGAGATGTCTCATGTTGATGAGCCATGGAGTGTATCTCTCTTAATAGTCCCCACAGACTCCTGAAAAGAGAGGTCGCATGAGTGACAATCATGTACGCAATGAAATATATGAGACCTGATGTTGATCAGTCATATTCTGGAGAAGTTCACTATGAGTCAGTGAAAAACATCTTAAAGTGCCTAACCGGCACTAAGGATGTGATCATATTCATGGTGGGTCTAAATTAAAACTAGAGGGCTTAGCAGACTCAAGTTTTTCAGACAGACCAAGATGAAATTTTGCCCTCAAAATTTACGTACCTGGTAGTTCGAAGAGATGAGAATACCTTGCTTTCTTTTCGGATTGTACCTTCCCGGTTATTTCCTCTCTATCATGATTTTCTCATTTCTATTCTCCTGTATTTTAGATATCATTCTAGAATATAGTTTCAAAATAAGGGTTAATTGATATGCCACATATTATCCCTATACTCTGACCAACTAATTAAATAGCAAATAAACTTAGGTAGGTTATACTAGTGAAGCAATTCCCCGTCTCTCACATCCTAGTTCTTGTCTCACATCTTAGCCAGGGATCATATCCCTAAGCTTTGATACCAAATGTAACGCCCCCAAAATAGGTATACATCACCCATCTTGGGTCGCCAGATATCACACTACATAAATCAAATACAAAATTCCTTAATACAACTGTCTGTCGTGTAAAAATACGACAAAATATAGCTGAGAGTTTAAACAAGAATATTGCCTTCTAGACATTATCCACACTCAATGGATTCCTCATTACAATTATTATCACACTATTTTATAAAAATAGTGAGGGATACTATAGCCACCATCTCGGACCATCACTCCATTCCCCAACTAGTCCCAGCTATATTCTCATTTCCTGAAGAGAACAATAAAAGAAAAGGGTGAGCTCAACTAGCCCAGTAAGAAATATTATGACTAAGATAATACAGAATAAATTATCCTTAGCCTTCAACAATATAACAACTGATAGAATACAATAGACAACAAGTTTTAGATCAACAACTGCAGCGCAACAAGCAATCCATTAGAAGAGTCAAGTAGAGTATGATATCTACTATCTTCTATGATTTAAAAGTTTATCATCAATTTTATCCCTGTAATACCCATTAACAGTTCTTTATTATACCCAAGATAAAGAGAACTTTCATCTCTTGTCTTCACCTGAACCACCAAAGATTAATTAAATTCACAATTCATGTTTATAATAATGTGAATCAACAGTTCCTCTTTGCCACAAAGGCTTAATAGAACCTTTACTCAAAATCCTTACCCCAATGGCTAAAGATATTCAAATATAATAACAATGATCATACCAATCATTTGTATATCTTTGCACTACGGGCCAAAGATATTCTACTATAAAACTAATGGTCATGATCATACCAATCAATTATCTGTCAGTGCACTACGGCAAAAGACATTCAACTGTTAACTAGTGGTCATGATCCTGCCAATCACATCATCGAATTATCCATGCACTACGGGCCAAGGATATTCTTTAGTATCACCAGTGGTCATGATCATATCATACACCTGTCCATCTTTGCACTATGGGCCAAAGCTATCAAACAATAGTTCATCTTTGTATTTAAGCTAAAGATATACAATTGTAAAATCAATAATCAACAGTCCATCTTTGCACGTAAGCCAAAGATATACAACCGTAAAACCAATAATCAACAGTCCATCTTTACACGTAAGCCAAAGATATACAACCGTAAAACCAATAATCAATAGTCCATCTATGCACATAAGCCAAAGATGACTTTCATCACAATATAAGCATGAGGATGATGACAATGATATAGGTATTAATCAAACGAAATCAAGGATAACTATTAAAGACTTTAAATTTATCTAGAGTTTAAAAATATCCAAATTATCAACATGATACTACTTTGTGGAGTAAAATTCAAGAATAATATTCATGTATCAAAAATAATTTGGACATAAAAGAAATATATTTTTTGGGTGAATTTAGTACCCCGTGAATAGTACCCTTTGAATAGTACTTAGGGAATAGTACCTCATAAATAGTACCCCGACATGAAAAGTACACCAAATACCCAAATGAATAGTAACTAGGTGAATAGTAACCCATGAATAGTAACTCGTGAATAGTAACCCGTGAATAGTAACTCGCACAAATAGTATTTTGGCATGAAAAGATCAATAATTATCAAGAATGCTCATAATAATATTTCCATGAAAAGATACTGGATGAAGCACAAATATCAAGGATATTCTACGAATTTCATGGAATATGGAAGCAATACTTCACTAAAATGAGTGTAGAACTAGGGATACGAAATGAAATAATATTACTTATATACTACAGAGTATGGAAGAAAATATTATTTCATACAAATATTGAACAAAAATAATATCCCTTATGAATACGAAAAAATAATACCCCTTACTACTGTTGAACGAAAATAATATTCCTATGAATATTGAACAAATACAATATTCGTATAGTCATACGCATACAAAAAATAATATTTCTTCAGAATATGAAATAAATAATACCCCTTACCTCCGAAGAAGACTGGATACTGGAATAGTGAAGTAGCAGACTACTCTTCTTCTTTCTCTCTATAGTTTCTCTCTCTATAGTTTCTCTCTCTATATTTGCTCTTGTGTGTCTTAGTGAATTGGTGAGAATTAAGGAAGAATGAGCTTCTATTTATAGGAAAATATAGTTTCGATAATTGTACGTTTTGGGGCTCAAAATATTACAGTATAATACCTTCATCTTTTCCTTTATTTTTAATTTAGTCCTGCAAGTATTATCAAACTTGCACCACCTCCCCTAATAGTACATCATGTGAATCAATAGTATAATCATGTGAATCAATAGTTCTATACATGTTAAAATATGAATTACAGTATAGTACCTTCATCTATACCTCTATTTTTAATTTAGTCATGCAAGTATTATCAATATTGTACCACCTCCCCTAATAGTACATGCATATGAATCAATAGTTCACACATGTGAACAAATAGTTATAAGCATGTGAAGTAATAGCAATTAATTGCTCTTTATCTAATTAATTACCAGACATCAATTATTATCAGAATAGATGTCAATTTCCACTAACACTAATAATCCCAACATAATGGAACTATCAAATTCATTTTTAATCAACACAAACTTTTTCATCATAAATATTATACTCACAATATTTAACAACCATATCGTTCCCAGGAAAGAGGGGGCTTTCCGATAAGGATTTCTCCTTATTGGCGCGCAATTAGTAGACCAAATCTCTCCTTGACAGAACTTCTAGACATTGTCAATATTGCAAATAATAATATGAATAACTTTGTCGTCTCAATTATTGATTTAATAATATAAAATATTATGCAGATGATATTATGACAATAATTGAATTAATAATATGAGAGATATGATGCAACAATTCTCAGAGAAATAATTAAGTATAAGCGAGTGACTTCTCACGTAAGCATCAATAATCAATACCGTATGCTTACTTATGCAACCACGCCAGTATTCATCGTACTTTTACTACCGCGTGAGTTCAAATGGTTTAACGGTAAAACTTTCACCGTTATTTTTATAAAAAGATATTTCTGTCATTTTCTAACTACGACAATACTTCCATTGTGGGGTCCACCAATGATTATGCCGTCGTATGAATATTCCCTGTCCAATTGAATACTCCCCGACATAATGAATATTTTATATCAACTTTTTTACATTGCAAAATTTTCACATATCACCCTTAACTTTTAACTTTTATCAATTTAACTATTTACCAAAATAAAAAAATTGAATACTTTTATTTCATAAAATTTGGGATCTCACAACCTCGCTTTCATTTCCGATTCCAACTCCCAGGTCATTTCTTCAATAACATGGTTCGTCTGTAAAACTTTGACTTGTGGTATAACCTTTGTGCGTAGGACACGCTCCTTCGTATCTTAGATCTTGACAGGTACCTCCTCGTACGTTATATCTTCGGCTATCTCGTCTGGTTCTAACGGAATAATGTGGTTTGGGTCTTTCACATATTTACGAAGCATAGATATATGAAAAATATTATGAACACGAGACGTGCTTGGAGGTAATGCGAGTCTATATGCCACATTTCCTATTCGGTCAAGAATCTCAAATGGACCAACAAATCGTGGATTAAGCTTTCCTCTCTTCCCGAATCTTGTAACTCCCTTCCATAGAGAAATACGTAATAGTACATGATCTCTAATATTAAATTCCACATCCTTTCGATGAAGATCCGCATAACTCTTTTGTCGATCTTGTGCTATTTGTATACGTTGTCGAATCATTTGGATCTTTTTTGTAGTCATGCATACCAATTCTGGTCCAACAACGTTGCTTCACCCACCTCATCCCAGCATACTGGAGAACGACACTTTCGTCCATACAACGCCTCGAATGGAGTCATGCCTATACTTGCTTGATAACTATTGTTGTAGGAGAATTCCACCAATGGCAAGTACTTATCCCAACTTCCTTTGAAATTTAGGACATAGAGTCTTAATAGATCTTCAAGGGTTTGAATAGTTCTTTTCGATTGCCTATCCATTTGAGGATGGTATGCCAAACTAAATCGTAAATCCATGCCCATAGCTTTTTGCAAGCTAACCCAAAATTGTGAAGTAAATCCTGGGTCACGATCTGAAACTATGGATACTGGCATGCCATGCAATCTCACAATCTCATTTACGTACATACAAGAAAGACGTTCAAGGGAATAAGTCTCATGAATAGGCAAAAAATGAGCAGAACTTGGTTAATCTATCAACAATAACCCAAATCGCATCTATGCCTTGAGAAACCTTGGGAAGACCTATAACAAAATCCATAGTAATGTGTTCCCACTTCCACTTCGAAATCTCAAGTGGTTGCAATGGACCCTTTGACACTTGATGATCTGCCTTTACACATTGACAAGTTAAACACCTCGAGATAAACTTTGCGATCTCTCTCTTCATATTACTCCACTAAAATATATGTTGAAGATCATGATACATTTTGGTACTCTTAGGATGGATTGCAAACGGTGTGTTGTGTGCCTTCATCATGATTCTATGCTTCAAGTTAGAATCTTTAGGAATGCAAAGTCTGGAGTTGACTCAAAGTATTCCTTCTTCATCAATTCTTGCTTCTGGAATAACACCTTCTTGTACTTTCTTCTTCAAGCAGCTTTAACTTTATCAATTAAAGTCAGTTCTACTCGTATGTTTGATATCATCACATGGGTACTTGGAGCCTTTAACTCTATCTCCATCCTTTGTAAGTCGCACAAAATGGGTTTTTGTGTTAACAACATCACACTCGTACCCGCATACGATCTTCTACTCAATGTGTCAGCTACCACGTTCGCTTTTCCAAGATGATATTGAATGTTATGGTCGAAATCTTTCAACTACTCGAGCCAACGTCATTTCCGCATGTTGAGTTCCTTTTGGGTAAAGAAATATTTGAGGCTTTTATGATCCGTATAAATCTCCACTTTCTCCCCATACATGTAGTGTCTCCAGATTTTCAACGCGAAAATGACTGCTGCCAACTCCAGATCATGAGTAGGATAATTCCTCTCATATTCTTTGAGTTATCGCGAGGCATAGGCTATGAATTTCCCATGTTTCATGAGAACACATCCTAACCCTTTGTCTGAAGCATCGCTATAAATAACAAATCCATCCAAACCAGATGGTATTATCAGAATAGGTGCCGAAATGAGTCTCCTTTTGAGCTCTTGGATACTCTTCTCGCATTCCTCGCTCCTTACAAATTTTGTATCTTTCTGAGTTAGTTGAGTTAACGGAGTAGCGATTTGAGAAAATCCTTCCACGAATCTCCGATAATAACCAGCTAAGCCCAAAAAGCTACGTACTTCGGTCACTGACTTCGGCTGCTCCCAACTTTGGATTGCTTAAATCTTCGTCTGGTCAACGGATACTCCATGTTTTAACACCACGTGCCCAAGGAATGCTACTTCCTCAAGCCAAAACTCACATTTCTTCAGCTTGGCATATAGCTTGTTGTCACAAAGCCTTTGAAGTACCAGCTTCAAATGGTGTTCATGATCTTCACGAATTTTGGAATAGATGAGGATGTCATCAATAAAGACAACAATGAACTGATCCAAATATTCCTTGAACACACTGTTCATCATATCTATGAAAGCAGCAGGAGCATTAGTCAATCCAAAAGACATAACTAAGAATTCATAATGCCCGTACCGAGTTCTGAAGGCAGTCTTTGGAATATCCTCAGTTTTAATCTTCAGTTAATGATATCGAGAACGAAGATTGATCTTTGAAAAGAATTGTGCTCCTTGCAACTGGTTGAACAGGTCATCAATGCGAGGTAGCGGATACTTATTCTTGATGGTGACATGGTTCAATTCCCGGTAGTCAATACGGAGTCGCATACTCCCGTCTTTCTTCTTTACGAATAAAACAAGAGCAACCCAAGGAAATGTACTAGGACGAATGAAACCAATGTCCAACAACTCTTGTAGTTGGGACTTTTAACTCCTGAAGTTCAATATGAACCATTCGATATGGGGTTTTCAAAATGGGCTTTGTACCAGGTTCAAGGTCAATAAAGAATTCAACTTCTCGTTCTGGGGGTAGACCAGGAAGTTCTTTAGGAAATACATCAGGAAATTCACTAACAACAAAAATATTATTCAAATCTGACGTATTTTTGTTCAAGTCCATAACATGGGCTAAGAAAGCTTGACATCCATTTTTTGATAAACGAATGGATTTATGTCTTGATATAACAGTGATTGACTTTAATGGTTTGGTTTCTTGAATTCGCATAACAGGTTGGTTAGGAATATGAAAACTAACAACCTTACGAAAACAATCAGTTTTGGCATGATGAGTAGTTAACCAATCAATCCCTAAAATCACATCAAATGCAAGTTTCTTTAAAGAGATAAGATCAACAGGTAATGTGATGGTTCCAACTTGGATCAAGCAAGATTTATAAATAGTGGATGTAATGAAAGTTTCTCCTAACAGAGTTTCCACAGATAAGTCAAAGTCTAATTTCTACGGAGTCAAGTTTAAACGTTGAGCACAAGCAGGAGAGATAAAAGAATGGGTAGAATCGGTATCTAGTAAGGTATAAACTTCGTAAGAGTTTAAGATTAGTTTACCTGTGATCACCTCATTTGGGTTTCTCGTATTTTGGCTAGTCACGACAAACGCTCTCCCTTGAACCACCGAGTTTGTTTTGTCCGTAGTCGCCTTTGGTGTCACCATCCCAGTTGGACTTGACTTCGCTACCAGACAAAATCGGGCTATATGACCGTCTTTTCCATAACTGAAACACACCATGGAAGGCTGTGAACAGTTTGGACTTATGTGTCCCTCCTCTCCGCATCTCTAGCATCTAACTGGCAGTCGTTCTCCTCCCCTAGAATTTGTTCTGGTGCTGGTGTTGCTGCTGATGTCATCTCGTCATTGTTGAATCTCCTCTTTTTAAAATTTCCACTTGACTCACCTCTCCTATTATCATAGCCACGATTACAACCCGAGTGGTTACTGCTTTTGTCCGTATTTTTCCGTCCCCGCTGGTTATCACTGCTCTGATGACTGCTGTCACTGGTATGACCCTGGTTGTGGTCCCTCAGTTGAACATACTCATTATCTCGCTCTAATAATTGAGCCATGTTGACAACATCTGGATATAAAGAAAATTTGTGAGAGATAAGGTATTGATGAATTTTGAGTTTTAGACCTCTCAGAAACATCCGCGTCATACGTTTCTCATTCTCTACCAAATGAGGTGCAAACCTGGATAACTCTGAAAACTTTGCCTCGTACTAGGACACCCTCATCTTGTTCTGTTCAACTCTAATAAACTCCACCTCTTTCATATGATGAACACTTTCAGGAAAGTACTTGTCATTGAACAGTTTCTGAAATATTTCCGAAGACATGTTGAGTGCGGCTGGCTGGGTATGCTTCACAGATTCCGACCAGTAATCTGCCTCACCATAGAACATAAAGGTGGCGAATGGAACCTTCTGTTCCTCCGTGCATCCCAAGATATCAAATATCTTGGTAATTTGCTTGACCCACGTTTCCGCCTTAATAGGATCCGGCTTTTCCCAGAACTCTGGTGGTACCAACTCTTTGAACTGCTTGACTGTGACAAACTGCGTGCTGCTATCATTTCCACCCATATTTCGTACACGAGTCTCCCTCGTCTGATTTTGCATGAACTTCAAAAAGCTTCTAAACAGTCCATCACTCATCGTTTGTTCAGTAGTATTGTTTACAGGAGGAATATATCCTTCCTATTGCATGTTTTCCTGGTTGGTTATTAAAGGTGTCTCCACGGTCTCATACACTCCATTGTTAACATTCTTAGCTGCCATTCACAAATACTTCCACAAAACAAGGGTTAATTAAAGAAATTAACATACCACATAATACCCCTATATTATGGCCGACCAACAAATAAGCTTAGGTAGGACACACTAGCGAAGGATTTATTCGTCTCTCCCCTCCTAGTTTTATTCCCCAATCACCGGTAGAGACCATATCCCTAAGCTCTGATACCAACTGTGACTCTGGACACCAACTTGTGTCAGCACCTCACCAGGGTACCTATCAGCTTGCTACTGTTATTCACAGCGTCCCCTACGGAGAGTTTGGCTACGGTGAATCCCACACAAGGAAGTCACCAGCAAGAGTCTCGGGGGTCTTTACTTATAGCTTTGATACCAACTATGACGCCCCCAAAATAAGTATACATCACCCATTCTAAGTCGCCAAATACATAGTACAGAAACAACTATAACTTCATTAATACAATTGTCGTGCAAAATACGACAACACATAAACTGTGAGTTTAAATACAAATATTGTCTTCTAGATAATATCCACACTCAGATAAAGTCCTCATTACAATCATTGATGCACTATTTTACATAATAGTGAGGACTGCTAAAACAACTATCTTGAACTATCACTCCATACCCCGGCTAGTTCCTGCTAAATTCTCACTTCTTGAGAAGAAAAACGGAACAAAAAGGAAAAGGGTGAGCTCAACTAGCCCAGTAAAGAATATTATGACTAAGATAATGAAAAAAAAAATTATCGTTAGCCTTCAACAAATCAGATAAAATATAATGGAAAACAAGTTTTAGATCAATATTCGCAGCGAAAATAATAATTCATTAGAAGAGTTTAGTAGAGAATGAAATCTACTATCATCTATGAATTTAAAAGTCCATCATCAATATTTTATCCCTGTAGCATCAATCAATATACATCTTGAATCAAATATTCATCTTTGCACTATGGGCCAAAGATATTCATTTATATCACCAGTTAATCATATTCATCTCAACATCTCATCCATCTTTTGCACTATGGGCCAAAGATATTCATCGTAATCATTCATCTTTGCACTACAGGCCAAAGATATTCATCAAGTATCACCATTAAGGACTAAGGATGATGAAAAATATTTTAAAGAACGAATCCAGTGAGACAAAGAACAAAGATTAGGGATTCGTACTTTAGATAACCCAAGTTTAATAACACTCCATATTAAACCATAGTGGAGTAAAATTCAAGAATGAGTATCAAAATATGGATACAATCAAAGATACTAACCATAATAGACATCTTGGACAAAGAAGAGAAAATTTTATTTTTTTTGGTGAATAATATCGTATATGTGAATAGTGCTGTATACGTGAGTAGTAACCCCGACACAAAAAGGTAGAAATTCCACAATAATATTCATACCAATATTTCAACATAATGATATTGAAATAAATAATATCATTTACGAAGAAAATAACATCCCTTACCTCAAAAGAACAGTATTTTTGACTGGAATATCGGATGTAATGCTGAAGGAAACTTGCACTGAATAGTAACTCTCAAAGTATCTAAATACTCACAAATACGCTCGATAATATAGAGAGAGAGAAAGTTTATGGTTCTGGTGTGATTTTTAATTCTAACTAAGCACCCTATTTATAGGAAAATGCTTTAGAGCATGAAGAAGACTAACTTTTACTACACGATGGCTTTACTCATTACTATTCATGCCCACCACTTTTGAAATAAAATTTCAGCACATTTATCACTAACCAAAAGTGGGGCCCACCATTGTAGAAATTTCCAAAATGTTTTACTATTTAAACAATAATCAGAAACTTCAATAATTCATAATAAATAGCCCTTTAATTAGAAAAATACGAATTTTATGTCCATTCCATAGGAAATTAAATTCTCTACAACTTTGTAGAAGAAAGTGTTTCCAAATTCCAAACAGAAAATGTTCGAAATCCACATACGGATAATTTTTAATACCTACATTCCAACAAAATACTGATAAAACACCTCAGCATTAATTCCTTAGTTTATATCCACACAAAATAAATATTTTCCTATCCATCATTTATATCCACATAAAATAAATATTTCTTTATCATATAAATCAATAATTAATTATTCACAAATAATATTACTGAATCACAATTATGACAACCAGGTCGTTCCCAGGAAAGAGGAAGCTTTCCGATAAGGATTTCTCCTTATTAGCGCATAATTAGATGACCAAATCCTTTTCCTTAGATAGAACTTCCTTAGACATTTCCAATAATGAAATATAATAATATTAATCAAATAATATGAATTATTGATCTGATAATGGAAATACTATGCAGTGGCAATTTTTGATACAACAATAATATAAAATATCAACGCAACAATTATTGAATCAATAAAATAAAATATTAAACAGTAATTACTTTAACAATTATTGAGTAGTGCCTTCTTACGTAAGAATCAATAATCCAACAATATTGTGCAATACCATGTGCTACTGTGCAACCACGCATATTACTGTACTTTAACCACCGGGTATTCCAACAGTGTTAACGGTAATAATTACGTCGTTATTTATAAAAACTCAAACTTGTAGTTTTCTTCATCTGACCATTTTCCGTTACGGGGCCCACAAATGGCTGTGCCATCATACGAATATTTCCTGACAGCAAGAATATTCCACGACCAAATGAATATTCCCCGACAACAAATAATATTTTATAACCACTTGATTATTTTGCAAAATTTGCACATTTCACCAATAACCAAAGTATTATATCAAATTAACACCTTATTATTCAAAATAATAATTAGAGAAAATTCAATTTTATTAATAAAAAGTTGTGGTCTTAAATACATGGTATTAAAGTTATAGTTTACTCAGACCATGCTGCTCCCAAGTATTTGTTGACCAAGAAGGACTCAAAGCCAATGATCATAAGATGGATTTTGTTGTTGCAAGAGTTTAACTTAGAGATAAAGGACAAGAAGGGTGCTGACAACTTTGTAGCAGATCAGTTGAGTAGATTGCTAAGGGATGAAGAGGCACTTCCCTATAGGACTCTTTTTCAGATGAATATTTACTTCCTGCTGATAAAGCATTACCTTGGTTTGCATATATTGTCAATTATCGAGTTAGTAACCATATGCCTGAGGGTATTCTAGACCCCAAAGAGAAAAGATTAAAAGTGATGTTAAGTATTATGTATTGGATGATCCATACCTGCGAAAATTTTTCTCTGATCAAATAGTTAGGAGATGTTTGCCTTTATGAATTCCTATCTATTCTCACTTTTTGTCACTTATATGCTTCTGGAAGACACTTTGGGCCAAAGAGAACTACTCATAAGGTGTTGGAAAGTATTTTTTATTGGCATAATATATTTAAAGACTCTTTTCTATTTTATAAAGCATGCAAAAATTGTCAAAGAACATGTAATATATCACATAGAAACTAGATGCCACAAACTCTTATTTTGATTATTGAAATTTTTGATGTTTGGGGTATTGATTTTATGGGACCATTCCTTATTTCTTTTGCTAATCTATACATTATGTTGGTTGTTGATTATGTTTCTAAATGGGTGGAAGCTAAGGTCACCAAGACTGATAACTCTAAAACTGTTGCAAATTTTATCAAGTATAACATATTGTGCAGGTTTGGAACCCCAAGAGCTATTATCAGTGATAGGGGTACACACTTTTGTAATAGGATGCTAGCTACACTGTTTAAAAAGAACAATGTTTTACACAAGGTTTCTACATCCTACCATCCTCAAAGTAATGGCACTGAGTTATCCAATACAGAGGTAAAGTCCATTTTAGAAAAGGTGGTAAAGCCTAACATGAAAGATTATAGTCTTAGATTGGGAGATGCACTCTGGACTTACAGAAGAACATAGAAAACCTATATTTGGATGTCACCCTACAGGATAGTGTATGGGAAACCATGTCTCCTTCCCGTTGGATTATAATATAAAGCTTTCTGGGTAATTAAGCAATGCAACATGGAGATGGAAAAATTTGGAGAATAAATGAAGCTGGAATTACAAGAGCTAGAGGAGTTAAAGAATGATGCATATGAAAGCTATAAGATATATAAGGAAAAGAACAAAATCTTTCATGATAGCAGGCTTGTAAGGAAGAACTTTGTTGTGGGATAGAAAGTTCTCCTTTACCATTCAAGGCTTAAGTTATTCCTAGGTGAGTTGAGATCTAGATGGGTAGTGTAGGTTTGCAGAAACAAAATCAAAGTATACAATTGAATTGTAACGATGCAAAAAACATGCAGTAAAATTAATTTAAAATTTTTCTATAATCTCGTGAATCACCTTATGAAACATCGATAATTGAGGAAGGATAAAAGATATACCTTTTAAGAAGAAGAACGCCTTCATGCAATCTTCAAATTTCAATCTTTGTTCCTTCGTGATCTCTACAATCTTCAGATCAAACGTTTGCTACAATAGTGTGCAATGCCCAAGAGGTGATTACCAAAAGAATATGATTAAAGATGTGAATTTAGATTCTACTAGATCTTGGGTGGCTAATCCTAATTCTCTTTTTCCTAACTCCTAATGGTTTTGAGAATACTTGCAGGAGAGATAAAAGTTACATTAGCATTAGTCTATCCCACAATAAGACATCTTTTATTTATAGACTAACCCTTTTCCTAAACCAGTTAGAAATTAGAGTTTTATTTAATTCCCAATCTAATTAAGAACTTTAAGAATAATAAGACTCCTCTTATTTATTTATAATCTAGTATTTCTCCAAATACTTAATTATAAATATTTTATTTCTCCAAATACTATATTGTTATTATTTAGTCAATTTAATAATAATAATAATAGTAATAATAATAATAATAATAATAATAATAATAATAATAATAATAAGATGATGATGACTACTCTTATTAAATTATAATTTAATATTTCTCTAAATACTTAATTATAAATATTAAGCTATTTAATTTATTCCACTAATAAATTAAATACACTTCATCTATTATCATTAAGCCAATCAATTCAAAAATTATATTTCTTCCTTTTATGGTGTGATCCTCTAGGTTCAATATTAAGTCGATAAGAAGAATAAATAAATTAGAACCATTCTAATATTATTTATAATGAATTAAACTCCTTTAATTCAAATATAAATAAATAATATTTATTCTACATTATAAATGACATCTTATAAATAATGTATAGTGAATATCCGGATAATATGAATTCAACGTTTAATCACAAAGATTATCTCAAAGAATACAAAAAACCTATTTCGTGAATAGGTACCATATAATTCAATCTTTCTACCATACAATGTTCCGATTAAACATAAGACATGGAATTACTGACAAGTCTTATTTATTTATTCATATGCATTTTGATTCTAAAATGCAAAAATCTAATTAATTTAAAATAGAAACTCCTTTCTAATTTCTATTCCACCTTGGTCAAGGATTGTCGAGTTGTCATTCATCGAATCACATAGGACATTCTCTCCATTTACTGGAAGTCGTAGATCATTTATTGATCATTCACTTATCTCCATATATATTTTATTATATCCGAACATACCCTGGATTATTAATGAATATGACAAAACATAACTCAATATATACATGATAATATGATGTTCTCAAGTCCAAAGATCACTTATACAACTATCACTATAGGAACTCTTATTAACAAGCAAGTAAAACTCCATTAGGGTTCCTTTAAGCGAATCACGTTCAACGAACTTATTCTCCAATAAGCACATACATACTTGCTTTAGTTGTGACGCCCCCAAAATAGGTATACACAACCCTTTCTGAGTCGCCAGATACACGGTACAGAATTCAAATACAAACTTCATTTATACAACTGTTGAACTGTCGTGCAAAATACGACAACACATAAGCTGTGAGTTTCAATAAAAATATTGTTACGTATATAATACGACAATATTCATACTCAAATTATTACAATGTCATATAAAGTATAGCAGCAAATATTTTAAGTCTCCAAAGGGACACAAGAAGATTTCTGTCTTCCTCATTCTAATGGATGCATTTTTGACGCTTCTAATGTTGGGTTCTCATCACCCTATTGTTGTTCCCCAAAATTAATTATTAAGTGACATATAATATACAACACACCCATCTTAGGTCCTCAATACAATTATATATTGTATGTCATGCAGTTTTATAATGTATTGAGAAACTTCCACACTCTCGGACCATCACACTATTCCCCTATTATCCCCGCTAGACCCAGTTACACTCTTAATACTTGAAAAGAATTGTGAAGCAAAAAGGTAAGCAAAAATAGCCTGTCGACATCAGGATTTTTATTTGTCCCTTTTCTGTTCTTATCTTTTGGTGTTCTCATGTTAGGTGAGATTTGTTTGAAAAAACAAGTTGTGAAAAGGTCCGACATATATATGTCGACGATTGGACTGTAAGAGTCGCCAATTGGTGTTTTTAAATGGTTGAACCAACGCAACCGAGAAAAGGTTTACACATTGACCCAGTGATGTGACAATGCTAAACGAGTCTGTGAAACCGAGATTCATTAGGGTCTGCGGACTTGCTTATGCGGAGGGAAGGTATTAGGCACCCCCCGACATCCGTGTTACCACGGTGACTGCCAATTTTCAAAGAAACTATTATATGAATGTGTGTGTATGTGTGGGTCAATGTGCAGTTATTTAGAAGTAGTGATATGCCTCGTTCACACCTATATACAAAGGGTTTAAATTTTTAAAAAAATTCAGTTTTAAACAAGATATAGCAGTGATGTTTTGTAAAAAGAGGTTTTCAAACCGTTATGCTCAATAGTAATTGAGGCCTTTAATACTTCCATTTTATTAAGTGTTCGGCTTAATTACTTTTATTTTCAAGATGCGAAGCATCTTCGAGAAAATAATATACAAAGCAGTGCCGAACTCCTCATGGGCATGAAAGCCATCTAAGGAAATTCAAACACCGTAAATAATGTACAAGCTGCTTACAGCTGAAAATGTCCATCAGGGGAACCGAATCCAGATTCATTGCGATCACATGATTCCTAGGCTCACATGATGCCGCAGTTTATATGAAAGCTGTAAGCAGGTATATATATAAAAGCTATAAATATATATACAGACATGATCAACTTCCATGAAGCACCTTCATGGGGGATCGAAAATGTAAATATATAAAAGCGATAAATATATATATATATATATATATATATATATATATATAAAATGAACATGATCAACCACTATGAAGCACCTCCATGGGGGATCAGAAATGTAAATAAAGCTGTAAAAGACGATCAACCGCCTTGAATTAAACTCCAGGCGGGAATGAATGTAAAGAAAGCAGTACAAGGCCACGAAGTAAACTCCAGGCTTGACAGAAATGTAAATATATATATATATATAAGTGGTAAACGCACATGATGAGATATATATAAACATATATATATATATATATATAAACTGTTGTCGAACTTTTTTCGATGAGCCGGGATTGAGATATATCATGTGCGTTTACCACTTATATATATATAAATATAAGTAGTAAATGCACCGGATGTAAAATCCAGGCTCATTGAACAGAGTTCGACAACCGTTTATATATATATATATATATATATATATATATATATATATATATAAGAAATAAACACTCCAGATGTAAAATCTAGGCTCATCGAACAGAGTTCGACAACAATTCATATATAAGTGTATATATATATACAAAACTAAGTAAACGCTCCGGACGTGAGTCCAGGCTCAATCGAAGCATAACTCGATAATGTTAGTCCATATATATATGTATATATATATACAAAAAGAAATAAAAGCCACAGACCAAAGTCCGGGCATACACACGCTACATGACTCTCAAAGTGAAGAATAGTGTGTGCACGGTATTGAAGAGAAAAGGCTTTAAGAACGGTATGAAGGCTTACAGTGGACTGCCAAAGAAGACTTAAATAGCTTGAAGTGGATGAACACTCAGTTCCTGCCAATAAAAAGTAGCTATATACAAGCTTACAAGTGTTTAGAATGAGAAAGCACTCAGTTTAGGGTGTGTACAGAGCAAATTGGACAGGGCTTCCTTGCCGTTTTCTCTTACAAAATGGCCACCCCAAGCCCTCTATTTATAGAGGGGGGAGCCGCAGGTGTACTTGCGACAGCCGCAGATGCACATGCGGCAACCATAGATGCACCTGCGACTGCCCGGGGTGCCCCGGGCTCTGCGGGTCCCACTATCTTGAAGTACGTGCACGCGTGCAACGTGTTACCCTCTTGAACTTTCAGAACTTCAATCCAGGTATCCGATTGAGGTGTATAAGACCTGTTTTTGCATGCTGTTATCGAGAGCTACACAATGACATGGGATTAGAGGTTGTACGAAGTTAGGAAGATGGGACCATGCCCTTGGTCTTTAGGCTTCAAATTCTATTCGGTGTGCTGCCTTGCGTAGTAGTCACTAGGGATTAGAACTCCTTGGTTCTTGTGGGACATTATTGTGTAGAATATATGTTAAAATGTTGTTGAGATGACATAATGTAGGATCGAGGTGGCAAAATGACGATCTTTCCCCTCACTATGGTTATCTCCTATTTGAGCCGATTTAGCGGTCGTTGCTCAGAGTTATCTCTGAGATTGGACCGCTGCAAGTGCTGAATGTCCTCAAGGTTATCTCTGAGGTTGGCCTTTCCTCCCAGGGTTATCTTCGGGACTGGAACTGAGTGCCTCGGTGTTGTTTCCGAGGTTGAAGCTGTATGCAAAGGTTTAAACGAGCATCTCCGGGGTTATCTCTAGAACTGTAGCTGCACTCTTCGGGGTTATCTCCGAGGTTGAAACTGACACTCCCAGTGTTGTTTCTGGGATTGAGACTGAGTATCTCAGGGTTATCTCCAAGATAAAATGGCCTTCTCCGGTATGATTTTTGGTATTTGAACTGAATTCCTTGGGGTTATCTCCGAGGTTGAAACTGAAATTCCCGGTGTAGTTTCTTGGGTTGAAATGGATGTCTCGAGGTTATCTCTAAGATGGAAAGAATTGAGTATCCCAGGGTTGTCTCCGGGATTGAACTGAGTTGCCCTCCAGAGTTATCTGAGAAAGAAGATTTTGCCATCCTGCAATGTTAGTAACAGGAGTGCAAAAAATTTAGAGTGTTTACATAGCCCAGTAAAGAATATTATGACTAAGATAATTAATTTATCAATAGCCTTCATCAGTACTAAATCAGATATTTAGAACATATGGTAGATAAAGTTTTCAACCATAATTGCAGCGGAATCAACAATCCGTTAGAAGAGTCAAGTAGAACGTAATGTCTACTATCTTCTCTAAATTAAAAGTCTATCATTAATATTTTATTCCTGTAATACTCATCAACAGTTCTCTATTGTACCTAAGATAAATAGAACTCTCATCACCTGTCTTCACCCGAACCACCAAAGATTATAGTTAAATTCATAATTCATATTTATAATCAGGTAAATCAACAGTCCATCTTTGCACTACGAGCCAAAGACATACAACTGTAAAACCAATAATCGATAATAAAATATTATGCAGTACTATGCAATATAATAAAATATAATATATTTTATTTTATATAAAAAACAAAACTTATAATATATATATATATATATATATATATATATATATATATATGAAGAAGAGGATCGAGAGCATTCTCCTTATCTAGTACTTTTTCCTTAAATAACAATCCTTTATTAAAACTATGTCATTTTGGAGTTTCTTAAAATTGAGTGGTCCCACTTGTTTTACTTTTATTTATAAAAATGTCACTCGCGGCCCCACTTATTTTTTAAAAGAAACTCCAAAACGACGTAGTTTTAATAAAGGAATGTTATTTAAGGAGGAGTGCCAGATAAGGATAATGCTCTTGATCTTTCTATATATATATATATATATAAGTAATAAAACAAAACTGAGATAACTTTCTACCGACGATTTTAAAAAATGGGTAAGTGGGGGTCCATATAATAAGTCAAATTTATAACAAATACTTCATAAAAAAACCCCCTCTATTTATCTCAATTCATTTGGCTTCACTAAACACATTTTTAATAACATTTTTTCATCATTAATATTATAACTCACAATATTAACAACCAGATCATTCCTAGGAAAGAGGGGGCTTTCCGATAAGGACTTCTTCTTATTGGCGCGTAATTAGATGACCAAACTCCTCTCCTCGACAGAACTTTCTAGACATCATAAATAATGCAAATAATAATATGAATAACTTTGTCGTCTCAATTATTGATTTAATAATATAAAATATCGTGCAGATGATACTGTGATAATAATTGAATCAATAATGTGAGATACTATGCAACAATTATTGTTGCAATAATTGAGTAAAACTAAATGATTTCTCACGTAAGCATCAATAATCAAAGATACTATACAATACCGTGTGCTACTGGGCAATCATGCGTATTACTGTATTTTTATCACCGGGCATTTCAACAGTTTAACGGTAAAAGTCTTACCGTTATTTTTATAAAAAAAGTTATTTTTGTCGCTTTCTAAATCTGACAGTTATTCCGGTGTGGGGTCCACCATTGATTGTGCCGTCGTACGGATATTCCCCGAAAAAAAGAATATTCCCCGACCAAACGAATATTTTATGACAACTTGCTTACTTTATAAAATTTTCACATATCACCCTTAACTTTAACCTTTTATCAATTTAACCATTTACTAAATAAAATAATAATTATAAGAAAATTGAATACTTTCATTTCATAAAATTCGAGGTCTTACAATCTCCCCTCCTTATGAAATTTCCCCCTCAGAATTTACGTACCTGGTAGTTCGAAAAGATGAGTATACCTTACTTTCTTTTCGGATTGTACCTTCCCGGTTATTTCCTCTAGATCATGATTTCACTATTGCTCATCTCTTGGATTTCAAATATCATTCCAGAATATAGCTTCAAAACAAAGGTTAATTGACATATCGCAATTTGTCAACTTAAGTAAGAAAATTCAGCTTAGGTAGGACACACACTAGCGAAGGATATTACTCGTCTCTCCCCTCCTAGTTCTAATCCCGGATCTCCGCCAGAGAACATATCCCTAAGCTCTGATACCATTTGTGGCGCCCCTAAAATAGGTATACACAACCCATTCTGAGTCGCCAGAAACACAGTACAGAATTCAAATACAAACTTCATTTATACAACTGTTGAATTATCCTAAAAAATACGACAACACATAAGTAGTGAGTTTCAATACAAATATTGTTACGTATATAATACGACAATATTCATACTCAAATTATTGCAATGCCATATAAAGTAAAGCAGCAAATATTTCAAGTCTCCAAAGGGACACGAGAAGATTTATATCCTCCTCATTCTAATAGAGTACCATTTTTACGCTTCCAAAGTTGGGTTCTCATCACCCTATTGTTGTTCACCAAAATCAATTATTAAGTGACATATAATATATGACACATCCATCTTAGGTCCTCAATATAATTATATATTGCATGTCATGCAGTTTTATAATGTATTGAGAAACTTCCAATGTCTCGAACCATTACACTATTCCCCCGTTATCCCCGCTCGACCTAGGTACACTCTTAATACCTGAATGGAATTGTGAACCAGAAGGGTGAACATAAATAGCCCGGTAAATAATATTATGACTAAGATAATTAATTTATCAATAGCCTTCATTAGTACTAAATAAGATATTTAGAACATATGGTTTGATAATAAAAGTTTTCAACCATAATTGTAGTGGAATCAACGATCCATTAGAAGAGTCAAGTAGAATGTAATGTGTGACGCCCCCAAAATAGGTTTACATCACCCATCTTGAGTCGCCAAATACATGGTACATAAATCAAATATAAACTTAATTATACAACTGTCGGGTAATATACGACAAAACATAGCTGAGAGTTTAAACAAGAATATTGCCTTCTAGACAATATCTACTCTCAAATAGAGTCCTCATTATATTTATTATCACACTATTTTATAGAATAGTGAGGACTAATATAACACCATCTCGGACCATCACTCTGTTCCCCGACTAGTCCCGACTACGTTCTCATTTCCTGAAGAGAACAATGAAAGCAAAAGGGTGAGCTCAACTAGTCTAGTAAGAAATATTATGACTAAGATAATGTAGAATAAATAATCATTAGCCTTCAACAATGTTAAACTGATAAAATACAATAAACATCAAGTTTAAATGCAGTGGAACAAGCAATCTATTAGAAGAGTCAAGTAGAGTATGATATCTACTATATTCTATGATTTAAAAAGTTTTTCATCAATTTTATTGCTGAGACTCAGCTTAATAAATAAACCACATCATTGAATCATCTATGCACTACGGGCCAAGGATATTCATGTAATCATCAATGATCATGATTATACCGAATAATCCCTGGTCATAATCATACCAACAACTATCCATCAATGCACTACAGGCCACTGAGGACTTTTACCACATTATTTGTAACATTACGGGTCACGATTTTATCGAATGATCCATGGTCATAATCATACCAATCAACAGTCCATCTATGCAAGTAAGCCAATGATATAAGCATTAAACAAACGAAATCAAGGATAAATTTTAAAGACTTTAAATTTATCCAGAGTTTAAAAATATCCAAATTGTCAACATGATACTGCTTTGTGGAGTAAAATTCAAGAATAATATTCATGTATCAAAAATAATTTGGATAGAAAAGAAATATATTTTTTGGGTCAATAGTACCCCGTGAATAGTACCCTGTGGATAGTACTTTGGGAATAGTACCTCGTGAATAGTACCCCGACATGAAAAGTGCCCCAAATACCCGAGTGAATAATATTTGGGTGAATAGTAATCGGGTGAATAGTAACTTGATGAATAGTACTGGTATGAAAAGTGCCCAAATAATACGAAAGTGAATAATATTTGAGTGAATAGTAATTGGGTGAATAGTAACCCATAAATAGTAACTCATGAATAGTATTCTAGTATGAAAAGATCAATAATTATCAAGAAAGCTCATAATAATATTTCCATGAAAATATACTGGATGAAGCGAAAATATCAAGGATATTCTACTAATTTCATGGAGTATAGAAGCAATACTTTAACAGAATGAGGGTATAATCAGGAATATGAAATGAAATAATATTACTCACATACTACAGAGTATGGATGAAAATATTATTTCTACGAATACTGAAAAATATAATATCCTTTACTTCAGAAGAAGATTGGATACTGGAATAGTGAGGTAGCAGACTTCTCTTATTCTTTCTCTCTATAGCTTCTCTCTCTATAGCTTTTCTATCTATAATTGCTCTTGTGAGACTTAGTGAATTGGTGAGAATGAAGGAAGAATGAGCTTCTATTTATAGGAAAACATAGTTTTGATAATTGCACGTTTTGGGGCTCGAAATATTACAATATAATACCTTTATCTTTTCCTTCATTTTTAATTTAGTCATGCAATTATTATCAAACTTGCACTACCTCCCCTAATAGTACATCATGTGAATCAATAGTACAATCATGTGAATCAATAGTTCTATACATGTGAAAATACGAATTATAGTATAATACCTTCATCTATACCTCTATTTTTAATTTAGTCATGCAAGTATTATCAATCTTACACCACCTCCCCTAATAGTACATGCATGTGAATCAATAGTACACAGATGTGAACAAATAGTTATAAGCATGTGAATTAATTGCAATTAATTGCTCATTTATCCGATTAATTACCCGATTGGTTAGTATAACTTCCAGACATTAATTATTATCGAAATAAATGTTAATTTTCACTAACACTAATAATCCCAACATAATGTAACTATCAATTTCATCTTTAATCAACACGAACTTATTCATCATTAATATTATAACTCACAATATTTAACAACCATGTCGTTCCCAGGAAAGAGGGGGCTTTCCAATAAGGATTTCTCCCTATCAAGCGCCTTGATTAGGTGACCAACCTCTCCTTGGCGAATTTCTAGACATTGTCAATATTGCAAATAATAATATGAATAACTCTTTCATCTCAATTATTGATTTAATAATCTAAAATATTATGCAGATGATACTGTGACAATAATTGAATCAATAATATAGAGAGATATGATGCAATTAATTCTTTGTAGCAATAATTGAGTATAAGCGAGTGACTTCTCACGTAAGCATCAATAATGAATACCGTGTGCTACTACTATGCAACCACGCATATTATTTAATACTTTTACTACACAGTAGTTCAACAGTTTAACGGTAAAACTTTCACCGTTATTTTTATAAAAGATAATTACATCATTTTCTAAGTATGATAATACTTTCGTTTGTAGGGGTCCACTCAATGATTGTGTTAGTCGTCAGCATTTAATATTCTCTTCATTAAAATGAATATTCTCCCACCAATCGAATATTATATAACCACTTGCTTACTTTTGCAAAATTTGTAAATATTACCCACAACTATAACATTATATCATATCCACACCATAATATTCAAAAATATATTTTGAGAGAAATTAATCTTTATTCATAAAAGTTGGGGTCTTATATAATGTCTACTATCTTCTCTAAATTAAAAGTCCATCATTAATATTTTATTCCTATAATACTCATCAACAGTTCTTTATTGTACCCAAGATAAAGAGAACTCTCATCACCTATCTTCACCTGAACCACTAAAGATTATAGTTAAATTCATAATTCATATTTATAATCAGGTAAATCAACCATCCATTTTTGTACTAAGAGCCAAAGACATACAACTGTAAAACCAATAATCAATAGTCCATCTTTGCACGTAAGCCAAAGACATACAACTGTAAAATGAATAATCGATAGTTTTTCCTTGCCACAAAGGCTTAATAAAATTTTCACTTAATGTCCTTACCCCAAAGGCTAAAGACGTTCAAATGTAATAACAATGATCATACCAATCAGTTGTCTATCTTTGCACTATGGGCCAAATGTGAGACCCCAAATTTTATGAATAAAGATTTAAATTTCTCGAAATATTTTTTTAAATATTATGGTGTGGATTTGATATAATATTATAGTTGTGGGTGATATTTACAAATTTTGCAAAGTATGCAAGTTGTTATAAAATATTCGTTTGGTCGGGGAATATTCTTTTAATTGGGAATATCCGTACAACGGCAAAATCATTGCTGAACCCACAACGGAAGTATTGTCGTAGTAAGAAAATGACAGAATTATCTTTTTATAAAATAACGACGGAAGTGTTACCATTAAAACTGTTGAACTACCCGGTAGTAAAGGTACAATAATATGCGTGGTTGCATAGTAGTACACGGTATTGATTATTGATGCTTACGTGAAAAGTTACTCAGTTATACTCAATTATTGCTATAGTAATTGCTGCATCAAATCTCTCATATTATATAATATTCGATTATTGTCACAGTATCATCTGCATAATATGTTATATTATTAAATCAATAATTGAGATGACTAAGTTATTCATATTATTAAATTGCAATATTTACAATGTTTAGAAGTTCTGTCAAGGATAGGTTTGGTCACCTAATTGCGTGCCAATAAAGAGAAATCCTTATTGGAAAGCCCCCTCTTTCCTGGGAACGACCTGGTTGCTAAATATTGTGAGTTATAATATCAATGATGAATAAGTTCGTGTTGATTAAAGATGAATTTGATAGTTCTATTGTGTTAAAATTATTTGTGTTAGTGGAAATCGACATTTATTTCGATAATAATTGATGTCTGGAGGTTATATTGTTCAATCGGGTATTCAGGGCACTTTTCGTGTTGGAGTACTATTCATGAGTTACTATTCACAAGTTACTATTCACGAGTTACTATTTATGAGTTACGATTCACGGGGTACTATTCACCTAAAAATATATTTCTTTTCGGTCCAAATAATTTTTGGGTAAAATATTATTCCTTGAGGAGATGTGCTAATTTTTCAGACCGTTGGTTGAAATTATAATAGTAAATCAATATGGATTGTTGATTTAAAGTTTTAATAGTAACTTGTCCCTTCAGTTTTCCAAGAGTTATTTGTCCCTTCAGTTTTCCAAGAGTTATTTGCCCCTTCGGTGTTTCAAGAGTTATTTTCCCCTTCGGTGTTTCAAGAGTTAATTGCCCCTTCGCAAATAGTAGTTGTTTCTTCAATATTACCAAGAGTCATTTTGACCCTTTGTTAAGACCAAGAGCCACTTTCAGTTCTTCTATAAATAGAATCTCATTCCTTCATTATTTTTTACGAATTCACTGAAACTCTAGAGAGAGAAACTATAGAGAGAAAGAAGAAAAGTATTCTGCTACTTCACTTTTCCAATATCCAATTTCTTCTAAGGTGGGTATTATTCTTTCGTATTCATGAAGAGAATTATTTTCTTTCAATACTCGTAAGAGTTGTTATTCCATTCTTCATTATTATGTTGGAATAACCTGTTTATTCGAAGCACCGCATACATGGTGAAATTCTTCTGTTATTCCATTCTTTATTGTTATTTGGAATAACCTATTTATGCAAAGTACCGCATACATGGTGAAATTCTTCTACTATTCCGTTCTTTATTATCCTGTCGAAATATCATATCTGTACGTTTACGTCGGACCTGGTTCCATTATTTATTATTCTGTCAGAATATCCTGTCTGTGCGCATGACCTGGTTCCATTCTTTATTATTTTGTCGGAATATCTTGTCTGTGCGTTTACGCATGACCTGGTTTCATTATTTATTATTTTATTGAAATAACCTATCTGTGCGATCTATCTCATGCATGGTGAATTCTTCTGTTATTCCATTCTTTATTATTCTGTTGGAATAACCTGTCTATGTGGATTACCACATGCATGGTGAATGATCCTTTGTATTTCATTCCTTATTAAATTGTGGAAATGATCTGTTTACGTGGATTATGATGAAAGTCATAATAAAAGCATTGGACTGATGAAAATCATGGGTATATGTAGTATTAGTAAGTGTTATGATGAGTTATATTGGTTATTATGTGAAAACATGAAAGTTTCTTAGAAATCAGAAAGGGTTGTAAATTAGATTTTGGTAAAAATGGAACATGAAATTCAATTGACCATATCTCCTATTATATTTTGAATTTTTGAGTGTGCTTAAGTTCTTGAGTTAGATCTATGAGTTTTCTAACTTATCCAAGTGGAATCACTGGAAAAGGTGTTGTAGATTTTCGTGTGGACTGATAATAGCAAAGGAGTCAAAAACTACAAAGTACTAAATAGCTACTGGCCATAAATTTAAAAGGGCATTTTTGGCCACTTAATTTGCGAGAAAAATTTTGGTCTTTTGGGACATGGAAATATATGGTATAAAGTACCTCCTGTCCAAAAATGAGCTCATTCCGATTTAAAATGAGCAAGTTGTGACTATTTCAATATTTAGATTTTTCCGACGACAAACGCTATAACCGGAGATCTATAACTCCGATGACCATGAAATTTAAACTAGAGCTCATGTTAACATGTGTAAGATCCTGCCAAGATTTGGAAATTTTTGGAGTTAAACTTGAGGTAGCTAATTTCTTAAGGAATTAATTAGAAATTGATTTTGAAAAATAGTAAATGAATTTTAAAATTCGAGAAAAATATATGTTCAATATGGGACTATATTACGCTAAATCCCAGAAAAGAAATATTTTTGGGACTGATTTGGTATTTTCATGAAAATAATCTAGTTATGAGTAAATGAGTTAAATATGTTATGTGAAGTAACAAAATTGGAAAATAGAATTTTATGGCTTGGGAATCCTATATAGGGTATATCAGATTTTTGATAAGGGATTTGATCATTGGTGATGAAATCTTATGAGTATAGCATTTTGAATGATTAAATGCATTATTTGGTAAAAGTATAAACAATTGAAATAAATTGTTTATAAGTTTAAGAAGTGATTAAAATATTGTTATAATATTAATAATATTAGATTATGAGTTTATTAAGTGATTGATAATATTTGGATAAATTTAAAGTCTTTAATATTTATCCTTGTTTGATTAATGCTTATATCATTGTCATCATCCTCATGCTTATATGGTGATGAAAGTTATATTTGGTTTACGTGCAAAGATGGACTGTTGATTATTGAATTGTGTATCTTTGGCTTACGTGCAAAGATGGACTGTTGATTATTGGTTTTATAGTTGTATATCTTTGGCTTACATGCAGAGATGGACTTGGTGTGATTATGACCAGGGATTATTCGGTATAATCATGACCGTAATGTGACGAATGATGTGGTAAAAATCCTCAGTGGCCTGTAGTGCATTGATGGACAGTTTTTGGGATGATTATGACCAGGGATTATTCGGTATAGTCATGACCATTGATGATTTAATGAATATCCTTGGCCCGTAGTGCTGGAATGATTCGATGATGTGTTTTATTTATTAAGCTGAGTCTCAGTGATAAAAATTGATGAAAACATTTTAAAACATAGAAGATAGTAGATATCATGCTCTACTTGACTCTTCTAATGGATTGCTTATTCATTGCAGCTTAAACTTGATGTCTATTGTATTTTATTAGTTTAACATTGTTGAAGACTAATGATAATTTATTACGCATTATCTTAGTCATAATATTTCTTCTTTGGGCTAGTTGAGCTCACCCTTTCTTTCACTGTTCTCTTCAGGAAATGAGAATATAGTTGGGACGAGTCGGGGAATGGAGTAACGGTCCATATGATAGCATTAGTAGTCCTCACTATTCTGTTAAATAGTGTGACAATAAATGTAATGAGGACTCTGGAACGCCCCAGAAAATCGGACCTTTGTTAATACTTTTAATAATGAATAAAATAATATTATTTATTATAATTGCGTGTTGATAAGATGAATGTCATTCTATAACCTAGAAACGTCGGAACGTCATAGTATTTTAACTACGTGGATGCATTAAAGTGTTTGAATTTCTAAGACGAAAATAAAAGCTTTCCGAGAAATTTTCCGAAAAATACTATTCATCGATTTCTGCTCGGGAATTATTTTTGAACTTCTGAGAAATACGTAATGTTATAATATCAAGGTGAGATTGATTATGTAATAATAATCTAAGTATGGAAAACATAACATTTCACATGCAGGCCTAATTTGGGAACGTTAGGTTTATTAAGCGTTAAGGAAAGAAAGTATTAATCAAATGATGTGTATGCATTGTACGAGGTAATGAACGTAAGTATAATACGAAGTATTATACTATTAAGAATGGAGAATGAAATAACGTATATTACGAATAAATATACGAGCTAGCATACGAGAATTATACATGGTGTATATATGTTAAGATTCTTAATTAAAGGTAATGGACTTGAAGGATTATTAGCTTAATGATAGAAGTCTAATAGAATGTGATACTCAAGCCCAAGTGTTTGATAAATCATAAGTCCAATCTATTTGTAGCATAAGCCCAAAAAGGAATTAGCTAGATAAATTAACAAGCCCAATGATAAGCCATGATCCAAGGAGCAATCCAAGTTTAAGTGGGTAGACTTGATGGGCAAACAATTTGTGTGATGAGCAAGTGTTGTGACTAGCAAGTAGACTTGGATGTTAAGTAATGAATAGTAAAGAGGTGGAGGTTAGTAAGGAGGTGGGAGGTGTTATTTACCATAGTACCCTCACTTTGAGTTTCCTATAAATAGAAGGCTTGATTTTTCATTTGTTGGTTGTTCAATTTCTCCCAACTCCTCTCAAGATAAGGAACTTAATTGTTAGAGAGAATAAGTCACATAAGCACTTATAAGTCATTTCAACCTTTGCTAGATTTTCCAAAGTGAAGTGAAGTAATAGTCTTCAAGGGTAAGACTCATGTCTATTATCTTTATCTCTTCTATGATAGGATTGATAGAGAAGTGGGATTGTTTGATAATAGCATGTAATAAGTCATTGATAAATGAACTTAAGCTGAATAAGTGGAATAAGCAACTTGAAACTAAATAAGTTGATAAACTTGTGAAGAAACTTATCATATATTGGTCATATGATGTTAGTATGTTCAATATAGTATGAGAACATTGATTGATGGACTTAAGTTCATATTAAGTCATAAACATGAGAATTTGTAGTTCATAAGTTAAATAAGTCATTAACTTATGAGAATAAGTCAAAACCTACTTTGTCAATAAGTTGGTGTAATAAGTAACTTGAATTGTTCATGTGTTGATTAAAATCCATTTAGAACGTTTAGTAATGAATCTTTGCCGGAATTCACACGATTGGACGATTATCGTCGAATTCGTAAAATTCTCGGAATGGAAGTCGTATTTTGTGTTTGAAGTCGAAAATGTTGGTTTTCAATAGAGACAAGTCATATTTGGAATTATAGAGTCGCGGACATGGAAATAACCGAATTCCAACTTAGAACGAAGAAACGAGCGTTGAACGTTCACGAACGTCTATCGTTTTCGTTAAAATAAACTAATAGGTGAAATTTTAGCAAACAAAGTCAAATAGATAAAATTCTTATATGAACGCGTAGAGTATAAAATTTGTGAACCGTAGGCTTTTGAACGAGCCAATTCGGACTTATAACGAAGAAGTTATGCGTCCGAGAAGTTCACAAAATTAAAAATCTGCAAAAAATTTCTAAGGCATAGAGTTGGCGCCGTGGCGCCAACCCAAGGCCAAATGGGTGGCATTAAGAATACCGTAAATAAAGATCATCAAGACATCGCTAACTCTCTTACTCATGCAAATACGAGATGAAGAGTTAAGTGTGGTACCGCCATGCTGCATCCTAGAGTTTTGACAGACAAGAATGTTTACAAGTATAAAAGGAAAGATAACTCATTAGTAATGAACTAAGGTGTTAATATAACATTGTTAAGGCATTGTTAGACACTTAATGTATGATGATTAAAGGTTGATAACTAATTGAATGTGAACGTAATGTTAATGACATTATGAAAATCTGAAAACCATAATAACAGATCTAAGTAAGGATTTAGATTAAGATGAAGGGTAAGATATAATAATATACCTACTTGAGTATATAAGACCTAATGTGGTACGTTATATGATCATGTATTGTAGAGACTTAGAGACTTAAAGTGTGCATGTGATAATCAGTAAGCAGACGCTAAAGGCAAGTACTCTAACCCTTGTTTCAGTTCATTCTGAACAAGCTTTGTGATTCATGTATTCTTACACATGAATTGATGTATGATGAAGTCAAAGCCAATTCTTTCCGCTAGACTTAACTTATGTTTCTATCAAAGCATGACCAATGTTTACCAAGTTATATTGGTAATGTTTTAAATCGAAGACTGAGTATGCTAAAATGTTTTTGTCGTTTAACGATAGGCACGTGAGATTGCCACAACTTAAACGTATACACATTTAATGAATGTAGTGTTGATCAATATAGAGTACTATGGGCTGATCACCCAAAAGTGCTCGTAAGTAATGTCGGACTTACGCACTTAGTGTCGGGACGTCCTTTTCAAAAGAACTTATGAAATGCTCAAGGTCTTGGACCGGAACTGATGTTTTACTGAATATTGTTGTTGTAAAACGTTTTGAATGAAAAGAAGTGCTATTTTAAATTATCGATAGTACTTCATAACTATTGTTCAATTATTGAAGATATACGAGTTCTATGTTTCAAGCATGTTGTTTTTTAGAGTTGTAGTACTTGCTGAGCTAGTCATGCTCACTCTTGCTTGAACCATATGTACACAGCTAAGATTGAACGGACCGAAGGCTCCGGCAAGGATAAGGGCAAGGCGAAGACGAATCCATAAAATACTTTTGTAATAGTATAGGATGAACGTTTGTAATATATTGAATATTATGACAAGAACGAACGAATGAATGGGTTATAAAGAACCTGGGAAATGTAATATTATTTTGAATATATAGAAGGTATATTAGCCCTTTTGAGACTATTCAATTGAATGAATGAATGAATGGTAGTACCGTGTAGCACCATCTGTCGGGTTGGAAGAGACCCAGATTTGGGGGCGTCACAGGTTGGTATATGAGCATTAGGTTATAAAACTTAAGGGGGGATTAAAAACCTTAAGTCATAACCTTAAGAGAAGTCAAAGAAGTAAAAGAAGAAAATAACCTTATAAAAATGGATTATGATTATATTATGTGTTTTTATTATTCTACTGACGTGTACTAATCAACTTAATTGTTTTGTGTAGATGGTCAAGCCATTAGTGAAGAATCGGTGAACCAAATAGAGGTTTTGCCGAACCCCATAGAAGCAGATCCGGAGGTGGTAGTTATTGAGTCTAGAGACTCAGATGATGTTGACTACATGTCAGTATTCGATGGGATGATAGAGGAGGAAGTAGAGATAGTGTCCTTTAATCCAGTAGCTATAGCAGCGGAGATAGCTCCTTGAGGGTCGATGATGTCTCTGTTCATGTCAGTATTGGATAGAAATATTCATTACTGTTAGGAGGTCAAGGATTTGAAGGCAGAGCTCCAAACTGTTATAGAGGACAAAACTGATGTTGATTCCATGTGGGAGCAGGAGCATGATAAGAGGATTTTGGCTAAGGACAAAGTCCACGAGTTAAAGCAAGAGGTCTTTGAGCTCAAGGAGGAGCTAAAGACCAAACTGCAGAAGATAGGGAGAATGCCCTATATCCATAGGAGTTCTCACACAGATTTTTAGCAGTAGGTAGCTGGTTATCCTGTAGAGGTGGGGCAGACGCGGCACACTATCAACCATGATATTATTGCCGGTCTTGCCAAGGAAGATTTCAATAATGCCTTGAGGCTGATGTAGACTAGTAATAGCTAGAGTAGTTTCAATATGTAAATATTTTGTAATTAGTAGTGACGTAAAGCCCTCTTTGTATAACGAAGGGTAGTCTTTTGTAAATTCCAATTTTTGGAAAGTAATAGCGGGAAAGTAATGTAATCAGCTTATGCTGTGTAATGTGACCGATGTAGTATTATACTACAAAGAATGAATATAAGTCTTTTTATGGAAATCAATGAGTAATGAATGTTGAAGTTTTGATTATTAGTAAATAATAACTAATAAAGAAAGGAATAATAACGAAATGTGTTTATTGTATCAGCAAAATGCCGCCGAGAAGAGTGCAACGTAACCAAGGAGCGAATGTGAATCAGCCGGAGGGAGGTCCAGTTAACCCGATGTAGGAGTTTGTTAACCTGTTAACAGCTGCCTTTAATAGAATAGGGCTAATATCCTTGTAAATCCAGGAGTAGCACGAGCTACTACCTTTAAGGATTTCAAGAGCGTTGGTCCGCCGGAGTTCAAAGGAACTACAGACCCTATTGAAGCCCAAACATGGGTTAAGGAAATAGAGAAGGCATTTGTGATAGAAAATGTCGACGAGGCCCAAAAGGTTGCCTTTGCAACCTATATGATGAAGGGAGAGGCCAACTTTTGGTCGGAAGATAATCAGGCTAGGGTTGGGATAACAAATCTGACGTGGAATAGGTTCAAGGAGATATTCTTTGAGAACTACTTTCCCACGAGGATGCAGGGAAGGATGGAGATGCGGTTTCTAGAATTGAAATAAGGGGACATGACAGTTCCCCAATACGCTGCCAAGTTTAATGAACTAGCAAGGTTTGCTCCACATCAAGTGGATACTGAGGTGAGGAAGGCGCGACGGTTCGAGTAGGGCTTGAAACCCTGGCTCTATAACCATATTTCGATGTTCCAAAGTACTTCTTTTGGAACCATTTTAGAGAAGGCGATAATCGCCGAGGATGGTAGTGAGGCTCTGAGTTAATACCACAAGGACAAGAAGAGCAAGGGTAAAGTAGATGGGGGAGAAAAGATTAAGGGAGCCAGTGGTAGTGGCGAGGGTCAGAAGAGGAAGGTATTTAGCTCTGGGAATACCAGAGTGAAGCAAGGAGACCCAAAGAGGAGGATGAAGGCCTGCAAGACCTGTGGGAAGACTCACTTAGGAGTCTATTTCAAGGGGAAGGCCGTCTGTTACAACTGTGGACAGGAGGGGCACATTGCGCCTAACTATCCAAGTTCGAAGGAGAATCACGGATACTTTATGTGTGGGTCAACTGACCACATGGCAAAGAACTTCCCGAAGAAGGGAACGGATGGGAACCGGGGCACTAATAGCGATAAGTTAGCTATTGGGGGTCCAGCGCAACTGGGTAGGCCGATGGGTCGTACCTTTAACATGATAGTCCAAGATGCAGTTGCATCAAGGGACGTCGTTGTAGGTATTATTCCGATCAATGACATAAATGCTTACGTGCTGTTTTGATTCGGGTGCTAATTGTTCTTTTATAGCATGCGATTTTGCTAGACGATTAGGATTACTTCCCAAAAAGTTGCCTACACCTTTAACTATTAAGGTAGCAAACGAAGAAATAATTCTTATTGAAGATACTCATAGGAGTTGTTGCGTAGATATATGGGGTTGTAAATTATCGGTAGATTTGTTACCGATAAAGTTAGGAGAATTTGACGTAATTCTCGGAATGGATTGGTTAGTTAACCATGGGGCAATTATAGATTGTCAAAAGAAATGTGTGAACATTAAATCGTTAAGACAACCTCAGGTAGTATTTTACGGGAATAGATCGCCCATACGTTCGTGTTGTCTAACTATGACACAAACTAGGAAATTACCGAGGAAGGGATGTGTAGGTTACCTGTGCCATGTTGTTGATACCTAGAGAGTGGTAGCAACCATGGAACAAATACATATAGTGAGAGAATTCACTGATGTATTTCCGAGTGAATTATCGGGTCTTCCACCGGATAGGGAGACAGAGTTTGTAATAGACATCGTGCCAAGACTGGCACCGGTTTCCAGGGTACCGTATCACATGGCGCCAGTGGAGATGAAGGAGTTGATGGTGCAGTTGCAAGAACTATTGGACAGAAAGTAAATTCAACAGAGTGTTTCGCCGTGGAGAGCACCGGTACTATTTGTCAAGAAGAAGGACGGATCGTTAAGACTTTGTATCGACTACCGAGAGTTGAACAAGTTAACAATAAAGAATAAATACTCATTGCCCAGGGTCGATGATCTCTTTGATCAGTTGAAAGGGGCTAAATATTTTTCAAAAATAGATTTAAGAACGGGGTATCATCAGTTGAAGGTTAGGAAGGAGGATGTACCAAAGACAGCATTCAGGACTCGTTATGGTCATTACGAGTTTTTGGTGATGTCATTTGGGTTGACAAATGCACCAACTGCATTTATGGATATGATGAACAGTGTGTTCAAACAATATTTGGACAAGTTTGTCATGGTGTATATAGATGATATTCTAGTCTATTCTAAGACGCTAGAAGATCATGCTGAACACCTAAGATTAGTGTTGGAGACACTGAGAAATGAGAAGTTGTATGCGAAATTCATGAAGTGTGAATTTTGGCTAGAGCAGGTACAGTTTTTATGTCATGTCATTGATCAAGAAAGGATTTCAGTAGATCCAATGAAGGTGAAAGCCGTGATGAATTGGGAACAACAATAAACGCCGATTGAGGTGCGGAGTTTCCTAGGGTTAACGGGTTACTATCGGAGATTCATCCAAGATTTTTTGAAGATAGCTACTCCGTTGACTAACTTGACGAGGAAGACGGTGAAATACGCTTGGACTGACAAGTGTGAGGACAATTTTCAAGAACTGAAGAAGAGGTTGAGTGAAGCGCTTGTTTTGTCATTGCCTAATGACACAGGAAATTTTGTAGTTTATAGCGATGCTTCGCATAGAGGACTTGGTTGCGTGCTCATGCTGCATGGCAAGGTCATTGCGTATGCATCTAGGCAGTTGAAGGATTATGAGAAAGTTTACCCTACTCATGATATAGAATTGGCCGCAGTAGTTTTTGCTCTAAAGATATGGAGACATTATCTTTATGGAGAAAAATGTGAGATATACATGGACCACAAGAGTCTAAAATATATCTTCACACAGAAGGAGTTGAATATGAGGCAGAGGAGATGGTTGGAGTTGATAAAGGATTACGACTGTGAAATCCTGTATCACCATGGAAAAACCAATGTAGTTGTCGATGCCTTAAGTAGGAAGGGTTGGGAAAAGTTATCTTTGTTAACGGCTCAAACTGAGTTAATAACAGAGATGGCTAGGATGGAGTTGGAAATGAAGCTGCCAAGTGAAGGAGGACAAATTCTGTTTACGACAGAGATGCAATCTACTATCGTAGAGAGAATCAAGGAGGTGCAGCTCAAAACTGATGAGTGTGATAACTGAAAGAAGCAAAAACCAATGAAAAGAGACTAAAAATACAGATCTTGATAATGAGGGATTATTGAGATTTGAAGGAAGAATTTGGGTTTCGAATGAGACGAAATTAAAGGAGCAGGTTCTATAAGAGGCTCATAGTTCAAGGTTTTCGATTCATCCTGGTAGCACTAAGATGTATCAAGATCTTCGACAGAGTTTCTGGTGGCCGAACATGAAGAGAGAGATAGCCGAGTAAGTGAGTAGGTACTTGACTTGTCAAAGAGTTAAGGCCGAACATCAATGACCAAGTGGCTTGCTACAGTCGTTAGAAATTCCAGAGTGGAAATGGGAGAATATCACGATGGATTTTGTGGTAGGACTTCCGACTACAACAAAAGGGTATGATGCGATTTGGGTAATAGTGGACCGGTTGACGAAGTCGGCTCACTTTTTGCCAATTAGGGTCAAGTATAACTTAGACCAGTTAGCTAGACTTTATATTAAGGAAATAATTTCCAGACATGGAATACCAGTATTGATTGTGTCAGATCGTGACCCACACGATTCACATCGAACTTTTGGAGGAGTCTACAAGAGCAGTTAGGAATGCAGTTGAATTTGAGTACGGCGTATCATCCACAAACGGATGGACATAGCGAGAGAACAATTCAGACGTTAGAAGATATGCTAAGATCTTGCGTCATGGATTTCAAGGGTAGTTGGGATGATCATCTACCATTAGTGGTGTTTGCATATAACAATAGTTATCATGCAAGCATAGGTATGCAGCCTTACGAAGCTTTGTATAGGAGGAAATGCAGAACGCCACTGTATTGGGATGAGGTAGGAGAACACCAATCTTTGGGACTTGAATTGGTGCGAAAGAAAAATGAGGACATTGTTAAACCGATCTGAGATGCATTTGGTAGCGACTCAAGATGCATGAAGAAGTTTACGGATTCGCATCGAGAGAATAGAGAGTTTGAAGTAGGTTCGTACGTATTTCTAAAAGTATCCTCCTGGAAAGGAAAGATACGTTTTGGAAAGAAAGGAAAGTTAAGTCCGAGGTTTATAGGACCTTTTGAGGTATTAAAACAGGTGGGTGAGGTAGCATATATGATAGCATTACCTCCAGACCTAGAACGAATACATAATGTATTTCACGTATCGGTATTGCGTCCTTATAAGCCGGATTATAAGCACGTGATAGAATATGAACCTATTCATATCGAGAAGGATTTAACGTACGAGGAAACGCCAATTCAAATTATCGATAGAAAAGAACAAGTTCTGCGAAATAAAGTCATACCTTCCGTGAAGGTGATATTGAAGAACCACGATGCAGAAGAAGCAATGTGGGAGTTAGAAGAAATGATGAAAAAGAATTACCCTCAATTATTTGTGTAATTTTTTTTATAGCGAGATTCTGGGGACAGAATCCTTATAAAGGGGAGAAAATGTAACGCCCCAGAAATTCGGACATTTGAAAATACTTTTAATAATGAATAAAATAATATTATTTATTATAATTGCGTGTTGATAAGATGAATGTCGTTCTATAACCTAGAAACATCGGAACGTTGTAGTATTTTAACTACGTGGATGAATTAAAGTGTTTGAATTTCTAAGATGAAATTAAAAGCTTTCCGAGAAATTTTCCAAAAAACACTATTCATCGATTTCTGCTCGGAAATTATTTTTAAACTTCCGAGAAATACTTAATGTTATAATATCAAGGTGAGATTGATTATGTAATAATAATCTAAGTATGGAAAACGTAACATTCCGCACGCGGACCTAATTTGGGAACGTTAGGTTTATTAAGCATTAAGGAAAGAAAGTATTAATCAAAGGATGTGTATGCATTGTACGTGGTAATGAACGTAAGTATAATATGACGTATTATATTATTAAGAATGGAGAATGAAATAACGTATATTATGAATACATATACGAGCTAGCATACGAGAATTATACATGGTGTATATATGTTAAGATTCTTAATTAAAGGTAATGGACTTGTAGGATTATAAGCTTAATGATAGAAGTCCAATAGAATGTGATACTCAATCCTAAGTGTTTGATAAATCATAAGTCCAATCTATTTGTAGCATAAGCCCATTAAGGAATTAGCTAGATAAATTAGCAAGCCCAATGATAAGCCATAATCCATGGAGCAGTCCAAGTGTAAGTGGGTAGACTTGATGGGCAAACAATTTGTGTGATGAGCAAGTGTTGTGACTAGCAAGTAGACTTGGATGTTAAGTAATGAATAGTAAGGATGTGGAAGTTGAGGAGGTTAGTAAGGAGGTGGGAGGTGTTACTGACTATAGTACCCTCACTTTGAGTTACCTATAAATAGAAGGCTTGATTTTTCATTTGTTGGTTGTTCAATTTCTCCCAACTCCTCTCAAGATAAGGAACTTAATTGTTAGAGAGAATAAGCCACATAAGCACTTATAAGTCATTTCAACCTTTGCTAGATTTTCTAAAGTGAAGTGAAGTAATAATCTTCAAGGGTAAGACTCATGTCTATTATCTTTATCTCTTCTATGATAGGATTGATTGAGAAGTGGGATTGTTTGATAATAGCATGTAATAAGTCATTGATAAATGAACTTAAGCTAGATAAGTGGAATAAGCAACTTGAACCTAAATAAGTTGATAAACTTGTGAAGAAACATATCATATGTTGGTCAAATGATGTTAGTATGTTCAATAAAGTATGAGAAAATTGATTGATGGACTTAGGTTCATATTAAGTCATAAACATGAGAATTTGTAGTTCATAAGTTAAATAAGTTATTAACTTATAAGAATAAGTCAAAACCTACTTTGTCAATAAGTTGGTGTAATAAGTAACTTGAATTATTCATGTGTTGATTAAAATCCATATAGAACGTTTAGTAATGAAGATTTGCCGAAATTCACACGATTGGACGATTATCGTCGAATTCGTAAAATTCTCAAAATGGAAGTCGTATTTTGTGTTTGAAGTCAAAAATGTTGGTTTTCGATGGAGACAAGTCATATTTGGCATTATAGAGTTGCGAACTCCAAAATAACCAAATTCCAACTTAGAACGAAGAAACGAGCGTTGAACGTTCACGAACGTTTATCGTTTTTGTTAAAATAAACTAATAGTTGAAATTTTAGCAAACGAAGTAAAATAGATAAAATTATTGCATGAACGTGTAGAGTATGGAATTTGTGAACAGTAGGCTTTTGAACGAGCCAATTCGGATTTATAACGAAGAAGTTATGCGTCTGGGAAGTTCACAAAATTAAAAATCTGTAAAATTTTTCTAAGGCACATAGTTAGTGCCGCGACGCCAACCCAAGGCCAAATGGGTGGCGCTGCAGCGCCGTAACAGTGTCAAGGCATATTGCTAACTCACGTCGCGGCGCGAGATGAAGAGCTAAGTGTGGCGCCGCGGCGCCAGACCTAGAGTTCTGACAGACAAGAATGTTTACAAGTATAAAAGGAAAGATAACTCATTAGTAATGAACTAAGGTGTTAATATAACATTGTTAAGGCATTGTTAGACACTTAATATATGATGATTAAAGGTTGATAACCAATTGAATGTGAACGTAATGTGAATGACGTTATGAAAAGCCGGAGACCATAATAACAGATCTAAGTCAGGATTTAGATTAAGATGAAGGGTAAGATATGATAATATACCTACTTGATTATATAAGACCTAATGTGGGACGTTATATGATCATGTATTGTAGAGACTTAGAGACTTAAAGTGTATGTGTGATAATCAGTAAGCAGACGTTAAAGGCAAGTACTCTAACCCTTGTTTCAGTTCATTCTGAACAAGCTTTGTGATTCATGTATTCTTACACTTGAATTGATGTATGATGAAGTCAAAGCTAATTCTTTCGGCTAGACTTAACTTATGTTTCTATCAAAGCATGAACAATGTTTACCAAGTTATATTGGTATCGTTTTCAATCGAAGACTGAGTATGCGAAAATGTTTTTGTCGTTTAACGACAGGTACGTGAGGTTGCCACAACTTAAACGTATACACGTTTAATGAATGTAGTGTTGATCAACATACAGTACTATGGGCTGATCACCCAGAAGTGCTCGTAAGTAATGTCGGACTTACGAACTTAGTGTCGGGACGTCCTTTTCAAAAGAAATTATGAAATGCTCAAGGTCTTGGACCGAAACTGGTGTTTTACTGAATATTGTTGTTGTAAAACGTTTTGAATGAAAAGAAGTGCTATTTTGAATTATCGATAGTACTTCGTAACTATTGTTCAGTTATTGAAGATATACGAGTTTTGTGTTTCAAGCATGTTGTTTATTAGAATTGTAGTACTTGCTGAGCTAGTCATGCTCACTTTTGCTTGAACCATATGAACACAACTAAGATTGAACGGACCGAAGGCTCCGACAAGGATAAGGGCAAGGTGAAGACGAATCCATAGAATACTTTTGTAATAGTATAGGATGAATGTTTATAATATATTGAATATTATGACAAGAACGAATGAATGGGTTATAAAGAACCTGGGAAATGTAATATTATTTTGAATATATATAAGGTATATTAGCCCTTTTGAGACTATTCAATTGAATGAATGAATGAATGGTAGTACCGTGTAGCACCATCTATCGGGTTGTAAGAGACCCGGTTTTGGGGGCATCACAGACTCCATTGAGTGTGGATATTATCTAGATGACAATATTCTTATTAAAACTCTTAGTTTATGTTTTGTCGTATTTTACACGACAATTGTATTATTAAGTTGTATTTTTATTTTTGTACTATGTATTTGACGACTCAAGATGGGTGATGTATACCTATTTTGGGGGCATCACACCAAAGATATTCAACTATAAAACCAATGGTCATGATCATACCAATCAATTATCTGTCAGTGCACTACGGCCAAAGACATTCAATTGTAAGACCAATGGCCATGATCCTGCCAAACACACCATCGAATTATTCATTCACTACGGGCCAAGGATATTCGTTAGTATCACCAGTGGTCATGATCATGTCATTCACCTGTCCATCTTTGCACTGCGGGCCAATGAGGACTTTTACCACATCCTTTGTAACATAACAGGTCATGATTATACCGATACATAATTCCTGGTCATAATCATACCGATCTACAGTCCATCTATGCACTACGGGCCAAAGATGACTTTTATTATAATATAAGCATGAGGATGCTGACAATGATATAAACATTAAATTAAATTAGATCAAAGATAAATTTTAAAGATTTATAATTTAATTTATCCAGAGTTTAAGAATGTCCAAATTATCAACATGATACTACTTTGTGGAGCAAAATTCAAGAATAATATTCATGTATCAAAAATAATTTAGACAGAAAAAAACCAATTTTGGCGTGAATAGTACCCGAGTGAATAGTACCCCATGAATAGTACTTCATGAATAGCACCCCGTGAATAGTACTTCATGAATAGTACTGTATGCATGAATTGTTCCGTATGTATGAATAGTACCCATGAATAGTACTCAGGCATAAAAAATTTAAAATTTAACACGAATGTCCAGAAAAATATTTCAGTGAACGATACTAGATGAAGCGCAAATTTTAAGGATATTCTACTAATTTCAAGGAGTATAGAAGCAATACTTGTCAAAATAAGTGTGGAATTAGGAATATGAAACGAAATAATATTACTTACATACTACAGAGTATGGAAGAAAATATTATTTCTTATGAATATTGAACAAAAATAATATCACTGATGAATATTGAACGAAAATAATATCCCTTACGAATATTAAACGAAGATAATATTCCTTACAAATATTGAATGAAAATAATATTCCATACGAATATGAAAAATAATCTCTTCTGAATATGAAATAAGTAATACCTCTTACCTTAAAATAAGAGTACTTCTAACTGGTATAGCGGAGATATTCTTGAAGAAAACTTGCTCTATTTTCTACTCTCAAAGCTTCCTTAAACTCAAAAGAAATACGCTCAATATTATAGAAGAAGAATTCTCTGATTCTGGTGTGATTTTCATTTCTAAACTAAGCATCCTATTTATAGGAGAATGGTAGGATAATATTTAAAAAGAAAAATCACGGACTGCACAGTAATTTTCAAACGAAATCACGGGCGAGAATTCTGAAATTCACATGATTTTTACTATGTTGCACTATGCAGTACTATACAATATAATAAAAATATAATATATTTTATTTTATATAAAAAACAAAACTTATATAATATATATATATATATATATATATATATATGACAACCCGAAAAATCGGATTGTCCAGAATTTAAGAGTTAAAGAATTAGTTATTAATAAAATGAATTTTTATTAATACTATTCTGTGCTATGTGTTTATTAATCATTCTGGAACCTAGAATGATTATTAATTAGGAGGATTCTGGCTACGAGCTAGACTGAACGAGTAAGAATTTTCAATGCGAAAATAAAATTTTTCCGGGAACAAAATATTTCTGGGGAAAAAGATGAAATAGGCACTATTCACCTGACGAAACCCTAAGGGTTAGGGTTTGAATAACCTAAGCCGTTTCAAGAGTTCGGTATGTCGACATGACATTCCGTCGAAAGATTTTACGATAATATATCGTGAAATGTTAAGTAAGCTGATAAAAGTTTTCTCAAAAAACGTGCAGAAATCGGACAAAATAAAAACGACGAAAAGTATTGTTATGTACTTTTCATTCGTTTAGCTACGTTAGGGGAAAACGTGAAGGAAAACACTTGACACCAAAACTTATTTTTCAGTTTTTGGAAATTCGAAGAATACGTAAAAGTTAATCGGTAAAGGAAAGACAAAATATCTAAAAATATTTGGATTCCGAGAATCGCAGTTTTTAAAACTGTTTGACGAAACCCGAAAGACTAAACTACAAAACTTAAGGGCTAAGCAAACTTGAGGGCTAAGTTAACTTAGTCCTTAAGCCTTGAATAGTAAGGAGGTTAGGGGGGAAAATGACTAAAATGCCCCTAGCCTTGGTTTTCAATAAATAAGAAGCTAACTTCATTGTTTTGGGATTTTTGAAAATCCTACACTTTGAGAGAGAGAGAGAGAGTTCGGATGGGGGAAGAAAGGAAAAGGAAGAGGAAAAGCTTGCCCGAGTGCACGCTTTGTCCGATGGAGGAAGATTAAAGAAGAGAGGTAATCCGAAAACCTAGCTTCTAGATAATTTTCTTTAAGTTTATATGTTAAAAACATAGTTTAATGAGAATAAGAAGTAAAAGATGTTAGGAATGATTTCATATGGTTGAAATCATGAGAAGAGAAGAAATAAGAAATTTGAAGTTTATGTTAAAAAATTTCTTAAGGAAGTATAAGATTCGTAATGAATTTGAGCGATCCGAGTGGATTATATGAATGAGTAGGTGAATTAAGTAAGGAATGGTGTTCTATAACATAAGATTCTAAGAAAAAGTAAAATCGTAATCAAAATATCGATTAAAATGAAGAACAAACGAAGAACGCGAAGAACACGCGAAGAACGCGAAGAACGTTGTTGATGGACAAATTTAAAACCATCATAGTGTAATTGTTGTTGATGGACAAGTTTAAAACCATCGCGTATAAGTTATTTTCTTATTGCTTGGTTAGTAATGTTAGAAACATTCATGAAGAACGGATTAAAACTAAGCTATAACGAAGTTATGGCGAAAATTTGTAAAAGATGAATGAGAAATAGAAAGTATATAAATGAACATGAACGTGTAGGGTTTCATAAGAATATAAGAGAACGTATAAAACGTGAGTCGTAGACTCAAGAAAGAATGAGTTTTGAGTGCAAATGACCGAATTACGGACGAACGAACGAAGAACGTTAATAACATAAAACGAACGAAGAACGAAGATTAAGCCAATTGAATGGCATGTTAACGGATTCAGAACAAAGTTCTGTCCTAGGGTAATTGAAGTATGTAAGATAAGGAAGAAAATGGCTTTGGAATGACCTCCTTCCGAGTTATAACAAATAAGTGATCGAATCGGGAAGTAAGAGTCTTAAGCAATTTCTAAGACTTAAAAAAAATTTCTAGGTTTTGTGCTTCATATGGCTTACTGTCAAGTTTAGGGGCGGCGGACTCGCAACGCGAGGCCGGGTTATCGACCATCTTGCTTAGTGGCGCCACAGTGCCACCCTTGGTAGTTTGACACTGCAGAGTGGTGCTACAGCGCGAGGTAAAGGAAGGGGCACGGCGCCGCAATGCCGATGCAAGTTAGTGCCCAGTGATGAGCTTTTAACTGCTCAATTACTGGGGGATGTGCAAGAAAGAAATATGAACATGTAGTTTAACTAATGTAACACTTAATTAAGTGTATTAAACCTTTGATGAAGGTTGAACGAAAAGATTAAATGAGATTAAAAGACAAAGAGTGTAGACGCAGGTTACAGAACCAATATTCGGGGATCGTAGTCGCGATAAACGAACGTGAGGGATTACTATAATGGTGATTCCTTAGATGTAGATTGACGAGGGTAATGAATATATTTCGATGTTATATCATGGTAATGAGAGATGAATGTAAAGCATTTAGACGCTGTTAATGCAACGCTGTTGCGATGAGCGATCGATCTTAGCATACAACGAATCGTATGACTTCGACATTAAGAAAGAATAATGAACATGGGGTTCAGTTGGCGAGTAATAAATGAAAGAAATTAAAACCTTAGATAAAGGTTAAATAAGGGATTAAGGGATGGACAACATAAATGTGGAATACATAAACGATTCTCGTGAATCATATTCTCGTCGAGCGAACGTTCTAAGTGTACATTGGTTGTATAACTTAGACGTTGACGAAGGTAGTAAGTAAGATATGAATTATTAAGAAAGCCATAGCAAACGGTAATAAGATTAACGAAAGTCAAATGTGAGTCAGAGGAGAATGTTAGAATGAAATGTAAGCGTTGAACACTTGAACCGACGTCAAGGTTAAGTGTACGCGAATATTAAACGAGTAGAACCTACACCCCGTGTATGGTTTGACCGTAAGGTAATGAAGATCAATGATTAAACCTATGAACGGTGATGAAGCTGAATTAAAGACAAGAACATATAACGTAAAAGAAGCCGAGTTAATGTTTATAACTTGGATGACTTTCCGAGTCGAATGAACCAGACGTTGTAAGACAACAAGAAGGTAATTTAAAATGCGTAGAATGAATATTGAATGATCATTCTTAGTATACGAAAGACTATATGACTTGGACGATAAAGAAAAAATCGTGAGGTATGACATTTGTTTGTCAGAAATCCATAAGGAATTATAAATTAACTTAACGAACATTATATTTTAATAGTTCGAATAAGTTAAGATGAATTTAGGTTGTAGTACAATTCTAACCTTTGATGGTTGACATATGGGAGCTGGGCTAAACAATTCCTTCAGAGAGCGAAGGTATATACAAAAGCGGCAATGAGATCTAACACCTTTATGTGTGGGCAGTGTAGATGAGACGGGAACTTATTTGTTGGTTATTTGTGGGAAACCACTCAGAGTACCATATGAAATACTAGTAGAGACACGATGTGTGCTGAGTCCTAGGAGAGTTATAAGAAGAAGATAAGAATGTAAATCATCAAAGATGATGAACGTATTGAGTAAGACATCTCCGTATGTCATTAAGCCGTTAACCGGTAAAGGAAGTTGGTCGCGTAAACTTAGTTTGTAAGAACGTGAACCCTAAGAAGTAAAGGTAAGTAAACCAATATTTAAGTCAAGTATATGACTAATTGGTGTATGTGTTAATTCCTTATGTGCTACATAGGAATTGGAATGAGCAGTTCAGCGTAAACTATAAGCTGTAGATGTGCGTAAGGCAAGTTTCCTAACTTCATTCATATTTTAAATGAATGCTAGTTTCTAAAACTTCTCAGATGTTGAACTTGAGAAGTTCTGTCTATGTGAGAATGTGTGATATTTGTACAAGGTGGTAGAATGTATGAGGCTTTGTGCCACAACGTGAATACTTCGGTGTTTTTATGATATGAACTGTTCTGTGATTGAACTGTTTAATATGAGAATGTTCATTTATACATGAACCGTTATTGTTAAGTCTGTGCTATTGGCTCTAGCCAAACAGAATGTGTATGAAAGAAGGTAGAAAAATGAAAGTATTTCAAAGTGAAGTTGACTAGTGTTTTAAAATGATAGGAATCGAGATTATTCCTATTATTCAAGCTGCTTCATAACCTTTGTTCGGTTATTGAGGTCTTAAAAGAATGTTTGAATCCTTAAAGTTGTTTTTTCAACTATTATGACTTGCTGGGCAATTGAATGCTTACACTTGCTTAAAATAAAAATATTTTCAGCGAACGATGTTAGAAGAACTTAAGTATCCCGTAAAGATCAAGCTGATCGGTATCCAGAAGAGATACCATTCATTATATGAATGAGCGTGAAGATCAAGCGAAGACTTGTAATATAGAATGATAGAATTAAACTATAGATTAGTTTAATGAATGATTATGTATCCTTGGTGGCGGATAAAAGTCACTTGTACAAGATGTAAAGAATAATGTAATTATCATTATTTGTAATGAAAGTGGTTTTAAGGTTTTAAAACCTGGGATTTGAGGATGTATATTGTTATATTTAGCTATATAATGATGTATGTTTGGAAGAAGATGGGATCGTGACGTACGAAATTCGGATGTGAAAATAGACCGGATTTCGGGGCGTTACAATATATATATATAAGTGTGTGTGTGTGTGTGTAATATATATATATATATATATATATATAAGTAATAAAACAAAATTGAGATAACTTTCTACCAATGATTTTAAAAAATGGGTAAGCGATGTCCACATAATAAGCCAAATTTACAACAAATACTTCATAAAAAAAAACCCCTCTATTTATCTCAATTCACTTGGCTTAACTAAATACATCTTTAATAACATGAAATTTATCTAGGCACACATAGAAGGGGGGTTGAATAAGTGTGGGAGCAATCTATGACGAACTTTTAAACTTTGAATTAAACAATTAATTTCAAGCTACTATATTGATGAATTTAGCTTACTGAATTAATATCGACTACTGAATTAACTGATTATGTTAAGAAAATATCTTGCTGAATTTATAACTTAAATAATATACTTGGTGTTAAAGAATTACCTTAATATAATGCAAGAATTCAAATTTTAATTATTAAGATAATTAAATAACTTATGTGATTTTAGAATTAAAGTAAAGCAAATAATAAAATCAACACCAAGATTTTTTATGTGATTCAGCTATTACCCTCTATAATAATAGCCTAGTCCACGTCCAATACCAACTAGTATTGGAGACTCACTTTATTTATTTCTTTATAAATAAACACTAATTACAAAACAGATTCTTTACAAAAATTAATTAATAATTAATTTCTCTTGAGCACTCTTGCTCTTTGTGTACCTATGCACTCTTCAAGCACCTTTGCTTCCTTGAACCTGTTTGTAAGCCTTTTATCTAATCCACTAGGATTAACACCTTTAGACTACACTTAGTCTAAAATAGAAAATTAAATACAAATATAGAGGTCTATGATCAATGCAAGAATAATCAATTTAACAATTAAAGGCTCAACTATATGCAATGATCAATTAGCACAAAAGTATAAACAATTAAATCTTACCAAATACCAACTCAAATAATATCATAAATTTAATTGCTTAGCTGCTCAACGGTTGCACTGATTAAATCAAAATGCTAGTAAATAACAGTAATTAGTTCAAGAATAAATTCGTGAGTCGTATCTTTTCCATACATGAGAATACAGTTTTTATAGCCCAAAAAATATTACCGTTAATTATAGATATGTCTTGTTTGTTCAAATAATCAAACGGTATAGAAATCCTCAACAACACGGAACGTGAACGTTTAATTTGATAATTATCCAAGTAACAGAATCAAACCTCTTTAGTGTTATACTGTTGGAATAGTTTTAAGAGATAAGTCATTACTTAATAACTTTGACCTTTTCTCTCCGTATAAAGGTGACGTGTAGCTACTAAAGTGGAGCAATTAAAGTGGCATATGACATCCTACTTCTTTTCCAATAAATAAGATCTTCAGATTTCCAATACATATACATAATTACTCCTTGAAAACCGCACATGCAACAAATTATAAGGATATATGGCTTCTGTCTTTTAAGCTTTCTAGGCAAACTTAAATACATAGAACTCCACGTGTAGCTAAAGAAAAGTTGCCCCAAGAATATAAAGTGAGCATGCACACGTAACCTATGTCATTTAATAAAATATCAATTCTTTTTGTACTCGTAACATATCTAATCTTAATATTAGAAAAACCTTTTTCATTTATAAAATCATTTTTTCATTTTAGACATATATCAAAATGCAAATAATATGTGCTAGAGCCTTTAAATGAAAAATCAATTATTATACAATTGACCTTGCAGTTGGTTTTCCTAGTAAAGAAAAATTCTTCAATCACTTGAATATCCAATAAATGTTCCTTATCACCAATATACCTGAAATGCCATAAAACAATTTAGTATATAAATAATTCATCATCAAAACTCAAGGATGGAATATGACTAAGTCAACATTCTCCCACTTTTTGATCATGACAACAAAAAAATTAAATTCCAATTAGCTCCCCCTAAAACTATGCATACTATATAATTTTACTCCCCCTAAATCCATGCTATCATAATATTATTGTTACTAAAAAAATCTAATTTTCAGTAACCTGTATTTCATGTTAGTATCAAATATCAATTTCAAACATATCAAGTCAAACATATCAAATTAAAACTTTGAAAACCATTCAACATAAGTCTTGAAATCAACGTCTCAAAAACCAACATAAAAAATAAAATAACCATAGTGCAGTCTGCCGAAATCCAAATTTAATTAAACTTAAATCCTCCCCCTTTGTCATCAAACAAAAAGTTATCAATCGAGATCTACCACCGTGGCCCGCTGAGTATCTCACTACGTGAAGTATGGACGATGAACCTTCTTAGTAATGCTCAGATCAATAGCAAATTTGGGAGGCCGAGGAATAACAGTTGCAGGTGGTAGAGGTACATCAAAAAATTTACCAAGATATTCGGCTAACCAGTTGCAATGCACCCACTCCGTAACAGTGGAGTGCTTACGTTGCATATGTAATTTAGAGCCCACATCATTGAACCTCATAGCCATGAAATCAGCTAACTCTCCCACCTAATTACTAACCAACTTAATCTCCTGACTCAAATAACAAGAATTTTGATTAAGTCACTGTTGCATTACCTCAGCCAAGGCAGTGGTTTGCACTTCAGAACCGGCTTGTAAATCTTTAAAGTCATCTTCAATGTTGTGATAGAGTTTATTGATTTCAGGCGCTCCTAAAGGCAACTTGTCTTTTTCCAACAAAGACATATGATTGTGAAGAACATACATTTCAATTTGCATTTTCTCTTGATTACTAAGAATAACTTTCAACATATCAACAATTTTAGGAGAAGAATGAGTTGGAGGCAGAACAAGTGAAGTTGGATTTTGTGACGCACCCAAAATAGGTATACATCACCCATCTTGAGTCACCAAATACATGGTACAAAATTCAAATACAACTTAATTATACAACAGTCGTGTGAAATACGACAAAACATAATCTAAGAGTTTTAATAAGAATATTGTCATCTAGAGAATATCCACACTCAATGGAGTCCTCATTACATTTATTGTCACACTATTTAACAGAATAGCGAGTACTACTAATGTTATCATCTGGACCGTCACTCCGTTCCCCGACTAGTCCCAGCTATGTTCTCATTTCCTGAAGAGAACAGTGAAAGAAAGGGTGAGCTCAACTAGCCCAGTAAGAAATATTATGACTAAGATAATGTACAATAAATTATCATTAGTCTTCAACAATGTTAAACTGATAAAATATAATAGACATCAAGTTTAACTGCAGCGGAATAAGCAATCCATTAGAAGAGTCAAGTAGAGCATGATATCTACTATCTTCTATAATTTAAAATGTTTTCATCAATTTTATCATTTGAGACTCGACAACAAATAAACCACATCATCGAGTCCTCCCTGCACTACGGGCCAAGGATATTTATTAAATCATCAATGGTCATGACTATACTGAATAATCCATGGTCATAATCATACCAAAAACTGTCCATTAGTGCACTACAGGCTACTAAGGACTTTTACCATATCATTTATAATATTACAGGTCATGATTATACCGAATGATTCCTGGTCATAATCATACAAAGTCCATCTATGCACGTAAGCCAAAGATGACTTTTATCACAATATAAGCATGAGGATGATGACAATGACATGATAATTCAATAAAACAAGTTCAAGAATAATTTTTAAAGATTTATAAGTTAATTTATCTTGAACTCCATAATGTCCAAATTGTCAACATGATACTTCTTTGTGGAGTAAAAATTCAAGAATGCTCAGAAGAATATTTCTATTAAAAGATATTGGATGAAGTGCAAATATCAAGGACATTCCACTAATTTTATGGAGTATAGAAGTCAAAGCTTTAACCAACTGAGTATAAGAGAATATATGAAACTGCAAATGGATTTTCGTCCGCCACGCGGTAATCCACTTAGACAGATCATTTCCATAATTTAATAAGGAATGAATACAAAGGATCATTCACCATGCATGTGATAATCCACATAGAGAGGTTATTCCAACAGAATGATAAAGAATGGAATAACAGAAGAAATCACCATGCATGAGATAGACCGCATAGACAGGTTATTCTAACAGAATACTAAAGAATGGAACTAGGTCATACATAAACGCACTGACAGGATATTCCGACAGAATAATAAATAATGGAACCAGGTTCGGCGTAAACACATAGACATGATATTCTGATAGAATAATAAATGATGGAACCAGGTCCGACGTAAATGCACAGACAGGATATTTTGACAGAATAATAAAGAACATAATAATAGAAAATTTTCACCATGTATGTGGTTCTTCGCATAAACATGTTATTCCAACATAATAATGAAGAATGGAATAACAAAAGAATTTCACCATGTATGCGGTACTTCGCATATACAGGTTATTCCAACAGAATAATAAGGGATGGAATAACAATAGCGCTCTTCATGAATATGAAAGAAATAATACCCCTTACCTCAGAAGAAATTGGATACTAGAATAGTGACGTAGCAGGCTTCTCTTCTTCTTTCTCTCTATAGATTTTCTCTATATAGCTTCTCTCTATAATTTCTCTCTATAATAATTGCTCTACAACTTTAGTGAATTGGTGAGAAATGAAGGAAGAATGAGCTTCTATTTATAGAAAAATATAGTTTCGATAATTGTACGTTTTGGGGCTCAAAAAATTACATTACAATACCACCAACTTTTCTTTCATTTTTAATTTAGTCCTGCAAGTATTATCAAACTTGCACCACCTCCCCTAATAGTAAATAATGTGAATTAATAGTTCAATCATGTGAATCAATAGTTATAATCATGTGAAAATACAAATTATAGTATAGTACCTCCATCTATACCTCCATTTTTAACTTAGTCATGCAAGTATTATCAATCTTGCACCAATTCCCCTAATAGTACATGAATGTGATTCAATAGTACACACATGTGAATAAATAGTTATATAAGCATGTGAATTAGTAGCAATTAATTGCTCATTTATCCGATTAATTACCCGATTTATCAATATAACCCCAAGACATCAATTATCATCAGAATAGATGTCGATTTTGACTAACACTAATAATCCCAACACAATGGAACTATCAAATTCATCTATAATCAACACGAACTTATTCATCATGAATATTATAACTCACAATATTTAACAACCAGGTCGTTCCTAGGAAAGAGGGGGCATTCCGATAAGGATTTCTCCTTATTATGGTAGCCTTGATTAGATGACCAAATCTCTCCTCCTGGCGAACTTCTAGACATTGTAAATATTGCAATTTAATAATATAAATAACTTTGTCGTCTCAATTATTGATTTAATAATATATCATATTATGCAGATGATACTGTGACAATAATAGAATTAATAATATGAGAGATATGATGCAGCAATTACTGTAGCAATAATTGAGTATAACTGAGTGACTTCTCTAGTAAGCATCAATAATCAATATCGTGTGCGACTATGCAATCACGTATATTATTGTACTTTTACTACCGGGTAGTTCAACAATTTTACGGTAAATCTTCCGCCATTATTTTTATAAAAAGATAATTCTATCATTTTCTTATTACGACAATACTTCCGTTCTGGGGTCCACCAATGATTGTGCCATCGTACGAATATTCCCTGTTAAAACGAATATTCCCCAACCAATCGAATATTATATAACCACTTGCTTACTTTGCAAATTTTTTAAATATTACTGACAACTATAACATTATATTATATCCACATAATAATATTCAAAAATCTATTTCGAGAGAAATTAATCTTTATTCATAAAAGTTGGGGTCTTACAACCTCCCCTTCTTAAGAAATTTCGTCCTCGAAATTAGGGTACGTACCTCGTATATCGAAGAGGTGAGGATATCTTGACTTTATCTCAGATTCTAACTCCCAGGTCATTTCTTCCACATCGTGGTTTCTCCACAAAACTTTGACTTGAGGTATAACCTTGGAGCGTAGAATATGATCCTTCCTATCCAAGATTTTAACAGGTAACTCTTCATACGTTATATCTTCCTCTATCTCATCTGGTTCTAATTCAATAATGTTGTTTGGGTCTTTCACATATTTACGTAACATAGATATGTGGAAAACGTTATGAAAATGAGACATACTTGGCGGTAAGGCGAGTCTATAGGCCATAGTTCCTACTCGTTCAAGGATTATAAATGGGCCAATGAATTGAGAATTGAGCTTTCCTCTCTTTCCAAATCTCATAACTCCTTTCCATGGAGCAACATGTAACAATGCATGATCTCCAATATTTAATTCCACATCTTTTCGATGAAGATCAACATAACTCTTTTGTCGATCTTGTGATGTTTTTATACATTGTTGGATCGTTTAAATCTTTTCCATAGTCATACGTACCAACTCCGGTCCTAACAACATTGCTTCAACCACCTCATCCCAACATACTGGAGAACAACACTTTCTTCCGTACAATGCCTCAAATGGAGCCATGCCAATACTTGCTTGATAACTGTCGTTGTAGGAAAACTCCACCAATGGTAAGAACTTATCCCAACTTCCCTTGAAGTTAAGGACACAAAGTCTTAATAAATCTTCAAGAGTTTGAATAGTCCTTTCTGACTGCCCATCCGTTTGAGGATGATATGCCGAACTAAATCGTAAATTCGTGCCAATAGCTTTTTGCAGACTAACCCAAAATCTTGAAGTGAATCTTGGGTCTCGATCAGAAACTATGGATACTGGCATACCATGCAATCTTACGATCTCGTTTATGTATATACTAGCAAGACGTTCAAGTGTAAAAGTTTCTCGTATCGATAAGAAATGAGCAGACTTGGTCAATCTATCAATAATGACCCAAATCACATCTATGGCTTGAGAAACCTTGGGAAGACCAGTAACAAAATCTATGGTAATGTGCTCCCACTTCCATTCTGGAATTTTAAGTGGTTACAATGGACCTTTTGGCAATTGATGCTCCGCCTTGACTCGTTGACAAGTTAGACACCTTGAGAGAAACAGCGCTATCTCTTTCTTCATATTGCTCCACCAAAATTTATGTCGAAGATCACGATAAATTTTGGTACTTGAAGGATGGATTGAAAATGGTGTGTTGTACGCCTCCATTATGATTTTATACTTCAAATCAGAATCATTTGGAACACAAAGTCTGGAGTTGACTCGAAGTATTCCTTCTTCATTGATTCTTGCTTCCGGAATAGCACCTTCTTGTACTTTCTTACTCATACGTATCAGCTCCAGATGTGTAGCTTGAGCAGCTTTAACTTTATCGATTAAAGTTGGTTCCACTCGTATATTCACCATCATCACATGCGTCCCTGGAGTCTTTAACTCTATTTCCATCCTTTCCAAGTCATACACAATGGGCCTATACAATGACAATGATGCACTCGTGCCCGCATATGATCTTTTACTCAATGCGTTAGCTACTATGTTCGATTTTCCAAGATGGTAATGGATGGTATGATCATAATCTTTTAACAACTCAAGCCATCGTCGTTGTTGCATGTTGAGTTCCTTTTGAGTGAAGAAATATTTGAGGCTTTTATGATCCGTATAATTCTCCACCTTCTCTCCATACAGGTAACACCTCCAAATCTTAAGCGCAAAAACGACTGTTGCCAACTCTAGATCATAAGTAGGATAATTCCTCTCATATTCTTTGAGTTGTCGAGAGGCATAGACTATGACTTTCCCATGTTGTATGAGAACACATCCTAACTCTTTGCTTGAAGCATCACTGTAGTTGACAAATCCCTTTGAGCCAGATGGTATTATCAGAACAGGCGCTGAAATGAGTCTCCTCTTGAGTTCTTGAAAACTTTTTTCACATTCCTCGCTCTAACCGACTTTTTTATCTTTTCAAGTCAGCTGAGTTAATGGAGTAGCGATTCGAGAAAATCCTTCTATGAATCTCCGATAATAACCAGCTAAGCCGAGAAAGCTACGTACTTTGGTCACTGACTTAGGTTGCTCCCATCTTTGAATTGCTTCAATCTTTGTCGGGTCAATAGATATTCCACGATTTGATATTACGTGCCCAAGGAATGCAACTTCCTCAAGCCAGAACTCACATTTCTTCAACTTGGCATAAAGCTTGTTTTCACGAAGCTTTTAAAGTATCAGCCTCAAGTGTTGCTCATGCTCTTCACGGGTTTTGGAATAAATGAGGATGTCATCAATAAAAACGACCACAAAGTGATCCAAATATTTCTTGAATACTCGGTTCATCATATCCATGAAGGTAGCAGGAGCATTAGTCAATCCAAAAGACATGACTAGGAATTCATAATGCCCGTCTTCAGTTACTAAAGCGATCTTTGGAATGTCATCAGTTTTAATCTTCAACTGATGATATCCAGAACGAAGATCGATCTTTGAAAAGAATTTAGCACCTTGCAACTGGTCAAACAGATCATCAATATGAGGTAACGAGTACCTATTTTTGATGGTGACATGATTCAACTCCTGATAATCAATACAAAGTCGCATACTTCCATCTTTCTTCTTCACGAATAGAATAGGAGCTCCCCAAGGAGACGTACTAGGACGAATGAAACCAATGTCTAACAATTCCTGTAGTTAGTTTTTAACTCCTGAAGTTCAATAGGAGCCATTCGATATGGGGCTTTAGAAATGGGTTTTGTACCAGATTCAAGGTCGATACAAAATTTAATTTCACGCTCTGGGGGTAGGCCAGGAAGTTCTTCAGGGAATACGTCAGGAAGTTTATTAACAATAGAAATATCATTCAAATCTGACGTATCATTATTTAAATCTGTGACATGGGCTAAGAAATCTTGACATCCATTTTTTAATAAACGAATAGCTTTAAGACTTGATATGACAGTGATTGATTTTAGTGGTTTGGTTGCTTGAATTCACATAATAGGTTGGTTAGGAATATGAAAGCTAACAACCTTACGAAAATAATCGATTTTAGCATGATGAGTAGTTAACCAATCAATCCCTAAAATCACATCAAATGCAAGTATTTTCAAAGAAATAAGATCGACATGTAACGTGCGATTACCGATTTGAATCAAACAAGACTTATAAATAGTGGATGTAATGAAGGTTTCTCCCAACGGAGTTTCAACAGATAAGTCAAAGTCTAATTTCTCTGGAGTCAAATTTAAACGTTGAGCGCAAGTAGGAGAAATGAAAGAATGAGTAGAACCAATATCAAATAAAGTATAAACTTTGCTAGAGTTTATGATTAGCTTACCCGTGATCACCTCGTTCAGATTCCTCGCTTTTTGGGAGGTTACGACAAACTCTCTCCCTTGAACTACCAGTTTTGCCTTGTTTGGGACCCCCTTTAATGCCTCCATCCCAGCTAGACTTGACTTTGGTGCACGGAAAAATCGGGTTAGATGGCCTTCTTTTCCACAATTATAACATGCTTTGGACTGCATCGTGCAGTTTGGACTTATGTGTCCTTCCCCTCCACATTTGTAACATACGACCGGTGGTCGTTCTCCTTCCTTAATAGCGAGTGTTAGTGCTGACGTCTTTCCATCTTTGCTAAACCTTCTCTTCTAGAACTTTCCACTCCTATTGTCTTGGCCATGGTTACCACCGAAGTGGTTATCATTTATGGCAGGTTGATTCCCTCCGCGTTTGTTGTCACCGCTTCAATGACTGCTACCACTGGTATTATCAACTTGTCGGCTGCTCTCTTTTGGTTGGGTTGACTCATTATCACGCTCGAATAACTGAGCCCTATTCACAACATATGAATACAAACACAGTTTATGAGAGATAAGGTATTGACGTATCTCGGGTTTCAAACCTCTTAAAAACATCTGCGTCATTCTCTCCTCATTATCAACCAAGTGGGACATAAACCGAGATAACTCGACAAACTTAGCTTCGTACTGTGCCACGGTCATATTGTTTTGCTCAAGCTTGATGAACTCTACCTCCTTCATGTGACGAATACTTTCAGGAAAGTACTTGTCGTTGAACAACTCTTGGAATTTCTCCCAAGACATCTTCAGTGTGGGAGGTTGTGTAAGCTTTACAGATTCCCACCAGTAATCTGTCTCTGCACGCAACATGAAGGTGGCAAAGGGAACCTTTAGCATCCCAAAACATCAAATATCTTGTTGATCTTCTTTATCCACGTCTCCGCCTTAAGTGGTTTTGGCTCTCCAAAAAACACCGGTGGTCCCAGCTCCTTGAACTGCTTAGTGGTGACCATCCGAGAGTTGTCAGTGTTTCCACCTGCATTTTGGATAGGAGCTACCTTTGTCCTGATGTTGCATGAATTGCATAAAACCTCTGAACATCCTATCGTTCATCATTTGATCGTTGTTGTTTACCCGAGGATTAATGTCTTCCTGTTGCACATTATCCTGGGTATTAATTTGTGGTGACTCAACGGTCTCATGTGCTTCATTGCTTATCTCAACATCTTCAGATGCCATTTTCAAATACTACCTCAAAACAAGGATTAATTATCATATCACATATTATCCCTATACTCTGACCGACCAATTAAATACCAAATAAACTTAGGTAGGTCATACTAGCGGAGGAATTCCCCGTCTCTCCCCTCCTAGTTTTTGTCTCACATCTCAAACAGGGATCATATCCCTAAGCTTTGATACCAATTGTGACGCCCCCAAAATAGGTATACATCACCCATCTTGAGTCGCCAAATACATGGTACAAGATTCAAATACAACTTAAATATACAACAGTCGTGTGAAATACGACAAAACATAATCTAGGAGTTTTAATAAGAATGTTGTCATCTAGACAATATCCATACTCAATTGATTCCTCATTACATTTATTGTCACACTATTTAATAGAATAGTGAGGACTACTAATGCTATCATCTGGACCGTCACTCCGTTCCCAGACTAGTCCAAACTACGTTCTCATTTCACAAGAGAACAAAGGAAAGAAAGGGTGAGCTCAACTAGCCCAAGAAGAAATATTATGACTAAGATAATGCGAGAATAAATTATCATTAGTCTTCAACAGTGTTAAACTGAAAAAATACAATAGACATCAAGTTTAACTGCAGCGGAATAAGAAATCCATTAGAAGAGTCAGGTAGAGCATGATATCTACTATCTTCTATGATTTAAAATGTTTTCATCAATTTTTATCGCAGAGACTCAGCTTAACAAATAAACCACATCATCGAGTCATCCCTGCACTACGGGCCAAGGATATTCATTAAATCATCAATGGTTATGACTATACCGAATAATCCCTGGTCATAATCATACCAAAAACTATCCATCAATGCACTACAGGCTACTGAGGACTTTTACCACCTCATTTATAACATTACAGGTCATGATTATACCAAATGATCCCTAGTCATAATCATACAAAGTCCATCTATGCACGTAAGCCAAAGATGACTTTTATCACAATATAAGCATGAGGATGATGACAATGACATAATAATTCAATAAAACAAGTTCAAGAATAAATTTTAAAGTTTTATAAGTTAATTTATCCTGAACTCCAAAATGTACAAATTGTCAACATGATACTTCTTTGTGGAGTAAAAATTCAAGAACGCTCAGAAGAATAATTCCATTAAAAGATACTAGATGAAGCGCAAATATCAACGATATTCCACTAATTTCATGGAGTATAGAAGTCAAAGCTTTAACCAACTGAGTATAAGAGAATATATGAAACTGCAAATGGATTTTCGTCCGCCACGCGGTAATTCACTTAGACAGATCATTTCCACAATTTAATAAGGAATGAATACAAAGGATCATTGACCATGCATGTGATAATCCACATAGACAGGTTATTCCAACAAAATGATAAAGAATGGAATAACATAAGAAATCACCATGCATGCGATAGATCGCACAGACATGTTATTCCAACAGAATACTAAAGAATGGTACTAGGTCATGCGTAAACGCACTGATAGGATATTCTGACAGAATAATAAATAATGGAACCAAGTCCGACGTAAACGCACAGACAGGATATTCCGACAAAATAATAAAGAATGAAATAATAGAAGAATTTCACTATGTATGCGGTACTTCGCATAAACAGGTTATTCCAACATAATAATGAAGAATGGAATAATAGAAGAATTTCACCATGTATACGGTACTTCGCATATATAGGTTATTCCATCAGAATAATAAGGGATGGAATAACAATAGCTCTCTTCATGAATACGAAAGAAATAATACCCCTTACCACAGAAGAAATTGGATACTGGAATAGTGATGTAGCAGGCTTCTCTTATTCTTTCTCTCTATAGATTTTCTCCGTATAGCTTCTCTCTATAATTTTTCTCTATAATAATTGCTCTATAGCTTTAGTGAATTGGTGAGAAATGAAGGAAGAATGAGCTTCTATTTATAGAAAAATATAGTTTCGATAATTACACGTTTTGGGGCTCAAAAATTACACTACAATACCTCTAACTTTTCTTTCATTTTTAATTTAGTCCTGTAAGTATTATCAAACTTGCACCACCTCCCCTAATAGTAAATAATGTGAATTAATAGTTCAATCATGTGAATCAATAGTTATAATCATGTGAAAATATAAATTATAGTATAGTACCTCCATTTATACCTCTATTTTAACTTAGTCATGCAAGTATTATCAATTTTACACCAACTCCCCTAATAGAACATGAATGTGATTCAATAGTACACACATGTGAACAAATAGTTATATAAGCATGTGAATTAGTAGCAATTAATTGCTCATTTATCCGATTAATTACCCGATTTATCAATATAACCCCTAGACATCAATTATCATCGGAATAGATGTCGATTTCAACTAACACTAATAATCCCAACACGATGGAACTATCAAATTAATCTATAATTAACACGAACTTATTCATCATTATTATTATAACTCACAATATTTAACAACCAGGTCGTTCCCAGGAAAGAGGGGGCTTTCCGATAAGGATTTCTCCTTATTTGTGCACAATTAGATGACCAAACCTCTCCTTGACAGAACTTCTAGACATTATAAATATTATAATTTATTAATATAAATAACTTTGTAGTCTCAATTATTGATTTAATAATATATCATATTATGCAGATGATACTGTGATAATAATCAAATCAATAATATGAGAGATATGATGCAGCAATTACTGTAGCAATAATTGAGTATAACTGAGTAACTTCTCACGTAAGCATCAGTAATCAATATCGTGTACGACTATGCAACCACGCGTATTACTGTACTTTTACTACGGGGTAGTTCAACAGTTTAACGGTAAAACTTCCGCCGTTATTTTTATAAAAAGATAATTATGTCGTTTTCTTATTACGACAATACTTACATTATAAATCAACTATGATTGTGTTGATTGCATTTAATATTCCTGTTAAAACGAATATTCCCACCAATCGAATATTATATAACCACTTACTTACTTTGAAAAATTTGTAAATATTACCCACAACTATAACATTATATTATATCCACACCACAATATTCAAAAATATATTTCGAGAGAAATTAATCTTTATTCATAAAAGTTGGGGTCTTACAGATTTGACATTGGAGGATGGATAGGATTATCAGAAGTGCTTCGAACAAACTTACCATTAAGTAAAATAATACGCGATATTTTTAAGGAACCAACGCTGATGGAATCAGTAACAGAAATAGAGATTTCATTTTCAAAAGAAATTTTAAAATGAGTGAACAAAGTAGTGAGAGTGGCACTGTAAGGCAAACATGTTTTGGTTTTTCGCAAACAAGTGGTCATTTGGTGAAGCATCGTTTCAGATAAATTAAAAGAGACTCCTTTTAAAATCATGGCAATGATTATCAGGTCTTGATAGGTAAAATCTACTCCTCCACGTAGTCGAGGCAACAAATTGTAGCTAACAAAATGATGAAGTACACAAGAAATAGGAGAAACATCCATAATTTTTGGAGTAAAATCATCATCTAACAAAGTGTTATTCATAATAATTTGTAACTGTTCCAGAGGAGTAAACGAGAAATGAACAGCTCCTTTTCTACTAAAGGGACAAACACCAGAAGATGGAATGTTCAAAATACTACCAAAATGCATGACCATAAAATATAAAGATTTTCCATTGACAAAAGTTGTATAAAAATCCCCATGACACTCTAGATTTGTATAAAACTATTGGAAAAGTCTAGGGTATGCAACCGATGGAGGAAAAAGCATAGAAGAAATACGACAAGAGTTAAACAATGTTCTCAAAGGAGATTATTGATAACAGATTTGATCGACAGACATTTCATAACCAAACTAATTGGGAAACACAACGGTCTTAAACCGTACTTTATAGGCATTGCTACGAAAGAAATTGTCAGGAAGATCAGAAGAACGGATAGGATTTACCAAATCAAATGGTGGAGCAAACTCAGGCTTATAGGATGGAATAGTTGACTTCCGTCTTTGAGATGGTCCAGATAAATTTGGCAAGGAAGGACTGAAAGTGGACTCGTCAGAAGACGAAGAGTCCAAATACTCCATTTCATCAAACACGACCTTCTTCAGTTTTTGTTACTTTCGTGAAGGTCTGGTAGTTGATTGGGGAGGAACTGGCGTTGGATCGTCATTAGAATCGATCAGAGATCGTTTATGAGTTCGAGTTCTCATGGTGAGTGAAGTTTGCAGATGAAGAACAAGATGATAAAATAAAATGAGAGAGAGTCAGAAGAAATATGAGATGTAAGGAGAATGGAGAGATACATAGTAAAAGAAAAGGAATGGATGCCTGTATGTATACTTACGTCTCCCGAGAAACCCTTGCAGTCCCGTCTTTTCAGTTTTCAAAATCATTATGATAGACATTGCGTACATGAATAAAAGACTTTAAATGAGCAGCCAAAAATTCAAACTCATAATTATCCTAATTTTATTAGTTAATGAGATATACATGTTGAATAAGATAACAATAACACAATTTTTTTTTTAAAAATTTTTACGTGATACACATCCCAAGTTATCTTCGCAGCATACAAAATCTATCTTCACTTAATGGTTTAGTAAAAATATCTGCAATTTGATTTTCAGTTGGAATAAAAATTAATTTAATTAAACATTTTAACACGTTGTCTCTTAAAAAATGATGTCTTAATTCTATGTGTTTTGTACGTGAATATAACATAGGATTTTTAGATATATCTATAGCACTAGAGTTATCACAGTATATAGGCACACATTCACATATTATATCAAAACCATATAGGGTTTGTCTCATCCATAAAATTTAAGAACAACAACTTCCTGTTGCTAAGTATTCACCCTCAGTAGTTGATAGCTTCACTGAGGTTTGCTTTTTACTATTCCATGACACGAGACTTTGTCCCAAGAAAGTACAAGCACAACTCATACTTTTCATATCAATTTGACACCCTACATAGTTAGCATCTGAATAACCTATTAGTTCAAAGTGATTACAAATTGGATAAAATAATCCTAAATTAATTGTACCACTTAAGTATTTCAAAATTCTTTTAACAGCATTTATGTGTGATTCTTTGGGTTTAGCCTGAAATCTTGCACATAAACAAACACTATACATTATATAAGGTCTAGAGGCACTTAAGTATAACAAGCATCCAATCATACCTCGATATTTTGTTATATCAACATCAATACCTTTGTCATCAGTGGTGAGCTTTATTGATGTGCTCATAGGTGTACCTTTTGAGTTAGATCTGTAACGACCAAGAAATTCGGATCCTTTGTAAAATAATTTTATTTAATAAATAATGAATAAAATTATATTATTTGTTATTATTATGTGTTAGTAAGAAGAATGTCGTTCTATAACCTAGAAACGTTAGAACGTCGTAGTTTTTTAACTATGTGAAGGAATTAAAGTGTTTGAATTTCCAAGATGAAAATAAAAGTTTTCCGAGCAATTTTTCGAAAAAAACTATTCATCGATTTCTGCTCGGGAATTATTTTTGAACTTCCGAGAAATACGTAACATTATAATATCAAGGTGAGATGGATTATGTAATAATAATCTAATTATGGAAAACGCAATATTTCGCATGTGGACTTAATTAGAGAACGTTAGGAATATCAAGCATTAAGAAGATAATGTAATGATCGTATGATACGTATGTATTGTACGAGGTATTGAATATGAAATATTGTATGAATATGTACGAAGGATGGTATATCGTATAATGTGAATTAATATATGAGTGAGAATACGAGTATAATACGTAGAGAAATTGTAATAAAGCTTTTAGCCAAATGAATTGGACTTGTAGGATTGTTAGTAATTTGTAAAGTCCAATGGAATTAATGTGCAAGCCTGAGTGTTTGTTAATGTAAAGCCCAAAGTAAATTAATGTAAGCCCAAAGGAATATGTTAAGTTAATTAAATCCAAGCCCAAACTATGATCCAATGGGTTAAGCTTGATCCATGGAGCAACCCATGTTGATGTGGGTTAATCTTGGAGACCAAGAAATTTGAGTGATGACCAAGATATAGGAGTAATGACCAAGCAATGAATAAGTGTTGTGATTAGTAAGTAATGAATAGTAAGGAGGTGACTTAAGGAGGTGGGATGCCATAATGACTAAACTACCCTAACCTTGTGTTTTCTATAAATAGAAGGAGCTTTCTAGTCATTTGCTACTTCTTCAAAACACCAACAACTTTCCTTACAAAACAACTTAAGTGTTAGAGAGAATAAGCCAAGAATAAGTCAAACTTTCCTTGTTAGATTTTTTAGAAGAAGAAAGCTAGTCATCAAAGGTAAATGATCTTATGATCTTATATCTTCCATCTATACTATTGTAGGGTGATAAGAGAAGTGTAATTTAATGAACATGTATGCTAAGAACACATAAGGATTGGTTAATCAATGGACTTAAGCCGTATAAGTCATGTATAAGTAAGTTAAACCTAAATAAGTTATGAACTTATGATGAACTTGTCATATGAAGTTAGTATGATTTATAAAAGGTAAGAAAGTTGGTTAAAGGACTTGAACAAATAATAAGTCATAAGGAATAAATTTATAATTTATGAAGTCACGAACTTATGAAGAATAAGCCAAAACATAACTTGAAAATAAGTTGTTGTAATATATAAATTGAAATGTCTATCGAATGAATTGAATCCATTTAGAATAATGGTCAAAACCTAAGTAACGAAGTTTTGTCAAAATTCACACGATTGGACGATAATCGTCGAATTCGTGAAATTCTCGGAATGGAAGTTGGATTTTGTGTTTGAACTTGGAAATGTTGGTTTTCGATAGAGACAAGTTATATTTGGCATTATAGAGTTGCGGACTCGAAAATGACCGGATTCCAACTTAGAACGAAGAAACGAGCGTTGACGTTCACGAACGTTTATCTTTTTCGTTAAAAATGGACAAATAGGTGATTTTTGAGTAAACGAAGTCCAATAGATAAAATTCTTACATGGACACGTAGAGTATGTAATTTGTTAATCGTAGGCTCTTTAACGAGCCAATTCGGACTTATAATGAAGAAGTTACGAGCCCGAGAGTTTCACAAAAAATAAAAATCTGTCAAATTTTTCAGAGGCACAGAGTCCACGCCGTAGTGCGACTCAAGGCACAAAGGCCACCTGCCATGACGCATGGTAGATGGCATGACCACACGCTAATAATTAGCAACGCACTGTGACAGTATGTAGCCATAACAAAAGTAGACTCGTCTGCATGACAGTGAGTGCGGACCATACTGCATGCTGCTAAGTCACGCCACGTCGTGACACAGAGAAGAAATGTCGGCGCCGCAGCGCGAGCCTTAGGGTTTAGACAATGAAGAAAGCTTATTAGTGTAGCATGAATGGTAATTGATTTATAATGAACTAAGGAAATTATTGAAACATTGTTAAGATATATTTAAACCATAAGTATGATCACTTAGGGTTGAAGTAAATTAATTGCATATAAAGGTAAGAACGACATAACGGAAAGCCACAACCAATAATAACAAATCTAATACAAAATTAGATTGAGAAGAAGGGTAAAATTCGTTAGGAATCATGTATGTTCATGACCTAATGTGTTATGTGATGTGATTATCTACTGTAGAGACTTAAGGACTTAAAGTGCACGTGTTATAACTATAGCAGAACGCTGAAGGCAAGTATTCTAACTCTTGTTTCAGTTCGTTCTGGACAAGCTTTGTAATTCATGTATTCTTACGCATGAAATATTGTATGATGAAGTCAAAGCCAACTTTTTCGGCTAGACTTATATTATGTTTCTATCAAAGCATGGTCAATGTTGTACCAAGTTATATTGGTTTGGTTTTCAAATGAAGTCTGAGTATGCTAAAATGTTAGGCACGTGAGGTTGCCACAACTTAAACGTACATACGTTTAATGAATGTAGTGTTGATCAACATAGAGTACTATAAGCTGATCACCTAGACGTGCTCGTAAGAAATGTCAGACTTACGGACTTAGTGCCGGAATGTCCTTTTTAAATAAAGTATGAAATGCACAAGGTCTTGGACCAAAATTGACGTTTTACGGAATATTGTTATTGTAAAACGTTTTAAAGAAAAGAGAAGTGCTATTTTGAATTATCGATAGTAATTCATAACTATTGTTCAGTTATTGAAGATATATGTTTTATATGATTCAAGCATATTGTTGAATAGAATTATTGTACTTGCTGAGCTAGTCATGCTCACTCTTGCTTGAACCATATGAATACAGCTAAGATCGAACGGACCGAAAGCTCCGGCAAGGATAAGGGCAAGGCTAAGACGAACCTGTAGAATACTTATGTAATAGTATATGTTTAATGTTGTAATATATTTGATATTATGACAAATATATGTAATGGTTATAAAGAACTTGGGAAATGTTAATATTATTTTGATTATATAGAAGACATATTCATTCCTTTAAAGCTTTTCAATTGAATATATGTGTGAATGGTAGTACCGTGTAGCACCATCTGCCGGGTTGGAAGATACCCGGATTTGGGGGCGTCACAGGTTGGTATCAAAGCTATAATCGCAATGCGTGAAGAACCCCGAGCCTTTTGCTAGTGACGTCCCTATAAGGGAATACACCGAAGCCAGACTTTGCGTAGGGGACGCCGAGCAAGTCGGTGGCAAATTAATAGGTACCCTTGTGAGGTGCTATGGTTGAAAGTACCATTAGCGTCACAGGTTGGTATAAGAGCATTAGGTTATAAAACTTAAGGGGGAAAATAAAACCTTAAGTCATAACCTTAGGAGGAGTTAAAGAAGTAAAAGAAGAAAATAACCTTATAAAAATGCATTACGAATATGTTATGTGTTTTAATTATTTTACTGACGTGTACTAATCAACTTAATTGTTTTGTGTAGATGTCAGGTGTAAATGGAATGCAGTTAGATGTACAGGCAGTTAGTGAATGATCGGTTAATCAGATAGAAATTATACCGAACCCCATAGCGACAGAGCCCGAAGTTGTAGTGGTTGAGTCTGGAGACTCAGAGGACCCTGATCTCATGTCTGTGTTTGACGGCATGATTGAAAAAGGGGTGGAGGTAGTGTCCTTTAACCTAGTAGCAGTAGCAGCAGAGATGGCTCCGGGGGAGTCAATGATGTCACTTTTTATGTAAGTGTTGGATAGAAACATCCATTTCTATCAAGAGGTTAAGGAGCTAAAAGTAGAGCTCCATGCTATTATGAAGGATAAGATGGATGTGGAGTCCATGTGGGAGCAAGAGCATGATGAGAGGGTTTTGGCTAAGGACAAGGTCCATAAGCTGAAACAGGAGGTCTTTGAGCTCAGGGGGGAGCTAAAGACCAAAAAGCAAAAGATATGGAGAATGTCCTATATTCATTGGAGTTCTCATGCGGACTTCAACAATGGTGTAGTGGTTAACCCATAGAAGCGAGGCGGGCGACGCGACATACTTCGGTAGTGATATTATTGCCGATCTTGCCAAGGCAGATTTTGATAATGCCTTAAGGCAGATGTAATCTAGTAGTAGCTAGAGTAGTTTAGATATGTAAATATTTTGTATCTAGTAGTGACGTAAAACCCTCTTTTGTATAACAAAGGGTATTCTTTTGTAAATCCCATTTTTTGGAAAGCAATTGCGTGAAAGTAATGTAATCAGCTTAGGCTGTGTAATGTAATCGATGTAGTATTATTCTACAATGAAGAAATCAATGTAAGCCTTTTTTAGAAAAAATATTGAGTAATGAATGTTGAAGTTATTGTTTATTCTTGAATAATAACTAACTAATAAGAAAGGAATAATAACATGATATGTTGTTTATTGTTTCAGAAAAATGCCGCCAAGAAGAGTACAATGAAACCAAGGCGCTAATATAAATCAACAAGATGGAGGTCCAGGTAACCCCATGTAGGAGTTTGTTAATCTTTTAACAGTCGCATTTAATAGAACTGGGGCTAATATCCCCATAAATCTGGGAGTAGCACGAGCTATTACCTTTAAGGATTTCAAAAGTGTGGGTCCACCGGAGTTCAAAGGAACTACGGACCCTATCAAAGCCCAAACATGGGTAAAAGAAATTGAGAAGGCATTTAAGATAGCAAATGTCGACGTGGCCCAGAAGGTTGCCTTTGCAACCTACATGATGAAGGGAGAGGCCAACTTTTGGTGGGAGGCCAATCAGGCTAGGGCCGGGATCGAGAATTTGACATGGGTGAGGTTCAAAGAGATATTTTTCAAAAACTACTTTCTCACGAGTATGCAGGGGAGAATGGAGATGCAGTTTTAGATTTGAAACAAGGGGACATGATGGTTCCCCAATATGCCACCAAGTTTAATGAACTGGCGAGGTTTGCTCCACACCAAGTGGACACCGAGGTTAGAAAGGCGCGACGGTTCGAGCAGGGCTTGAAACCCTGGCTCTATAACTGTATATCTGTGTTCCAGAGTACTACTTTTGGGGCCATTTTAGAGAAGGCGATAATCGCCGAAGGTGGTAGCGAGACGTTGAGCAGTACCACAAAGATAAGAAGAATAAAGGGAAAATGGATGGGGGAGTGATGATCGAAGGAGCCAGCGGGAGTGGCGAAGGGTATAAACAGAAGATGATTAACTCTGGGAATATCAGAGTGAAGCAAGGAGACCCGAAGAGGAGGATGGAGGCCTGCAAGACCTGTGGGAAGACTCACTTAGGAATCTGTCTCAAGGGGAAGGCTGTATGCTACAACTGTGGATTGGAGGGGCACATTACGCCTAACTGTCCAAGTCCGAAGAAAAATCACGGATGCTTTGTGTGCGGGTTAACTGACCACATGTCAAATAATTGCCCAAAGAAGGGGACGGACGTGAACAAGGACGCCAATAGCGGTAAGTTAGCTATTAGTGGTCCAGCGCAGCCGGGTAGGCCGATGGGCCATACCTTTAACATGACAGTCCAAGATGTAGTTGCATCAGGGGACGTCGTTGTAGGTATTATTCTGATCAACGACATAAATGCGTACGTGCTGTTTGACTCGGGTGCTACTTGTTCGTTTATAGCATTTGATTTTACTAGACAATTAGGATTACTTCCCGAAAAGTTTCCCATACCTTTAAATTTTAAGGTAGCCAACGAAGAGATAATTCCTGTTGAAAATATTCATAGGAGTTGTTGCGTAGATATACGGGGTTATAAATTATTGGTATATTTGGTACCGATAAAGTTAGGAGAATTCGATGTAATTCTTGGAATGGATTGGTTGGTAAACCATGGGGCAATTATAGATTGTCAGAAGAAGTGTATGAATATTAGAACGTTAAAATAACCTCAGGTAGTATTTTACGGGAATAGATCTTCAGGATGTTCGTGTTGTCTAACCATAACACAAACTAGGAAATTATTGAGGATGGGATGTGTAGGTTATCTGTGTCATGTTATTGATACCTAGAGACTGGTAGCAACCATGGAACAAATACCTATAGTTAGAGAATTCGCGGATGTATTTCTGAGTGAACTGCCGGGTCTTCCACCAGACAGGGAAACCAAGTTTGTAATAGACATTGTGCCAGGAGCGGCACCAGTTTCTAGGGCACTGTATCAAATGGCGCCAGTAGAGATGAAGAAGAGATTAACCAATAAAAAAGACATACAGTTTAGTCTTAATAATGAGGGATTATTAAGATTTGAAGGAAGAATTTGGGTTCCGAATGAGACGGAATTAAAGAAGAAGGTGTTACAAGAGGCTCATAGTTTGAAGTTTTCGATTCATCCTAGGAGTACTAAAATGTTTCAAGATCTTCGACAGAGTTTTTGGTGGCCAAACATGAAGAGATAGATAGCTGAGTATGTGAGTAGGTGCTTGACTTGTCAGAAAATTAAGGCCGAACATCAACGACCAAGTAGCTTGTTACAGTCATTGGAGATTCCGGAGTGGAAGTGGGAGCATATCATGATGGACTTTGTGGTGGGACTTCCAACTACAATGAAAGGGTATGATGCAATTTGGGTAATAGTGGACCGGTTGATGAAGTCGACTCACTTTTTGCCAATTAGGGTTAAGTATAACTTGAACCAGTTAGCTAAACTTTATGTTAAGGAAATAATTTCTAGACATGGAGCACCAGTATCGATTGTGTCAGATCGTGATCCATGATTGACATCAAACTTTTGGAGGAGTCTACAAGAACAGTTGGGAATGCGATTAAAGCTGAGTATGATGTATCATCCACAAACTGATGGACAAAGCAAGAGAACAATTTAGACGTTAGAAGATATTTAAGATCTTGCGTCATGGATTTCAAGTTTAGTTGGGATTATCATCCACTGTTAGTAGAGTTTGCGTATAACAATAGTTATCATGCAAGCATAGGTATACCGCCTTAAGAAGCTTTGTATGGAAGGAAGTGCAAAACATCATTGTATTGGGATGAAGTGGGAGAACGCCGAATGCTAGGGCCAGAATTGGTGCAGCAAACCGCGGATATGGTGAAGTTAATACGAATGCGTCTCATAACAGCTCAAGATAGACAAAAGAAGTATGCGGACTTGCATCGAGAAAATAGAGAATTTGAAGTAGGCTCCTACGTATTTCTAAAGGTATCTCCCTGGAAAGGAAAGATACGTTTTGGAAAGAAAGAAAATTTAACTCCAAGGTTTATAGGACCTTTTGAAGTGTTAAAACAGGTAGGTGAGGTAGCTTATATGGTAGCATTACCTCCAAACCTAGAGTGAATACATAACGTGTGTGAGACCCCGAATTTTATGAAATAAAAGTATTCAATTTTTCTATTTTGGTAAATAGTTAAATTGATAAAAGTTTAAAGTTAAGGGTCATATTTGAAATTTTTTCAAAGTAAGCAAGTTGTCATAAAATAACTGGTAGTAAAAGTACAGTAATACGCATGGTTTCATAGTAGCACATGGTATTGATTATTGATGCTTACGTGAGAAGTCACTCAGTTATACTCAATTATTGCTACAGTAATTGCTGCATCGTATCTCTCAAATTATTGATTCAATTATTGTCACAGTATCATCTGTATAATATTTTATATTATTAAATCAATAATTGAGACGACAAAGTTATTCATATATTATTATTTGCAATATTGACAATGTCTAGAAGTTCTGTCAAGGAGAGGTTTGGTCACCTAATTGCGCACCAATAAGGAGAAGTCCTTATCGGAAAGCCCCCTCTTTCATGGGAATGACCTGGTTATTAAATATTGTGAATTATGATATTAATGATGAATAAGTTCGTGTTGATTAAAGATGAATTTGATAGTTCCATTGTGTTGGGATTATTAGTGTTAGTGGTAATCGACATCTATTCCGATGATAATTGATGTCTGGGGGTTATATTGATAAATCGGGGAATTTATCAAATAAATGAGCACTTAATTGCTACTAATTCACATGCTAATATAACTATTTGTTCACATGTGTGTACTATTGAATCACATTCTTATACTATTAGGGGAGTTGATGCAAGATTGATATTACTTGCATGACTAAGTTAAAAATGGAGGTATAGATGGAGGTACTATACTGTAATTCATATTTTCACATGATTATAACTATTAATTCACATGATTGAACTATTGATACACATTATTGAAACATATTTTCATGAAGAGAGCTATTGTTATTCCATTCCTTATTATTCTGTTGGAATAACCTTTATACACGGACTACTGTATACATGGTGAAATTCTTCTGTTATTCCATTCTTTATTATTATGTTGGAATAACTTGTCTATGCGAATTACGCATGACCTGGTTCCATTCTTTATTATTCTATTGGAATATCCTGTCTGTGCGGATTACGCATGACCTGGTTCCATTCTTTATTATTCTGTTGGAATAACCTGTCTGTGCGGTCTATCGCAGGCCTGGTGAATTCTGTTATTATTCCTTTCTTTATTATTCTGTTGGAATAACCTCTCTACGCGGACTACCGCATGCATGGTGAATTTTTCTGTTATTCCATTCTTTATTATTCTGTTGGAATAACCTGTCGATGTGGATTACCACATGCATGGTGAATGATCTTTCATATTCATTCCTTATTAAATTGTGAAAATGATCTGTCTACGTGGATTACCACATGGCGGGTGAAAACCCATTTGCAGTTTTGTAATTTTTCTGACCCTCAAAAATTATGGAAAAATTTGAAATGATAATTTGATGAGTTTTCTAGATTGTGTACAAATATGGTGATTTTTGGATGTATAGATTAAGAGTTATGAATTTTATAGGAAAAGACTATTTTAAAAGTAAACCCTTATAACTCTTTGTGGTTAACTCTAAAATTGGTGAAATTTTTATTGGGAGTACATGTATATAACAGGAGTATACCCTGTAAATTTCAAAATTTTTGGACAAAAGTACAATTTATGATAAATGTCTAAATATTCGGCAGTTTTGGGCCATATAAAAAATAGTAAATAAATTTTAAAAATTTTGAGAAAAATATATGTTCAATATGGGACTATATTCTGCTAAATCCCAGAAAAAAATAATTTTTGGGACTGATTTGGTATTTTTCATGAAAATGGTTTAGTTACGAACATATGAATCAAATATGTTATGTGAAGTTGAAAAATTGGTAAATAGGAGTTTATGGCTTAGAAATCCTACATAAGGCATATGCAGATTTTTGATGAGAGTTTTGGTCATTGGTGATGAAATCTTATGAGTATGACATTTTTGAATGATTAAATGCATTATTTGGTAAAGTGTAAACAATTAAATTAAATTGTTTATAAGTTTAAGAAGTTATTAAAATATTGTTATAATATTAACAATATTAGATTATGAGTTTATTAAGTGATTGATAATATTTGGATAAATTTAAAGCCTTTAATATTTATCCTTGTTTTCATTTGATTAATGCTTATATTATTGTCATCATCTTCATACTTATATTGTGATGAAAGTCATCTGTGGCTTACGTGCATAGATGGACTTGGTATGATTATGACCAGGGATTATTCGGTATAATCATGACCATAATGTAACGAATGATGTGGTGAAAGTCCTCATTGGCACATAGTTCATTGATGGGCCAGTTGTTGGTATGATTATGACCGTGATTATTCTAAGTATAATCATGACCATTGATGATTACATGAATATCCTTGGCAGTGGTGCGGGGATGATTCAATTTTATTTATTAAAATTTAGTCTCAGTGATAAAGTTGATGAAAAACTTTTTAATTCATAGAAGATAGTAGATTTTATGCTATACTTGACTCTTCTAATGGATTGTTTATTCCACTGTAGTTGTTGATCTAAAACTTGTTGTCTATTATATTCTATCAGTTGTTATAATGTTGAAGGCTAAGGATAATTTATTCTGCATTATCTTAGTCATAATATTTCTTACTGGGCTAGTTGAGCGCGCCCTTTTCTTTCATTGTTCTCTTCAGGAAACGAGTCGGGGAATGGAGTGATGGCCCAGGATAAGTGGCTTTAGTAGTCCTCACTATTCTGTGAAATAGTGTGATAATAATTGTAATGAGGACTTCATTGAGTGTGGATATTGTCTAGAAGACGATATTCGTTTTAAAAACTCAGCTATGTTTTGTCGTATTTTTACACGAAAGTTGTATGAAAGAAGTTTGTAGTTGATTTATGTACCATGTATTTGGCGACTCAAGATGGGTGATGTATACCTGTTTTGGGGGCATCACAACGTGTTTCACGTATCTGTGTTACGTCCTTATAAGCCAGATTATAAGCACGTAATAGAGTATGAGCCTATTCATATCGAGAAGAACTTAACGTATGAAGAGACGCCAATTCAAGTTGTCGATAGAAAAGAGCAAGTTCTGCGGAACAAAGTTATACCTTCCGTGAAGGTATATGGAAAAACCACGATGTAGAAGAAGCAACGTGGGAATTGGAAGAAAAGATAAAGAATGATTTCCCTCAGTTGTTTGTGTAATATGAGACGAGATTCTTGGGACAAAATCTTTATAATGGGGGAAGAATGTAACGACCGAGAAATTCGGATCCTTTGTAAAATAATTTTATTTAATAAATAATGAATAAAAATATATTATTTGTTATTATTATCTGTTAGTAAGAAGAATGTCGTTCTATAACCTAGAAACGTCAGAACGTCGTAGTATTTTAACTACGTGAAGGAATTAAAGTGTTTGAATTTCCAAGACGAAAATAAAAGTTTTCCAAGAAATTTTCCAAAAACACTATTCATCAATTTCTGCTCGGGAATTATTTTTAAACTTTCGAGAAATACGTAACGTTATAATATCAAGGTGAGATGGATTATGTAATAATAATCTAAGTATGGAAAACGAAATATTTCATATGCAGACTTAATTAGAGAATGTTAGGAATATCAAGCGTTAAGAAGATAATGTAATGATCGTATGATACATATGTATTGTACGAGGTATTGAATACGAAGTATTGTATGAATATGTACGAAGGATGGTATATCGTATATTGTGAATTAATATACGCGTGAGAATACGAGTATAATATGTAGAGAAATTGTAATAAGGCTTTTAGTGAAATGAATTGGACTTGTAGGATTGTTAGCAATTTGTAAAGTCCAATGGAATTAATGTGCAAGCCAAAGTATTTGTTAATTTAAAGCCCAAAGTAAATTAATGTAAGCCCAAAGGAATAAGTTAAGTTAATTAAATCCAAGCCCAAACTATGATCCAATGGGTTAAGCTTAATCCATGGAGCAACCCATGTTGACGTGGGTTAATTTTGGTGACTAAGAACTTTGAGTGATGACCAAGATATTAGAGTAATGACCAAGCAAAGGATAAGTGTTGTGATTAGCATGTAATTAATAGTAAGGATGTGAGATCCCAAATTTTATGAAATGAAAGTATTCAATTTTCTTATAATTTTTATTTATTTCGTAAATGGTTAAGTTGATAAAAGGTGAAAGTTAAGGGTGATATGTGAAATTTTTTGCAAAGTATGCAAGTTGTTATAGAATATTCTTTTTGTCGGGGAATATCCATGCGACGGCACAATCATTGGTGGACCCCACAACGGAAGTATTGTCCTAGTTAGAAAATGAAAGAATTACCTTTTTATAAAAATAACGGCGAAAGTGTTACCGTTAAAACTGTTGAACTACTCGGTAGTAGTAAAAATGCAAGATGTCTGGCGTGGTTGCATAGTAGCACACTGATCGATTATTGATGCTTACGTAAGAAGTCACTCAGTTATACTCAATTATTGCTACAGTAATTACTGCATAATATCTCTCATATTATTGATTCAATTATTGTCACAGTATCATCTGCATAATATGTTATATTATTAAATCAATAATTGAGACGACAAAGTTATTTATATTATTATTTGTAATATTGATAATGTCTAGAAGTTCTGTCAAGTAGAGGTTTGGTCACCTAATTGCGCGCCAATAACGAGAAATCCTTATCGGAAAGCCCCCTCTTTCCTGGGAACGACCTGGTTGTTAAATATTGTAAATTATGATATTAATGATGAATAAATTCGTGTTGATTAAAGATTAATTTGATAGTTCCATTGTGTTGGAATTATAAGTGTTAGTGGAAATCGACATCTATTTCGATGATGATTGATGTCTGGGGGTTATATTGATAAATCGGGTAATAAACCAGATAAATGAGCAATTAATTTCTATTGATTCACATGATTATAACTATATGTTCATATGTGTGTACTATTGATTCACATTCATTTATTATTAGGGGAGTTGGTGCAAGATTGATAATACTTGCATGATTAAGTTAAAAATGGATGTATAGATGGAGGTACTATACTGTAATTCATATTTTAACATGATTATAACTATTGATTCACATGATTGAACTATTGATTCACATTATTTACTATTAGGGGAGGTGGTGCAAGTTTGATAATACTTGCAGGAGTAAATTAAAAATGAAAGAAAAGTTGGAGGTATTGTACTGTAATATTTTGAGCCCCAAAACATGCAATTATCGAAACTATTTTTTCCTATAAATAGAAGCTCATTCTTCCTTCATTTCTCACCAATTCACGAAAGCTTAAGAGAAATTATTATAGAGAGAAATTATAGAGAGAAAGAAGAAAAGAAGTCTGCTACCTCTCTACTCCAGTATCCAATTTCTTTCAAAGGTAAGGGGTATTATTTCTTTCGTATTCATAAAAAGAGCTTCTATTATTCAATTCTTTATTATTATGTTGGAATAACCTATCTATGCGGAGTATGGCATGCATGGTGAATTCTTTGTTATTCCATTCTTTATTATTCTGTTAGAATATCCCATGCATCTTTGATTACGCTGAACTGGTTCCATTCTTTATTATTACATTGTAATAACTTTCTATCATGTAAGTACCGCATGCATGGTGAATTCTTTGTTATTCCATTCTTTATTATTCTGTTGGAATAACGTGTCTATGCGAAGTACCGCATGCATGGTGAATTCTTTGTTATTCCATTCTTTATTATTCTATTGGAATATCTTGTCTGTGCGGATTACGCTAGACCTGGTTCCATTCTTTATTATTCTGTTGGAATAACCTATATGTGTGGTCTATCGCATGCATGGTGAATTCTTCTGTTATTCCATTCTTTATTATTCTGTTGGAATATCCTGTCTGTGCGGATTACGCATGACCTGGTTCCATTCTTAATTATTCTGTTGGAATAACCTATTTATGTGGATTATCACATGCATGTGGATTATCACATGCAAATGGTGAATAACCTATCTATGTGGATTATCACATGCATGGTGAATGGTGAATGGTTCCATTCGTATTGTGGAAATGATCTCTCTACGTGGATTACTGCATGGCAGGTGAAAATCCATTTGCAGTTTCATATATTCTATGATACTCATTTGGTTAAAGTTTTGGCTTCTATACTCCATGAAATTAGTAGAATATCCTGGATATTTTCGCTTCATCCGGTATCTTTTCATGGAAATATTCTTCTGAGCATTCTTGAATTTTACTCCACAAAGCAGTATCATGTTGACAATTTGGACGTAATTGATTTCAAGATACATTAACTTATAAATCTTTAAAATTTATTCTTGAACTTGTTTTATTTAATTATTATGTCATTGTCATCATCATCATGCTTATATTGTGATGAAAGTCATCTTTGGCTTACGTGCATAGATGGACTTGGTATGATTATGACCAGGGATTATTTGGTATAATCATGTCCTGCAATGTTATAAATGATGTGGTAAAAGTCCTCAGTAGCTAGTAGTGCATTGATGGACAGTTTTTGGCATGATTATGACCAGGGATTATTCAGTATAGTCATGACCATTGATGATTTAATGAATATCCTTAGCCCGTAGTGCACGGATGACTCGATGATGTGGTTTATTTATTAAGCTGAGTCTCAGCAATAAAAATTGATGAAAACATTTTAAATCATAGAAGATAGTAGATATCATAGTCTACTTGACTCTTCTAATGGATTGCTTATTCCGCTGCAGTTAAACTTTATGTCTATTGTATTTTATCAATTTAACATTGTTGAAGACTAATGATAATTTATTCTTCATTATCTTAGTCATAATATTTCTTCTTCGGGCTAGTTGAGCTCACCTTTTCTTTCTTTCACCGCTTCTTCGTGAAATGAGAACGTAGTCGGGACTAGTCGGGGAATGGAGTGACGATCCAGATGATAGAATTAGTAGTCCTCACTATTCTATTAAATAGTGTGATAATAAACGTAATGAGGACTCCATTGAGTATGGATATTGTCTAGATGACAATATTCTTATTAAAACTCTTAGATTATGTTTTGTCGTATTTTGCACGACTGTTGTATAATTGAGTTGTATTTGAATTTTGTACCATGTATTTGGCGACTCAAGATGGGTGATGTATACCTATTTTTGGGGCGTCACAGTTGGTATCAAAACTTAGGGTTATAATCCCTGGCTGAGATGTGAGACAATAACTATGAGGGGAGAGACGGAGAATTCCTTCGCTAGTATGACCTACCTAAGTTTATTTGGTATTTAATTGGTCGGCCAAAGTATAGGGATAATATGTGATATGTCAATTAACCCTTTTTTTGTGACAGTGTTTGTATTCAGATGTTGTGAATAGGGCTCAGTTATTGGAGTGCGATAATGAGTCAGCAAAACCAAAAGGCAATGACCAACAACACGATAATAATCGTACCGGTGGCAACGACCATCGAAACAATGATAACCTTCGTGGGGGAAATTATAATGCCAAGAATGGTAACCACTTCGGTGGTAATCATGGCCAAGATAATAGAAGTGGAAATTTAAAGAAGAGAAGGTTCAACAACGATGGAAAGACAACAACACCAACACCCATTTTCAAGGAAGGAGAACGACTACTAATTGTATGCTTCAAATGCGGAGGGGAGGGACATATCAGTCCAAACTGCGTGATGCAGTCCAAAGCATGTTACAATTATAGCAAAGAAGGTCACCTAGCCCAATTTTGTCATGCACCAAAGTCAAGTCCAGCTGGGACAATGGCACCAAAGGCGGATACGGACAGAACAAAGTCGGTGGATTAAGGAAGAGTGTTTTTTGTGACTTCTCAAAAAATGAGTAAACCGAACTAAATTAGCACGGGTTAGTTAATTATAAATTCTTGCGAAGTTTATACCTTATTAGATACCGATTCTACCCTTCTTTTATCTCTCTTTCTTGCACTCAACGTTTAAATTTAACTCAAGAGAAATTAGACTTTGACTTATCGATTGAAACTTTGTTAGGAGAAACCTTCGTTACCTCCACTGTTTATAAATCTTGTTGATTCAAATCAACACTTTCACGTTACCTGACGATCTTATCTCTTTGAAAATACTTGCCTTTGGTGTGATTTTAGGAATCAATTGGTTAACTTCTCATCAAGCTTTTCATAATGTTGTTAGCTTTCATATTCATAACCAACCTATTATGCGAATTCAAGCAACCAAACCACTAAAGTCAATCATTGTCATATCAAGCCATAAGTAAAGAGCCCCGAGCCTTTATCTGGTGACTTCCTTATGTGGAATGCACTGAAGCAAGACTTTCTGCAGGCGATGTTGGGAATGACGATGGCAAGTTGATAGGTATCAATGTGACGTACTATCCAAGTCTTGGATAAGGGTCACAGTTTTAAATGATATTTCTATTGTTAATAAATTTCCTGACGTATTCTTGAAGACTTCTTGGCTTACCCCAGAGCGTGAAATCAAATTTTGTATTAACCCCAGTACAAAACCCATTTCTAAAACCCTCAAATATTTCTTTACCTAAAATGATCGTATAATGCGCCAAAGATGTTGGCTCGAGTTGTTGAAGATTACGACTATACCATTCAATATCATCGTGGAAGAGCGAACGTGGTAGCTGACGCGTTGAGTAGAAGATCGTATGCGTTAACAAGTGCGATGTTGTTAACACAAAAACCCATTTCGTATAACTTACAAATGATGAAGATAGAGTTAAAGACTCTAGGGACCCACGTGGTGATAACAAATATACGAGTAGAATTGACTTTAATCGATAAAGTTAAAGTCGTACAAGCTACATACTCAGAGCTGATGAATGTGAAGAAGAAGGTTCAAGAGGGCATTATTCTAGAAGCAAGAATCGATGAAGAGAGGAAATCTCAACCCTCAATTTTATTGGCCCATTTGAAATTCTCGATCGAGTAGGAACTGTGACTTATAGACTTGTTTTAACGCCAAGTATGTCGCGTGTTCATAACGTTTTTCACGTATCGATGTTACGTAAATATGTGGACGACCCGAACCACATTATTAAATTAGAACTAGACGATATAGCAGAAGATTTAACATATGAGGAGATACATGTTAAAATCTTGGATAAGAAGGATCATATTCAACACTCAAAGGTTATACCTCAAGAGTTAGAATTTGAAATGAAGTCAAAGTATGCTCATCATACCAGGTACATACATAAATTTCGAGGGCGAAATTTCATAAGGAGGGGAGATTGTGAGATCCCGAATTTATGAAATAAAAGTATTCAATTTTCTTATAATTATTATTTATTTCGTATATGGTTAAATTGATAAAAGGTTAAAGTTAAGGGTGATATGTGAAAAATTTTGCAAAGTATACAAGTTGTTATAGAATATTCTTTTTATCAGGAAATATCCGTGCGATGACACAATCATTGGTGGACCCCACAACGGAAGTATTGTCGTAGTTAGAAAATGAAAGAATTATCTTTTTATAAAAATAACGACGAAAGTGTTACCGTTAAAACTGTTGAACTACTCGGTAGTAAAAAAATACGATGAATACGCTGGCGTGGTTGCATAGTAGCACACCAGTATTGATTATTGATGCTTACGTAAGAAGTCACTTAGTTATAGTCAAATATTACTACAGTAATTGCTGCATCATATCTCTCATATTATTGATTCAATTATTGTCACAGTATCATCTACAAAATATGTTATATTATTAAATCAATAATTGGGACGGCAAAGTTATTCATATTATTATTTGTAATATTGACAATGTCTAGAAGTTCTGTTAAGGAGAGGTTTGGTCACCTAATTGCGCGCCAATAACGAGAAATCCTTATCGGAAAGCCCCCTCTTTCCTGGGAACGAAATGGTTGTTAATATTGTGAATTATGATATTAATGATGAATAAATTCGTGTTGATTAAAGATTAATTTGATAGTTCCATTGTGTTGGGATTATTAGTGTTAGTGGAAATCAAAATCTATTCTGATGATAATTGATGTCTGGGGGTTATATTGATAAATCGGGTAATTAACCGGATAAATGAGCAATTAATTGCTATTGATTCACATGATTATAACTATGTGTTCACATGTGTGTACTATTGATTCATATTCATTTACTATTAGGGGAGTTGGTGCAAGATTGATAATACTTGCATGACTAAGTTAAAAATGGAGGTATAGATGGAGGTACTATACTGTAATTCGTATTTTCACATGATTATAACTATTGATTCACATGATTGAACTATTGATTCACATTATTTACTATTAGGGGAGGTGGTGCAATTTTGATAATACTTGCAGGAGTAAATTAAAAATGAAAGAAAAGTTGGAGGTATTGTACTATAATATTTTGAGCCCCAAAATGTGCAATTATTGAAACTATATTTTCCTATAAATAGAAGCTCAGTCTTCCTTCATTTCTCACTAATTCACTAAAGCTTTAGAGCAATTATTATTGAGAGAAATTATAGAGAGAAAGAAGAAAAGAAGTCTGCAACCTCTCTACTCCAGTATCCAGTTTCTTTCTAAGGTAAGGGGTATTATTTCTTTCGTATTCATGAAGAGAGCTTCTGTTATTCCATTCTTTATTATTTTGTTGGAATAACTTGTCTATGCGAAGTACCGAATGCATGGTGAAATCTTTCTTATTCCATTCTTTATTATTCTGTTGGAATATCCTGTCTGTGCGGATTATGTTAGACCTGGTTCCATTCTTTATTATTCTGTTGGAATAACCTATCTATACGAAGTACCGCATGCATGGTGAATTCTTTGTTATTCCATTCTTTATTATTCTATTGGAATAACCTGTCTATGCGAAGTACCGCATACATGGTGAATTCTTTGTTATTCCATTCTTTATTATTCTGTTGGAATAACCTGTCTATGCGAAGTATCGCATACATGGTGAATTCTTTGTTATTCCATTCTTTATTATTCTGTTGGAATATCCTGTCTGTGCGGATTACGCTAGACCTGGTTCCATTCTTTATTATTCTATTGGAATAACCTGTCTGTGCGGTTTATAGCATGCATAGTGAATTCTTCTGTTATTCCATTCTTTATTATTCTGTTAAAATATCCTGTCTGTGCGGATGACGCATGACCTGGTTCCATTCTTTATTATTCTGTTGGAATAATCTGTCTATGTGGATTATCACATGCATGGTAAATGATCCTTCATATTCATTCCTTATTAAATTGTTGAAATGATCTGTCTACGTGGATTTCCGTATGGCGGGTGAAAATCCATTTGCAGTTTCATATATTCTATGATACTCATTTGGTTAAAGTTTTGGCTTCTATACTCCATGAAATTAGTATAATATCCTGGATATTTTCGCTTCATCCGGTATCTTTTCATGGAAATATTCTTATGAGCATTCTTGAATTTTACTCCACAAAGCAGTATCATGTTGATAATTTGGACGTAATTGATTTCAAGAAACATTAACTTATAAATCTTTAAAATTTATTCTTGAACTCCATTGAGTGTGGATATTGTCTAGATGGTAATATTCTTATTAAAACTCTTAGATTATGTTTTGTCGTATTTTACACGACTGTTGTATAATTAAGTTGTATTTGAATTTTGTACCATGTTTTTGGCGACTCAAGATGGGTGATGTATACCTATTTTGGGTGCGTCACAAAGGAGGTGACTTAAGGAGGTGGGATGGCATAATGACTAAACTACCCTAACCTTGTGTTTTCTATAAATAGAAGGAGCTTTCTAGTCATTTACTACTTGTTCAAAACACCAGCAACTTTCCTTACAAAGAAACTTAAGTGTTAGAGAGAATAAGCCAAGAATAAGTTGAACTTTCCTTGTTAGATTTTCAAGAAGAAGAAAGCTAGTCATCAAAGGTAAATGATCTTATGATCTTATATCTTCCATCTATACTATTGTAGGGTGATACGAGAAGTGTAATTTAATGAACATGTATGCTAAGAACACATAAGGATTGGTTAATCAATGGACTTAAGCCGAATAAGTCATGTATAAGTAAGTTAATCCTAAATAACTTATGAACTTATGATGAACTTGTCATATGAAGTTAGTATGATTTATAAAAGGTAAGAATGTTGGTTAAAGGACTTGAACCAATAATAAGTCATAAGGAATGAAAACTTGTAATTTATAATTTATGAAGTCATGAACTTATGAAGAATAATCCAAAACATAACTTGAAAATAAGTTGTTGTAATATATAAGTTGAAATGTTTATAGAATGAATTGAATCCATTTAGAATAATGATCAAAACCTAAGTAACGAAGTTTTGCTGGAATTCACACGATTGGATGATAATCGTCGAAATCGTGAAATTCTCGGAATGAAAGTTGGATTTTGTGTTTGAACTCGGAAACATTTCTTTTTGATGGAGACAAGTCATATTTTGTATTATAGAGTTGCGGACTCAAAAATGATCTAATTCCGACTTAGAACGAAGAAACGAGCATTAAACGTTCACGAACGTTTATCATTTTCGTTAAAAATGGACTAATAGGTGAATTTTGAGTAAATGAAGTTAAATAGATAAAATTCTTACATGAACACGTAGAGTATGTAATTTGTGAACTGTAGGCTCTTGAACGAGCCAATTCGGACTTATAACGAAGAACTTACGAGCCCGGGAGTTTTACAAAAAATAAAAATCTGTCAAATTTTTCAGAGGCAGCAGAGAGTTCGTATGCCAGTACGACTCAAACACAATAAAGCCCTGCATAGCAGCCACATGAGGCCGAGGCATGACATCATTAATTATGGCGTAGTAAGCGGCCATAACACAGGAGACTCGCGCCGTAGCATCGAGTCCGGACCATACACACTGCTAAGTCATGCCGCGGCGTGACACAGAGAAGAAATGTCAGCGCCGCAGCGCCATCCTTAGGGTTTAGACAATGAAGAAAGCTTATTAGTGTAGCATAAATGGTAATTAATTAACAATAAACTAAGGAACTTAATGAAACATTGTTAAGACATGTTTAAACCATAAGTATGATCACTTAGGGTTGAAGTAAGTCAATTGCATATAAAGGTAAGAACGACATAACGGAAAGCCAGAACCAATAATAACAAATCTAATACGAAATTAGATTAAGAAGAAGGGTAAAATTCGTTAGGAATCATGTATGTTCATGACCTAATGTGTTATGTGATGTGATTATCTACTGTAGAGACTTAAGGACTTAAAGTGCACGTGTTATAACTGTAGAAGACGCTGAAGGCAAGTATTCTAACTCTTGTTTCAGTTTGTTCTGGACAAGCTTTGTAATTCATGTATTCTTACGCATGAAGTATTGTATGATGAAGTCAAAGCCAACTTTTTCGGCTAGACTTATATTATGTTTCTATCAAAGCATGGTCAATGTTGTACCAAGTTATATTGGTGTTGTTTTCAAATGAAGACTGAGTATGCTAAAATGTTTTGTCGTCAAACGACAGGGACGTGAGGTTGCCATAACTTAAACGTACATACGTTTAATGAATGTAGTGTTGATCAACATAGAGTACTATAGGCTGATCACCTAGACGTGCTCGTAAGAAATGTCGGACTTACAGACTTAGTGCAGGGATGTCATTTTTAAATAAAGTATGAAATGCTCAAGTTCTTTGACCGAAATTGATTTTTTTACTGAATATTGTTATTGTAAAACGTTTTAAAGAAAAGAGAATTGCTATTTTGAATTATCGGTAGTACTTCATAACTATTGTTCAGTTATTGAAGATATATGTTTTATATGATTCAAGCATATTGTTGAATAAAATTATTGTACTTGATGAGCTACTCATGCTCACTCTTGATTGAACCATATGAATATAGCTAAGATCGAACGGACCGAAGGCTCTGACAAGGATAAGGGCAAGGCGAAGACGAACATGTAGAATACTTATGTAATATTATAGGTTTAATGTTGTAATATATTTGATATTATGACAATAATATATGTAATGGTTATAAAGAACCTGGGAAATGTTAATATTATTTTGAATATATAGAAGACATATTCGTTCCTTTGAAGCTTTTCAATTGAATGTATGTGTGAATGGTAGTACCGTGTAGCACCATCTGCCAGGTTGAAAGATACCCGAATTTGGAGGCGTCACAAGATCTTTCAAAGCCAAATCTCTTGAGTAATTCTTTTGTGTATTTGGTTTGATGGATGTAAATTCCTTCCTTCGTTTGCTTGATTTGAAGTCCCAAAAAGTAGTTGAGTTTTCCTATTAAGCTCATATCAAATTCTTTATGCATGCACTTGGAAAACCACTCACAAAGATGATCATTAGTAGCACCAAAAATTATATCATCTACATATATTTGAACAATAATAATATCTATATTTTTATGCTTAATAAATAATGTAGAATCTATTTTACCTCTAATAAATCCATTTGACAAGAGATACTTACTTAACCTTTCGTACCAAGCCCTTTGAGCTTGTTTCAAGCCATAAAATGCTTTCTTTAATTTGTAAACATGATTAGGATACTTTTCGTGCTCAAATCCAGGAGGTTATTTTACGTACACCTCTTCATTAATGTATCCATTGAAGAAAGTGTTTTTTACGTCTATTTGATAAAGCTTAAACTTTTTATAGCATGCAAAAGCCAACAAAATTCTGATTAATTCTAGCCTAGCCACTGGTGCATAGGTTTCTTCATAGTCGATCCCCTCTTGTTGGTTATATCCTTGAGCTACTAGCCTTGCTTTGTTACGAGTGATTGTTCTGTGCTCATCAAGCTTATTTTTGAATACCCATTTCGTACCAATGATGGAAGCATCTTTCGGAGGAGGCATAAGTTCCCACACTTGGCATCTCTCAAATTGTTGAAGTTCTTCTTGCATTGCCAATAACCAGATTTCATCAAGGACTGCATCCTTTGCATTCTTTGGCTCAACCTATGACAAAAATGCAGAGAATACACAATGATTTTGTAAACCTCTTCGTGTGGTTACGCCTTTGTTGATATCTCCAATGATATTTTCAGGAGGATGATTCTTAACATATGTAGTTGTTCTTGGCATTTGGATATTATGTATAACTTCTTCTTGATCATGGGAATCATCTTCAGGTTCATGTTCATTTCGGTCATCAATTTCAGTTTCCTGAAACTATTCATTTGATCACCTGTTTTGTTCTTTTTGGTTTGTTGAATTCCTGACTATCTCCATATTTCCCGCATCATCTTCACTTTCTTTTGGAAGATCATTGTTAGTCTCATTGAAAGTAACATGAACAGACTCTTCTACACATAATTTTCTAATATTAAAAATACGATAAGCCTTACTATTTTGAGAATAACCAAGAAATATTCCTTCATATGATTTAGCATCAAACTTTCCCAAATTATCACTTGTATTTAAGATGAAACACTTAGAACCAAATATTTTGAAATAACTTATGTTTGGTATTTTATTGTTTAAAAGCTCATAAGGTGTTTTCAAAATAATAGGACGAATAAGTACTCTATTTAAAACATAACATGATGTACTTACTGCTTCGGCCCAAAATTTCTTTGGAAGCTTACTTTCTTACAGTAGAGTTCTTGCCATCTCTTGAAGAGTCATATTCTTCCTTTCCACCACCCCGTTTTGTTGAGGAGTTATTGGGGCTGAAAATTCATGACTAATTCCTATTTGATCACAAAACGTTATGAAATCTTTTTGAAATTCAGAACCATTATCACTTCTAATTCTAATGAGTTTGTAACTATACTTGGTTTCAAGATTCCTTATTAATTTTTCAAACTCTTTAAATGCTTCATCTTTAGTTCTCAAAAATAATACCCATGTGTATCTAGAAAAATCATCGACTATTACAAATGCATAAAATTTACCATTAATACTAGAATGTCTTTCTGGTCCAAATAAATCAAGATGAAGTAGTTGTAAGGGAGATGAGGTTGATACCATATTCTTTGTCGTAAAAGAAGTTCTTACTTGTTTTCCCAGTTGACAAGGAATACATATCCCTTTCTTTTCAAACTTGATTTTTGGCAAACCTTTGACGAAATTCTTTGAAGATAACTTCTTGATTAGGTCCATGTGAACATGTCCCATCCTTTTATGCCATAAGTTAGCCTCATCTTGTATGTATGTAAGACATATCTCTTCATCTTGTTGCTCAAAATCAATAATATATATATTTCCCTCTCTTTGTGAAACTAGAGTAGTATTGTTAGTACTATGAAATATTGTGCATTTATCTTTTTCAAAATTAACTTGATGACCATTATTCATTAATTGACTGATACTAATCAAATTAAATTATAGACCATTAACAAGGTGGACATTATTTATACTTACCTTGCCGTTACCGATTTTACCTTTTCCAATTATCTCGCAGGTTTTATTGTCTCCAAAAGTGACTGTTCCATTCTTTTTCTTCACACTTAGTTCCAGGAACTTTGATTTATCACCAGTCATGTGACGAGAGCATCCACTATTGAGAATCCATTTTTGAGATGGAACCCTTGCCTTGAGACACACCTATCAAGAAAGAATCATTCATCCTTTTGGTACCCACATCTTTTTGGGTCCTTTGGCGTTAATTGCACGTAAATCATCCTTTTTAACCCATACCTTTTTAATCTTTTTCTTAAAACAATTTATATCCAAGTGACTTTTTATACCACAATTTTTACATGTTGTGCAAGGAGAACAATAATTTAATTTAAAACGAGATTTTGATTTTAGCATTTTCACATCTCCCTTTTTATACATAGGATTATATCCAATTCCCTGTTTTTAAAAGCTAGGTCTTTGTTTACCCAATATGATATTCAAATTTTCTTCACCTTGAACAAATTTAGCAAGAGATAATTTTAGTGAATCAATTTCTTTTTGAAGTTCATTATTAGGAAATATTTTATCATGAGATTTATCACTAAATGCATCAATACATACATCTCTCATTTTTAATTCATTTGTTAATTTTTGAACCTCACTATTTAAATAATTTACCTTGTTGAAAAGTATTTTGTTATAATTTTCTAAATAATCAATTTTAGTAATCAAAATCTTTTCCTCTTTACATGATGATTCTTTTTCAATTTCCTTCTTTTCATCTATTAGTGAATCTACTTCACTCATTAATGAATTAACTAAACCTTTCAAGCATGCATTCTTTTCTTTTAATTTTTTATTTTCTTGTTCTAGTGAGTTTAGTTCATGAAGAGGTACCTGATTAGACTCACCATCAATTCCTACGAAGCATACTTGAGCAATCTCATCTTTAGCCTCGGTCTCTATTTTGGATTCCTCATCACTCCAAGTAACTAGGGCTTTGTTCTTCTTGTTGTCTTTGTAGTTTGTTTTCCCCTTATTCTTTAATTGAAAACAATCTTTCTTGAAGTGACCTGGACGTCCACATTTGAAGAACATTTCTTTAGTTTGCTTTCCTTTGGACTTATTTGAGTTAAAAGTGTTTCTTCTCTTGTTCTTCCTTTGTTGTAGTCCTTTGAGTCGTCTTGACATCATATCTATTTCTTCATCTGAATCATCATCAAGCTCCTCCTTATTATCTGCAGTAAGAGCTAAGACCTTTCTTCGAGGGGTTTCTTCCTCATCATCATATCTTTTTAACTGATGTTCATATTCTTCTAATTCACCAAACAAGGTTAAAGTATCCATGGAAGAAATAGTAGTAGAATCCTTAAGAGTAATGATTTTAGAAGTAAACCTTTTGGGCATAGCCCGAAGCAACTTACGGTTGATCTCACTTTGAGGAATAGTCTTGTCCAACAATTTCAAGGAGTTTATAAGGACTAGAAATCTTGCTTGAGCTATTTTGATGGTTTCATCTTTTTCGAGCTTGAACATCTCATAATCGTGCATAAGCATGCTTAGCTTGACTTCTCGTAGTTTCGATGTTCCTTCAAGGCTTACTACTAGAGTATCCCAAATTTCCTTAGCTGTGTTGCACGAGGAAACTTTGTCAATCTCAGATTGTACCATACCACTGAGAAGTGTTTTCATTGCCCTTGAATAATATGAAACCATGTAGGTTTCGGTTGAATCCATGTCTAGCAGAATCTTTGGTGTACTATCATCTCTTCATGGAATAACTGGCCCGTTCTCCACAACCCACCATTCCCAAGGATCTCTTTTGAGATATATCCTCATTTGGAATTTCCAAAAGTTGTAACTTTCTGTTCTAAACAGCAAAGGAGGTCTATTGGTTGATTGTCCTTCTTGATTGTTGTTTCCAAACTGTGCCATATTAGCAACTTTCCCTACAAGTCACCTTTAAGACCAAGATAAGTAGAGCCAAGCTCTGATACCAAATGAAATTTATCTAGGCATACTTAGAAGGGGGGTTGAATAAGTGTGGGAGCAATCTATGACCAACTTTTAAACTTTGAATTAAACAATTAATTTCAAGCTACTATATTGATGAATTCAGCTTACTTAATTAATATGGACTATTGAATTAACTGATTATGTTAAGAAAATATCCTGCTGAATTTATAACTTAAATAATATACTTGGTGTTAAAGAATTACCTTAATATAATGCAAGAATTCAAATTTTAATTATTAAGATAATTAAATAACTTATGTGATTTTAGAATTAAAGTAAAGCAAATAATAAAATCAACACCAAGATTTTTTATGTGATTCAGCTATTACCCTCTATAATAATAGCCTAGTCCACGTCCAATACCAACTAGTATTGGAGACTCACTTTATTTATTTCTTTATAAATAAACACTGATTACAAAACAGATTCTTTACAAAAATTAATTAACAATTAATTTCTCTTGAGCACTCTTGCTCCTTGTGCACCTATGCACTCTTTAAGCACCTTTGCTTCCTTGAACGTGTTTGTAAGCCTTTTCTCTAATCTATTAGGATTAACACCTTTAGACTACACTTAGTCTAAAATAGAAAATTAAATACAAATATAGAGGTCTATGATCAATGCAAGAATAATCAATTTAACAATTAAAGGTTCAACTATATGCAATGATCAATTAGCACAAAAGTATAAACAATTAAATCTTACCAAATACCAACTCAAATAATATCAGAAATTTAATTGCTTAGCTGCTCAACGGTTGCACTGATTAAATCAAAATGCTCGTAAATAACAGTAATTAGTGCAAGAATAAATTCGTGAGCCATATCTTTTCCATACATGAAAATACAGTTTTTATAGCCCACAAAATATTACCGTTAATTATAGATATATCTTGTTTGTTCAAATAATCAAACGGTATAGAAATCCTCAACAACACAGAAGGTGAATGTTTAATTTGATAATTATCCAAGTAACAAAATCAAACCTCTTTAGTGTTATACTGTTGGAATAGTTTTAAGAGATAACTCATTACTTAATAACTTTGACCTTTTCTCTCTGTATAAAGGTGACATATAGCTACTAAAGTGGAGCAATTAAAGTGGCATATGACATCATACTTCTTTTCCAATAAACAAGATCTTCATAGTTCCAATACATATACATAATTACTCCTTGAAAACCGCACATGCAACAAATCATAAGGATATATGGTTTCCGTCTTTTAAGCTTTCTAGGCAAACTTAAATGCATAGAACTCCACGTGTAGCTAAAGAAAAATTGTCCCACGAATATCAAGTGAGCATGCACATGTAACCCATGTCATTTAATAAAATATCAATTCTTTTTGTACCCGTAACATAGCTAATCTTAATATTAGAAAAACCTTTTTCATTTAGAAAATCATTTTTTTCATTTAAGACATATATCAAAATGCAAATAATATGTCCTAAAGCCTTTAAATGAAAAATCAATTATTATGTAATTAACCTTACAGTTGGTTTTCCTAGTAAAGAAAAATTCTTCAATCACTTGAATATCCAATAAATGTTCCTTATCACCAATATACCTGAAATGCCATAAAACAATTTAGTATATAAATAATTCATCATCAAAACTCAAGGATTGAATATGACTAAGTCAACATAACATTTTTTCATCGTTAATATTATAAGTCACAATATTAACAACCAGATCATTTTCGGGAAAGATGGGGTTTTCCGATAAGGACTTCTCCTTATTGGCACGGAATTAGTTGACCAAACCCCTTTCCTCGACAAAACTTTCTAGACATCGTCAATAATGTAAATAATAATATGAATAAATTTGTCGTCTCAATTATTGATTTAATAATATAAAATATTGTGCAGATGATACTGTGACAATAATTGAATCAATAATGTGAGATACAATGTAATAAATATTGTTGCAATAATTGAGTAAAACTGAATGACTTCTCACGTAAGCATCAATTATCAAAGATAGTGTACAATACCGTGTGCTACGTACTGTGTAACCACGCGTATTATTATATTTTTATCACCGGGTATTTCAACAGTTTAACGGGAAAAGTCTTGCCGTTATTTTTATAAAAAGGTTATTTATGTCACTTTCTAAATCCTACAGTTATTCCGTTGTGGGTTCCACCAATGATTGTGACATCGTACGGATATTCCCCGAAAAAAAAAATATTCTCCGACCAAACGAATATTTTATGACAACTTGCTTACTTTGTAAAATTTTCATATATCACCCTTAAATTTAACCTTTTTATCAATTTAACCATTTACTAAATAAAATAATAATTATAAGAAAATTAAATACTTTCATTTTATAAAATTCAGGGTCTTACATTAGAGTCTTCACACAAATGATTATAAGATTGATCCTCCTCTTCAAAAGAGCAGGCATAATATTTACTAATCTATTTGGAATCAATAACCACGTGTTAGTGATAAAATGATTAGGAACATTTTAGTTTTGAGCTATCTTAGAATTTAGATCTCATTAGCTTGATCAACATCATGATTCTAAAAGCATTGTTTCAAAACTATGGGTTTATCATATTTATTAATTCAAATAATTAACATGTATAAAGAATGCATTCTGTATTAAATAAATTCTCTTATTAATAAATGAACAAGATTACAAAGTAAATGCTTATCACGTACAATGTGATTGGCTTGAGGGCATACTACTTTTAGTCTCCCACTTGCACTAAAGTCAATAGCCTTGGTATCTCATACCCATCTTCTCTAAGTGCGGTCGTCTTACTGTTGGATAAAACTTTAGTATATGGTTCTGTGATGTTGTTCTGAGAGTCCACTCTTCCTAAGGTGACTTCTCCTCTTTCAATGATTTCTCTAATTAAGTGAAATTGCCTCAACACATGTTTGGTTCCAAGATGAGACCTAGGAACTATTCCTAGTTCTATAATGAACTTGTCATCCAAACAACCAAATTTTTAGCTTCATTTACAATTATATACTTTGTCTTTATCACTAAATCAGTAACATTTTGTTGTTTGGAACTTTTAAAAATCACTGCACCACTTTTTAAGGTAACCATTTACCCTAAAATGGATTTGTTGTCATCTTTGTTAGTCTGAAAAACTTGACTCTATATAGCCCTTTAGTTTCTATTCATTAATACCATAAATCATTAATACATCCTTAGTTTTGGTTAATTACTTTAGGATGTTTTTCACTGTCTTACATTGATCTTCTTTAGAATATGACTGATAATCTGGGACATAGTTCATGGTCTTGTGACCCTCAAATGATTTTCAATATCAGTTCTTGATTATCAATATTATAAATTGTTATTCAATTCAATTGAGTTTATTCATTGTCAGTTATTATATCCTTTTAAGTGAGCATTTGTTTTGCTCACTCTTGTATATATATATATATATATATATATATATATATATATATATAACCATTGCAGCTAAAATTGAGAAGGTTGATGAGCCAACCACTAGCAATGGAGAAGGAAAGATGAACAAGTGTTGAAGACTTATTATTTATTTCAGATTATATATTCAGACTTGATTCTGGTTATGTGATGTAATTAATTAATTTTTCGCACTTGATGAATGTTTTTCTTTAAGGTTAGATGACCTGGGATTTATAGAATTTTATTATGTAACCCTTTAATGGGAAGAGTTAATGTTTAAATTTTATTATATTTTGGGTAGTTAGAAATGAATGTTTGGATAGTGAACACCAAATTATGTGGGAATGAAGTACCCAGATTTGGGGGTGTCACAAGTTGGTATCAAAGCCAGGTTATGAACCTTAGGTGGGGGGAAAAAACCTTAGGAAGTAACCTTATAGGAGATTGTAAAGATAGTGGTGATAAACTCTTATCGAGTTTTAAGGAAGAAATAATAAAACATTCTATGTGCTTATGTGGTTACAACTTATGTGCTCATGAGTGTCGAGTAGTGACGGTTAGTAATTAAAAACTTTAAATTTTTGTTGTCAGGATGGCTAATATGTTAGAATCCAATCAGGCTAGGGAGGAGGGACCTCAGATGCTTAGAGAGGAGGAATCTCGAGATGTACAAGTAGTCTGGGAGCAACTAGTGCCAAGGGAGTCATCTGTGTTGGTCACATTTGTTGGTTATGTCCCAGAGTTTAAGCAGGAGTGGTTACCTAATGATGAGGATGAGGAAGAGATAGATGAAGACCCTATGGAGCTACCACAGACAGATGAGGAGGAGGAAGAGGAATAGATTCCACTAAACTCTATTGCAACTCAAATGTATGACGAGGTGTATGATCGTAACATTGAGCTTCGGGATAGGGTCAGGGAATTGGAGGAGCAAGTAGATGAATGACAGACTTTGATAGCATGGAAGGACAATGAGATCTAGGATCTGGACGAACATCTCGATAATGTAGAATGGAAGCTAGTTCACATAGAAGGGAAAAAGGAGGAGCTGACAGAGGAGGTTGCAAAAATGAAGGATAACCTAAAAGAAGAATCTGCCGAAAGACCAAGAGCTGAAGATGCTTACAGGAAGGCTTCCCAGTGTGCAGACGTAGCAGAGGGAGAGGTATAAGAAAAGAAGTTCAAGATGGAAGAGATGGACTATATTTTCAACACTACGATAAACAGAGCTCAAGACTGAGTCACGTACTACCCAACTCAGTTTGAGGAGTTGCCATGGTATATGTTAGATTAGAGAACAATGTTCCGTATCATGGAAGAGGAGCGTCGTAAGGCTATGCAGTGACTTAGTTGAACTTAATAGAAAGTGTAATTATTGAATGAATAACTATATAATAAATAAGATATAAATCCCAAGCGTTATGTGACCAATGGGATATGATGATGTTATCTTGAAACTTTATCAGTTCAGTATGATCAGAACAGGTTCTGATACAAATTGTTAGTTCCCAGTGATACTATCATTTCTATGTCTTTAAAAGAGTATAAATGAATAAACTGTTAATATTTATTCAAGATGTTATGTATTATGTGTTGATCTTTTATGATATGCAAGTTAAGTAGAAAATACTTAAAAGATTGAGTAATAATCTAATAAGTGTGTTTCATATAGAAAATGCCTCCAAGACGTCAGCCATGACAAAGAACCCCTGAGGGGTCTACCAATAACAATGACGTCAATGCTAATCCAGTTCAGCAATTGGTGACATTATTGACGGGAGCACTGCAAAATTAGCCGCAGAACCAAGCAATAACCTTCAAAGAATTTAAGGCGGTTGGACCATCGGAGTTTCATGGGTCCATGAATCTAGTTGAGGCACAAACCTGGATCATGGAAATAGAAAAGGTTTTTGACATTGCTAGAGTCGGTGAGGACCAGAAGACTGCTTTTGCAACGTTCATGTTGAAAGTAGAAGCCAGTTACTAATGACAGGCAAACAAAACTCGGGGAGGTCAGGGGGTGATAACCTAGAATAGGTTTAAAGAAATATTTTTCGAGACCTATTTTCCCGAAAGCTTACAAAATCAGATGGAGGTCTAGTTTTTAGAGTTGAAGCAGGGTACAATGACGGTGTCAGAGTATGCAGCAAAATTCAACGAGTTGGTGAGGTTTACGCCGTATCAAGATAACATAGATGAGCGTAAGGTAAGAAGGTTTGAACAAGGATTGAAACCCTGGTTGTACAACAAAGTCTCTTTGTTTCAGTTGAAAATGTTTGCAGCAGTGCTTGAGAAGGAAATTATCGGGGAGAGTGGAAGCGATGCCTTAACAAAATACAACTAAGAACAAAGAAAGAAGAAGAATGAGAATGAAGGTAAAACTGGTGGTAACAGTGGTGGGAATAATAACCCAAAGAGGAAATGGAATGAGAGTGTGGGTGTTGGAAGTCAACAAAGTAGCCAGCAGAAGAGGAAAATTAAAGCGTATGCTACTTGTGGAAAGAATCACACTGGACTATGCTTGAGGGAAAGTAGGTGTGCTATAACTGTGGCCAGGAGGGTCACATTGCTCTGAGTTTCCTTTAACCAAAGAAGGGTGCGTGTTTCATATATGAAGCAAATGATCATCTAGCTCGCGAGTGCCCTAAGAAGACAGCTGGAAATACATCTGGAAGCAAGGGAAGTGGTAATGGAGGTTGTTAGTTCCCAGAGGCACAATAGTTATCTAGAAGGGAGGTTGAATAGATATTTTTAAATATTTTCTTTTTTCAAAATACTTGTCAGATTTGTTAATAAATTAACCATAGTGGAATATAAGATTTGTTTATTCCCCTTTATGATAAACCAAGTTAATAGGTGATAAAAAGTTATGACAGATATAGCAGTTATATCAAGAATATAAAAGATAATGTTTTTAAGTGGTTCAGAGCACTCAAGGCTCTTAGTCCACTCTTCTACTCCTTGAGTAGGAAATCCACCAAGGATATCTTTACAATCTTTGAATCACTTAGATTCCTTCAAGACCAGTAGTCTTGGAACTTCTTAGTTCACTTAGAACTCTTTAAGTCCAGCAGTCTTGGAATACAGTTGATGAGAGTTGAGTTCTTGGGTAGTGCTACTCAGTTTTTGGTAAGCATGTGTTCGAAAGAACTAAGTAACTGAGCAAGCTCTATTTCTAGATTGTAGATTTGAGCGTTGAGTGTTCTTTAACTTTTTGTTGTGTACTTGTTTGCTTATTGCATCTGTTTTTGATTTATATATGAAAGAGCCTTTGAAATATATTCGTTTGAAGGCATTCGTTGAAGCATTAAATGCATCAGACATTTCTGAGCACCAATAGTGACTTCCTTGAAATATGTTGTTCAGTCGTCTGACCCATTGACATAGCAAATTGCTATCTCACCTAACACTTGAAAAAGATGATTTCAGCAGGCATACTGTCCTTTCCTCAACTTCTTTAATACGCTTCCTTGATATATACTAAAGATGAGTGTTGGATCATTGGAATTCCTGAAAGCCTCAACATCTATAATTCATTTCTCATTTGTTGTATCTTACTCTTAAACAAATGGACAAGGCTCGATGCTTCTGATGCTGATAGGAGATACACTACAATCATGATCGTGGTGACTTGTCATATTCATGCTTGATTCAACCTAATAGAAGATAACACTACAATTTCTCTTAAGCACTGGTAGACTACGATCCTTGACTTGCTTGTTTTACAGACTCTACGCTCCCAAGAGCAGACTACAATTCTTGACTTGGCTTGGTAGGCACTTAGACCAACTCTACGATTCTGAGTGAGGCCCTCCAAAGTAGACTACGATTCTGTAGCAACTTTCTCGATACTCTACGATTCTTCCTTGACTTCTACAATCCCTCGACTGGCTTGACAGACTACGATTCTATAGATGCCTATCTATTACATCTCAAAACATAGATCAACCTAACAGTTTTGATCTTTTCTTCTATACATTTTTTTTATAGAATAATAAACATTAATCATATATCAGCCTAACAATTTTGATCTATCACCTAAGTCCTTGTACATATGTTCTTTGAAGGACTTTACATATAAGCATATTTATTTACTTTCAACATCAAATTTTAATATGTAATTCCCAACAATCTCCCCCTTTTTGATGTTGACATAACCGAGGAGATTTGCATCATGACATCAATTTCTATGCAATATCTTCCAGCTCACTTTGGTTTACCCTTTCTCCTTGATCATATCTATTCATAAAGGTAGGATGTCCAATTGGCATATTTAAGTTAGTAGTGGTTACCCCTTATGAGCTAGGAGATGGCCCTTGACACCTTAGCGGTTGCGCCATAAGAATTGGTTGGCGCTGCTGGTGTTCAGTTTGTGGAGTCTGATGGTGAGGATGTCTTGAGAGAGGACTCCTTGAAGTTTGAGCAATTTTTTTTTCATTTGCCTCTGCCTTTGCCTTTCCCTCCCGCCACTTTATTCTCCCCCTTTATGTCATCACCAAGGGTTCGAATGTCTTCTAACAGATGATTCATGCCCTTAGTAGGTTCGTGCAGCTGATTCCTTGACTGAGCAATGTCTTAACGATTTTCTTGAACTAGAGAATCAGTTTGGGATTTGTGCTTTTGCAGAATGGCCAAGACAGTTTTGTTTATTTCATTTGATTTATAGAGTATGCTTGGAATTCAGTCATGGAAGATCGTAGGCTTGAGATGTTGTCTATAAGGAGTTTTTTTGAGCCTTCTAAGTCTTCTAAAGAAGGATAACTACTTCCTTTTGCTTCCGGTTCGATTGAAAGTGAATCTGATCCCTTTTATTTATGTTGTGGATCATTTCCTTGATGATTTCCCAGAGCTTCATTGTGAGTTCAAAACTCAGGTTGCTTGAAAGAGTGTTGGCAGCATCGATCAAGTGGTTTAACCGTGTATGAACTAGCAGAGAGTGAGTTTCTAGATCTTCTTAAATTTTGGTGGTCACTTTCTGTGAGGCATGAGTCAGCTCAAATTTTGTGGGAAGAGCTGAGAGATGCTCAAGAATTTTTTGAATATCCGTAGGAGAGGTTCTTGTATTTTGTTCTTGCAGATTTGAGAGAGCAAGAGCAAGATTGAAATAACTGTTGGTTGATAAGGAAGGAATGTCTGAATGAGGTGCTGGTATGGAGGTTTGAGGTGTGGGAGTAGATGCTATTGAGGCTGGTAGAGTAGGTGACTCTACGATTTGAGTTGGAGTAATTGTTGAAGATTGGACTAGTATGAAGTTAGGCATATTTGGTTCATTAGTTATATAATACTGGGATTCTGTAATTGGAAATTGATTTTATGGGTGAAAAACCACTTCCAACCATCTTAGCAATTCATAGATTTGGTTGAAGTTTGATGGAGGACAGCGATTAACACTGAAAGAGATGGGAATGGAGTGTACCTCACGCTTAGCTTCTAAAGAAGGATGGTTAGTGATCACCTTCTAGGAAAAAGTGAGGTTGCTTGGAAATCCACGAGCTAGCACTAAGATTGCTGGATAAGCTTTAAAGGTCCAGAACATGTGATCCCAGGAGTTGAGAATTAGGGCTCTGTGATAGGACATCATTAGCAGGTAGGAGAATAACTGATTGTAGTTGGCTCTCCTATATCCATTCCAGCCTACTGCAATAATCTAAACTTCGTCATCCTCTTCTTCTTCCTGGTCTTCATTTTCTTTATTTAAAACTTCAACCACATCAATTATCTCCTCATTTCTTTCTCGTCCTTCTACCCTCTCCACCTCCATGGCTTCAACCCTCTCCATTTCCACAATTTTAGAGGCTAAGGTCTCTTGAAGAACTAAGGGAGGTTCATGATCATCTCTTTGCAGCTCCTCCTCAGTTGTAGCCTTCTCTATCACATGGACTTCGCAAGGCTCCCCCTCAATGTGATCCTCTATCAGTTCCAGTTCTTTAGGAAGCTCCCCCTTAGCTGGAACACTTACTTGTTTATGGGTTTCAAGAATCCCCCCCTCAACAAAAGTTGTATTCTCTTTAATGACTTCGTGCAGCTCCTTTTCGACATCTATTTTTCTTTCTTCTTTCTATAAGGCTTTCTGATTAACAAGAACATATTTCTTGACAAGCTTTCTCTTTGTTCTTCTGGGCTGAGCCACAACCTCAACACTCTCTTCAACTTCAACTCTGTCTGTTTGTTCAGGCTGAGATACTGTTGCAGCATCCACCTCTGATGGGTTGGCAAGTCTGGACTCTACGAACGGTAGTGACTCTACGATCGAGATGAGAGAAGAGTTCTTTGATTTATGGCTGTGTTTTCCCTTCTTAAATAGTTGAGAGATGGTGGATCTGTCTTCTTCTTCTTCTTCTTCTTCTTTAGTTTGCTGCCTCTTCTTCTTTATTTCCTTTAGAATCTCATTTCCCGAACTTTCTTGAGGAGCATCAGTGGTTGAGCCTTAAGGCTCTTCTGTTATTTGATCATTCATTTTCCTCTTACCCTTATTTTTTTTGACCAAAGCTATGGGTTCCTCTTGATTGACTTCTTCTTCTTCTTCTTCTTCCTTCACAACTGACATATTTCCAGGTAGACCAGATATCTTTACTTCACCAGTCCTTCCACTGGATTCAAACATCAACCTCACAATTTTTACAGGGTTTCTTTTCCAGTTTTGAAATAGCTACTGGGTTATTCTTCTGGTGGGGTTGATGGGTTCTCCTTCCTTGTCTCCAATTTTGTCACCCAAAGCAGGTTACAGGAATATGCTTATGTACCTCCCATAGAGCATTTTTACTGAGCTCTTTGTCTTCTTTGAGTTGAATATCCACTTCCCGATCCAATCTATGAGCAAAGCCCCATATTTGAGTTGAACTCTGAAACAGATTTCTGTCATGAGTTTTAGTTGGACCTCGTTCATAGAATCATGGCCAGAACTTTTACATCATATGCATTTTCCAACAATGTCAGCCAAAAATTCATACTTCTGGGGAAACTCTTTCTTCTTGTAGCCCTTGACACTCTGAGACTTCGTGTGATGCATCTTCTTCAGACATTCATGAAAGTCGATGACACTCATAGATGAGAGTCCCTTTGATTTAAAACCAAGGGCTAGGTTTATATCTTTAGCTTTGAGTCTAATTTGCTCCCCCTTGACCCGTGTAGTGATGATGTCATCTTCAAAGACTCCATTACTGTAGAATTCTTTCACCAGCTTAGGGTAAATCCTTGTGCTAGTACTCAGAGCTTCTTGAAGACCAGTTTTCTTCAAAAGAGTCAAAATCTTATAGAATTTTGGGTCAGCTGTCTTGAATTCGTTAAATCAGAGTTGGTAACCAGATATAACGTTGGAAACAGCCATTGATTGATGTGATTTTCTTGAACAGAGGTTGGTTAATCGTTCTAAAAGCTAGGGTTTCTTTTGAGAGAGAATGAGAGGAATGAGCTTTTGAAATTCTAGGGTGAATTTTCAAAAAGCATTTTTAAACTATATTTGTAACTTCCCTCCTCACGATCTGCAGAGTGGGGCACGTGTTGAGTTCTGTGGGACTCCACGATTTTAAGTAATGTGGAAACTATTGATCTGCCCTTAGCTCCCCCTGAGCTAGTGTATCCTTTGGGAATACTATGATCATTGAGGGTGCTCTATGATTGTTGAGTTCACTGCTGATCCTGCTTTACGATCATTGTCTATCCTGGTTCTTGTGATGCATTTGGAATTAGCATTCCTTCTGGGTTAAGGTAGCTCAAAAAGGGCCAACCTCTTAGACAAAAACTAAGGGTCAGGTTTATCTCTGAGGTGCTTATCAGAAGGACTACTTAGATATGATAGGAATGTTGTCATCAAGTGGACTTCTCTGCCATGTTGAGACTGCTCTACGATCGTGGTTTCTCTTAGTCATCTCTACGATTTTAACATAGCCTTTTTATCTTCAGTGTTAGCACCAACTAAAACATAGAGTTTATGGTTATAGATTTAGCATACCTAATTCACTTATCAATTTATTAAATCTGGATTCATCTAGAGGTTTTGTAAAGACATCAGCAAGTTGATTTTTAGTAGGGATATATTGTAAAGATATAGTTCCATTTTAAACATGATCCCTAATAAAGTGATATCTTATTTCTATATACTTAGTCCTAGAATGCATGATAGGATTATGTGTTATTTCTATGGCACTTGTGTTATCATAATGAACAGGTATAGACTTGAAATCAAACCCATAGTCTGCTAGCTGGTTTTTCATCCATAAGATTTGAGCACAGCAGCTGCCAGCAACAATGTATTTAGCTTCTGCTGTTGATGTAGATGCTGAATTTTGTTTTTGCTAAACCAGGACACAAGTCTATTTCCTAGCAACTAACAAGTGTCACTGGTACATTTTCTATCGATCTTTCGGCCTGTAAAATTAGCATCTGTATATCCTGTTAGTTCAAAGGAGGACTCCTTGGGATACCAAATTCCCAAGTGAGGTGTGCCTTTGAGATACCTGAAAATTCTCTTTACAACAGTTAATTATGATTCCTTAGGATTAGCTTGAAATCTAGCATATATACATGTTGCAAACATTATGTCTAGTTTACTGGCAGTTAGATAAAGAAGAGAGCTTATCATACCTCTGTATTGAGTAATATCAATACATTTACCTTTTTCATCTTTGTCAAGCTTAGTTGCTGGAGCAATTGGTGTTTTCATGGGAGAGGCTGATTCCATGCTATACATTTTAAGTAAGTCTTTAATGTACTTGGCTTGGTTAATGAAGATACCTTCATCAGTCTACTTCACTTGTAGTCCAAGGAAAAAATTCAGCTCACCCATCATACTTATTTCGAACTTGCTCTGCATAAGCTTGGCAAATCTTTTGCATAGATTTTCATTAGTAGAACCAAAGATAATATCATCTACATATATTTGAACTAGTTAGATTTTATTTTTGTGCTTCCTAATAAATAATGTGGTATCTACTCTACCTCTAGTGAAACCATTTTCAATAAGAAAGTTAGTTAGTATTTCATACCATGCTCTAGGTGTAAGACCCCAAGTTTTATGAATAAAGATTTAATTTCTCGAAATATTTTTTTTAATATTATGGTGTGGATTTGATATAATGTTATAGTTGTTGGTAATATTTATAAATTTCGCAAACTAAGCATGTCGTTATAAAATATTCGATTGGTCGGGAAATATTCATTTTAACATGGAATATTCGTACAACGACGCAATCATTGGTGGACTCCACAACGGAATTACTGGCGGAATGAGAAAACGACATAAATATCTTTTTATGAAAATAACAGCGAAAGTTTTATCGTTAACTGTTGAAATACCCGATGGTAAAAGTACAATAATACGCGTGGTTGCATAGTAGCACACGATATTGATTATTGATGCTTACGTGAGAAGTCACTCAGTTTTATTCAATTATTGCTACAATAATTGCTGCATAGTATCTCACGTTATTTGATTATTTATTGTTACAATATTTTATATTATTAAATCAATAATTGAGATGACAAGTTATTCATATTATTATCTTCATAATTAACAATGTCTAGAAAGATCTGTCGAGGAAAGGGATTTGGTCACCTAATTGCGCGCCTATAGGGAGAAATCTTTATCGAAAAGCCCCCTCTTTCCTGAGAACGATCTGGTTGTTAATATTACTAGTTATAATAATGATGAATAAATGTTGTTAAAAATATTGAGGGGATTTTTATGAAGTATTTGTTGTAAATTTTTCTTATTATATGGACACGCACTTACCCATTTTTCAAAACTGTCGGTAGAAGTTATCTCAGTTTTGTTATATATATATATATATAATTATGATAATAACATGTGTGGATGGTGGGGAAGAAAAAAAGAAATGGGGGGGGGGGACAAAATGGACGGGGTGGAGTAATTATTATAATAAGTGTGTGTGTGTGTGTGTGTGTGTGTAATAATGTGTGTGCATGTGATGATATATATATATATATATATATATATATATATATATTATATGTTTTGGAGGAAGTTTATATATATATATATAATATATGAATTTTATATTATATTTTATTTAAAGTTCTTATTTTATTAAAATATTTTATTGCATAGTGTTGCATAGTAAATCAAATTTTTTTCAGAAATCAGCCGAATTCGCGCGACTCCCATGATTGTACTATGCAGTCCATGATAAATTTTTTTAAATAGTATCCTTCCATTCTCCTATAAATAGGATGCTTAGTTTAGAAAAGAAAATCACACTAGAATCAGAGAATTCTTCTTATATAATATTGAGCGTATTTCTTTTGAGTTTAAGGAAGCTGTGAGTGTAGAAAACAGTGAAAGTTTTCTTCAAAAATATTCCCGCTATACTAGTTGGAATACTCTTCTTTTTGAGGTAAGGGGTATTATTTATTTCATATTCGCTTACGATATTAATTTTCGTATTCGTAAGAAATTTTATTTTATTCAATATTCGGAAGAAATATTATCTTAGTTTAATATTCATAAGGAATATTATCTTCGTTCAATATTCGTAAGGAATATTATTTTCGTTCAACAGTAGTAAGGGGTATTATTTATTTCATATTCTCTTACGATATTATTTTTCGTATTCGTAAGAAATTTTATTTCGCTTTAATATTCGTAAGGAATATTATCTTCGCTTAATATTCGTAAGGAATATTATCTTCGTTCAATATTCGTAAGGAATATTATTTTCATTTAAAAGTCATAAGGGATATTATTTTTGTTTAATATTCGTAAGAAATAATATTTTCTTCCATACTCTGTAGTATGTAAGTAATATTATTTCGTTTCAAATTTCAAATTCTACACTCATTTTGTTAAGTTTTGGCTTCTATACTCCATGAAATTAGTAGAACATCCTTTTTATTTTCTCTTCATCCAGTATCTTTTCATGGAAATATTATTCTGAGCATTCTTGATAAGTTTTAACCTTTTCATGCTAGAATACTATTCACGGGGTACTATTCCTGAAGTACTATTCACGGGATACTATTCACCCAGGTACTATTCACCCGAGGTACTATTCATGACAAAAAATAATTTCTTCTCGGTCCAAATCATTTTTGATACATTATTATTCTTGAATTTTACTCCACAAAGCAGTATCATGTTGACAATGTAGATATTCTTGAATTCTGGATAAATTAAATTATAAAATCTTTATTATTTATCCTTGATCTTCGTTTGATTGAATTTTTATATCATTGTCATCATCCTTATGCTTATATTGTGATGAAAGTCATCTTCGACCAAGGGTGCAAAGATGAACTGTTGATTGGTATGATTATGACCAAGGATTATTCGGTGTAATCATGACCTGTAATGTTATAAGTGATGAGGATTATTAAGCTGAGTCTCAGCGACAGTTGTTGGTATGATCATGACCATGCGTTCTCTTCGGCCAAGGGTGCAAAGATGAATTATTATTTGGCATGTTCATGACCATTGGTTAAAACACGAATATTCTTGGCCCGTAGTGCATGGATAATTCGCGGTCATAATACTAATGAATCTCCTTGGCCCGTAGTGCATGAATAATTCAATGATGTGGATTATTTATTAAAGTTGAGTCTCAGCGATAAAATTGATGATAAAATTTTAAATCATAGAAGATAGTAGATATCATGCTCTACTTGACTCTTCTAATGGATTACTTATTTCGATGTAGTTGTTGATCTAAAACTTGTTGTCTATTGTATTTTATCAGTTTTTATATTGTTGAAGGTAAGGATAATTTATTTTGCATTATCTTAGTTATAATATTTCTTTCTAGGCTAGTTGAGCTCACCCTTTCTTTCACTGCTCTCTTCTGGAAATGAGAATATAGCTGGAACTAGTCAGGAAATGGATTGACGGTCCAGATGGTTGTTTTAGTAGTCCTCACTATTCTGTGAAATAGTGTGATAGTAATTATAATGAGATTGAATTTGAGTTTGGATAAATTCTAGGAGACAATATTTGTATTAAAACTCACAGCTTATATTTTGTCATATTTTGCACGACACTTAACAGTTGTACATGTTATGTTTGTATTTGAATTCTGTACCATGTATTTGGCAACTCAAGATGGGTTATGTATACCTATTTTGGGGGGGTCACACTAGGTGCTTGTTTAAGTCCATATAAGGCTTTGTCTAGTCTATAGACATAATTAGAGAGAGTTGGATTGATGAAACCTGGAGGTTGCTCCACATATACTTCTCTTTAAAGTTCACCATTCAAAAATGCACTCTTGACATCTATTTGGAAAACTTTGGACCTCATGTGGGCAGCAAAAGCAAGGAATATCCTGATGGCTTCTAATCTAGTAACAGGTGTGAAGGTCTCATCGTAGTCGATGCCTTCTTCTTGGGAATAACCTTTGGCCACTAGTCATGCCTTGTTACTTATGATTACTCCATTTTCATCCATCTACTTTTTGAAAACCCATTTGGTACCTATAATTGGGTGACTTCTTGGTCTAGAAACTTGTCTCCGGACTTTTCTTCTTTCAAAATGATTCAGTTCCTCTTACATTGCTTCTATACAACTCGAATCTTCCATAGCATCTTCTATTTTTTTGGGTTCCATTTGGGACAGAAATCTCAGATAAAAACACTCATTCTGGGTGGCAGATCTCGTCTTGAATCTTGTATTTGGGTATCTAATGATCAGGTCTTGAGTGTGATCTCTTGGCCATCTGTTCCTTGTTGGAACATCAGTTCTGGTGCCTTTTTGTCTGAATTCTTCGAGATCAACCTCTATCTCTTGTAGCAGAGGTTCGTCGTCTGGTGCAGCTCTCTCTATGATCTGTTCTTCAGGCTCAATAATTTCATCTTTTGGGGCTACGATCGTGGTGTTGAGCTCGACCACCTCGTTTGTAGTGTCTGAGTCATCGAACATAGTGTCTTGAGGCACAGATTTGTCTAAGTCTATTTTATCAAAGATGACATGAATCGAGACTTCAACACTTAGCGTCTTCTTGTTGAACACTCTATAGGCCTTACTGTCTGTGGCATATCCGAGAAAGATTCCTTCGTCTGAATTGGGTTGGAACTTAGTCAGATATTATTTTTCATTGTTGAGAATGTAGTATGCACAACCAAACACATGGAAGTAGATGACAATTGGCTTTCTTCCTCTCCACAGCTCGTAGGGAGTCTTCTTTAACATAGAGTGAACAAGAGACCTATTCTGAGTGTAGCACGCAGTGCTGATAGCTTCTGCCCAGAAGTATTCAGGAATATGAGCTATTTCTAGTAGAGTCCTTTCGGCTTCAATCAGCGTTCTGTTCTTTCTTTTAGCTACTCCATTTTGCTATAGAGTTCATGGAGCTGAGAAGTTGTGACTGATGCCATTGTCTGTGAAAAACTGATCCATCTTAGAGAAGTCAAATTCTCTACCATGATCACTCCTTATAGCCTTGATTTTCTCCACTTTTTCATTCATCACCAGCTTGAACATCTTGATGAGTTGAGAGCTTATTTCATTTTTAGAGTTTAGAAAGAACACCCATGTAAATCCGGTGTAGTCATCCACTATGACTAATGAGTATCTCTTCCCTCCAAGGCTTATAGTTGGAATTAGCCCAAAAAGATCCATGTGAAGTAACTGTAGGGGATTATCAATTGAGTTGATCGTTTTACCTTTGAATGAACTCCTAGTTTATTTTCCAAGCTGACAGGTATTGCATGGCCTTTCTTTGACAAAGTTGAGCTTGGGCAAACTTGCTACTACATCTTAGGAGGCTAGTTTTTACATACTCTTGAAGTTGAGATGAGATAAGATTCTATGCCATAGCCAGCTCATTTCTTCAGAGGCTTTAGCAAGAAATCATATTGTCTCTTCAGAACTCAGTTGACCAAGATTAACAGTGTAGACATTCCCTTCTCTTGTTACAGTTAGCTTTATAGAAAAGGTCTTCAGATCTTTAACTTGACATTGATTGTTGAGGAAGGTGACTTGATGATCCTTGTCTCAGAATTAACTTATGCTCATAAGATTATGCTTTAGCCCTTCCACATAGGCTACTTTGCTGACTGTCTCTGCATTATTCCCAGCTGAGCCATATCCTTTTGTTTTGCTAGAACCATTGTCTCTAAAGATTACAGTTGGACCCTCCTTTTCTGTGAAGTTAGATAAGAGGGCTTTGTTCCCGGTCATGTGTCGTGAGCATCCACTGTCAAGATACCAAGTTGAGATCGTGGAGCTCTGTTCTTCATGATGGTCAGTGTTTTTCTTGTCCTTTCAATTTTTGGCCATTACACAAAGATTTGCTACTTGAGGTTCTTCATCATCTCCAGACTCAGGAGTTGTGTCATTGTCTAAGTCACTCCATGATCCTCCAGCCACAAGACCTTTGTCTTTCTTATGGAGCTTTTTGTTGCCTTTGAACTCCTTTGGATTTGTTCTCCTCTTCATCTCTTCTCTAAAAGGTTTGTTGCAGTTTGCAATAAAATGGCCAGACTTCTTACAGTTGTAGCATAGGTCGTTGATATGCTCCTGGTTGTTGTTGTTGTTGAATCTCTTAGGTCTGCTGCTTCCGCCTTTTCCGCATGAACCTTTTGAGTCTTCTTTCCATTATTGTAGTATCCTTGTCATCATCTTCCTCAGAGTTAGAATCATTTTTAGTATGATATTTGGGGATGGTTTCTGTTACTTTGAGAGAAACTCCTTTGTCCTTCTTTCTTTCTTTAGATAGAGTCTCTACTCGTTTAGTCAGCTCAAGTTTGTACGTAAGAAGGTTGCCATAGAGTTGTTGAACTGTCATTTTATGGAGGTTCTTTGATTCTCTGATGGCAGTGGTTTTGGCATCCCACTTGCTCGATAGAGCCCTTATGAACTTTATGATAAGATCTTTGTTTGGATAGATTTTTCCAAAACCTTGAAGAGAGTTGAGCAACACATTGAATCTTTTATAAGTGGAAGTGGCGTTTTCTCCTTGAACATGGGCGAACATCTTATATTGTTGAGTCAAAAGAGATTGCTTGCTTTCTCTAACTTCTTCTGTTCCATTGTGCATAATGAGAAATTCTTCCCAGACTTCCTTGGTAATTTTGTTGTTGACCACATTCTCGAACAGATCATCTTCTAAAGACTGGAACAAAATGTTCTTAGCCTTTTTGTGTAGTTGGACTGCTTTCCTCTCATTTTCAGTCCATTCTGATTTGATCTTGATCTGAACCCTATTTGGATCATCTGGAGTTGGTGCAAGCTTTGTTGGAATGTAGGGCCCATTCAGAATAGTTTAAAAATAGTTATTCATCTATTGAATCCATGTAGGCTTGCATGCAAACTTTCCAGTTGTCAAATTTGTCTTTGTTGTACATTGGTGGTGTGCTGCCTCCTCCAGTTGTGTCATTTGATCTACTCAAGCTTTGTAGGCTGATTGAGAGAACCTGTTCTGATACAAATTGTTAGTTCCCAGAGGCACAATAGTTATCTAGAAGGGGGTTGAATAGATATTTTTAAATATTTTCTTTTTCAAAATACTTGTCAGATTTGTTAATAAATTAACCATAGTGGAATATAAGATTTGTTTATTACCCTTTAAGATAAACCAAGTTAATAGGTGATAAGCAGTTATGACAGATATAACAGTTATATCAAGAATATAAAAGACAGTGTTTTTATGTGGTTCAGAGCACTCAAGGCTCCTAGTCCACTCTTCTACTCCTTGAGTAGGAAATCCACCAAGGATATCTTTACAATCTTTGAATCACTTAGATTCCTTCAAGACCAGTAGTCTTGGAACTTCTTAGTTCACTTAGAACTCTTCAAGGCCAGCTGTCTTAGAATACACTTGATGAGAGTTGAGTTCTTTGGTAGTGCTACTCAGTTTTTGTTAAGCATGTGTTCGAAAGAACTGAGTAGTTGAGCAAGCTTTCTTTCTAGATTGTAGAGTTGAGCGTTGAGTGTTCTTCAACTTTTTGTTGTGTACATGCTTTCTTGTTGCATCTGTTTTTGATTTGTATATGAAAGAGCCTTTGAAATATATTCGTTTGAAGGCATCCATTGAGGCATTAAATGCATCAGACATTTCTGAGCACCAATAGTGACTTCCTAGAAATATGTTCTTTAGTCGTCTGACTCACTGCATAGCAAATTTCTATCTCACCTAACACCTGAAAAGATGATTTCAGTAGGCATGCAGTCCTTTCCTTAGCTTCTTTAATACGCTTCTTCGATATATACTAAGGATAAGTGTTGGATCATTGGAATTCCTGAAAGCCTCAACGTTTATAATTCATTTCTCATTTGTTGTATCTTATTCTTAAATAAATGGATAAGGCTCGATGCTTATAGGAGATACACTACGATCATGATCGTGGTGACTTGTCATATTCGTGCTTGATTCAGCCCGATAGAAGAGAACACTACGATTTCTCTTAAGCACTGGTAGACTACGATCCTTGACTTGCTTGTTTTGCAGACTATAAGCTCCCGAGAGCAGACTACGATTCTTGACTTGGCTCGGCAGGCTCTTGTACCAACTTTACGATTCTAAGTGAGGCCCTCCAAAGTAGACTACGATTCTGTAGAAACTTTCTCGATACTCTACGATTCTGCCTTGGCTTCTGCAATCCCTCAGCTGGCTTGACAGACTACGATTCTGTAGATGCCTATCTATTACATCTCAAAACATAGATCAACCTAATAGTTTTGATCTTTTCTTCTATACATTCATTTATAGAATGATAAACATTATGCACGGATCAAACTAACAATTTTGATCTATCACCTAAGTCCTTGTACATATGTTCTTTGAAGGACTTTACATATAAGCATGTTTATTTACTTTCAACATCAAATTTTAATACGCAATTCCCAACAAAGGTACATTAGCTATTGTTGAACCAACGTCGACAAATAGACCCACAGCCAGAACCTTCAACATGACTGTGTAGGATATTGTGCAATCAAAAGATGTGGTGTCATGTATCATTCCAATCAATGATATAGATGCTTATGTATTATTTGATTCGGGTGCTACTTGCTCATTTTATATCTGATGAATTTGCTAAGAGTTTGGGGTTGACTAGTGAAGAGTTAAATTTCACTTTGAACATAGAAATTGCGAATAGGGAGGTGATTCCTGTTAGATTCGTATATAGGAATTGTAGGGTGAATATTAAGGGAAATGTTATAACAGTAGATTTAGTCCCGATTAAACTTAGGGAGTTAGATTTTATATTGGGGATGGATTGGCTATTCAATTATGGAGCGATAATTGATTGCCGAAATAAAAGTGTAATCCTTTTGACTCCGTCAAAGGTAGTTTTCTATGGTTGTAAATCGCCTAGACAAGCGAGTTGTCTGACGATTATGCAAGCCAAGAAGTTTTTAAGACAAGACTGTGTAGGATATTTAGCTTACATAGTCGATACTCAGAAGAAGGGGGTGAAACTGAATGATATACTAGTTGTTAGAGATTTTACGGATGTAATTTTGGAGGATTTGCTAGGAATTCTGCCTGACAAATAGATCAAGTTTGTTATCGATTTAGCACCAGGGACTGCTCCGATATCAAAGGCCCGGTACAGGATTGCTCCGGTAGAGATGAAGGAACTGATGGTGCAACTACAAGAGCTGCTAGACAAGAAATGCATTCAGCCGAGTGTGTCACCGTGGGGAGCACCGATATTATTCGAATAGAAGAACGATGGGTCAATGCGTCTTTGCATTGATTATAGGGAGTTAAACAAAGTCATTATTAAGAATAAGTATCCGTTGTCAAGGATAGATGACTTGTTTGATCAGCTGAAAGGAGCTATATACTTCTCGAGATAGATTTGAGAAGTGGGTATCATCAACTAAAGGTAAGAAAAGAGGATGTCCCGAAGACGGCATTCAGAACTCGGTATGGACACTACGAGTTTCTGGTAATGTCTTTTGGTTTAACTAATGCCCCTGCATCATTCATGGATTTGACGAACAGGGTGTTTAAACCATTCTTAGATAAGTTCATGGTGGTATTCATTAATGATATCCTGGTGTATTCCAAATCTTAAGAGTAGCACGTGGAAAATTTATGTTTGACGTTGGAGACGCTAAGAAGGGAAAAGTTGTATTCAAAATTTTCTAAGTGTGAATTCTGGCTAGAACGTGTCCAATTTCTTGGTCATGTGATTGACAAAGATGGAATTTTAGTGGACCCATCAAAAGTCAAAGCTATAATAAATTAGAAACAACCAAAGACACCATCAGAGGTGAGGAGTTTCTTGGGATTGGTAGGTTACTACATACGATTTATTCAAGACTTTTCCAAGATTGCCACTCCGTTAACGAATTGTAGACACTCGAAATTTTCTACACACCTGTTACTGACATTGCAGGAGGGAAGATTTGTCTTTCTGAGATAACCTTGGAAGACAGCTCATATCCATTCTTAATACTACCAGAAGTTAAGTCTCCACCCTGGAACACACACCAGGAGTATCAGTTCCAACCTCGGAGATAACCCTCGAGTTTCATCCTTGGAGATAACCCCAAGGAATGCCGTTGTAGTTCCGGGGATAACCCTGAAAATGCTTGTTTCAAATGCATGCAATTAGCTTCAACCTCGAAACTCCTGCTGAGGCACTCATTCCAAAGACCCGGAGATAACACTGGGAAGATAGGCACACTTGAAGATGACCGTGAGGAATTCAAACACTTGCAGTAGTCCAATCTCAGAGATAACCCTGAGCAACGTCTACTTTATCAGCCCAAATCGGAGATAACCATGGTGAGGGGAAAAATCATCATCTTTCTACCTCAACCCCACATCGCGTCGTCTCAATATCTCATACATACATACATTTCACCAATATCCCTCAAGAGCCAAGGAGTTCAATCTCGAGTGACTATTACGCATGACAGTACACTGGATAGAATTTGAAGCTTGAAGACCATGGGCATGGTCCCCTCTTCCTGACTTCGTAAAACCTCTAATCCCATGTCATTGCATAACTCTCGACAACGGACATCAAAATGTCCGTTGTCTAATCCCGAGTGACTGCTTACTTCTTTTCATATACACTGCGGCATCATGTGAGCCTAGGAATCATGTGATCACAGATTCAGTCTACTGAATTTAGATTCGATTCCCGTGATGGACATTTTCAGCTGTAAGCAGCTTATAAATTATTCACGGTGTTTGAATTTCCTTAGATGACTTTCATCCCCATGAGGAGATCGGCACTACTATATATTATTTTCTCGAAGATGCTTCACATCTCGAAAATAAAAGCAATCAAGCCGAGAATTTAATAATAAAAATGGAAGTATCAAAGGCCTCAATTACTATTGAGCACAGGGTTTGAAAAATCTCTTTTACAAAACATCATTTATATATCTTGTTTAAAACTGAATTTTTGTATAAATTCAAACCCTGTGTATATAGGTGCGAATGAGGCATAGCACTACTTCCAAATAAATTGCACATTGACCCACACACACACACACACACACACACACACATTCATATAACAGTTTCTTGAAAAGTGGCGGTCACCGTGGCAACACGGATGTCGAGGGTTCCTAACACCTTCCCTCCGCATAATCAAGCCCCCGAACCCAAATGAATCTCGGTTTCACAGATCCGTTTAGCAGTGTCACATCACTGGGTCAATTTGCAAACCTTTTCTCGATTGCGTTGGTGCAACCAGCACCAACTGGCGACTCTTAAAGTCAAATCATCGACATGATACATGTCGGACCTTTTTTCAGTTATTTTTTCAAACAAATCTCACATAACATGAGAACACCAAAGAATAAGAAATGAAAAGGGACAAAAAAAATCCTGACGTCGACAGGCGGCGACTCTGCTAGGGACACCAGTAAGAGGGCTTAAGCCGCTACTACAAGCTTTTAAAACTGTTATATGCTTGTGTGTGGTTATTGCATTTACATTTATGATGAATGTGTACGAATGCATTTACTTACTGCACTGCAATATATCTATCATGATATTAGTGCTTCGCACATGTCATCATTTTCATAAACGGTGAGACACGTTATATGTGAATATATGTTGTGTGGTTCCTCCACCAGGAGGCTATCATGTCGGTGTTTAATTACTGGACTCGTAGGGAGACTAATTCCAACAAGGCTCAGGAAATGCACCACCCAGATTCGCTCCAGTTGAAAGACCGGATTAACTTTCCGTCAAGTAGATTTCGATGATTTGGGAACCTTCATGCCAAAAAGTTGCGAGAGTAACCTAAGATAGGTCAGCCTCTAATAAACCAAACGCCGAATATGAAGAATTTACTTGTAATTTTATTCCATGGTCATTTTTATGGAAAATATGAAGAATATGTGCTCATGCATATTTAAAATTAGCATGCTATTCTGTATTCCAAACAGCTAACATCCATTTTTGTAGGATAAAATTCCTAAAATAGATACATCATATAGCATGTAAACATTTACATTATCCCTAAGACTAAACTACTTAAGTTTTTGTAGGGAAACAATTGGGCCTGTTACCCGCTCAAAATCCAAAAAGGCCACGAGCCTACAGTCAATCATGTCTTCTTCTGACCAGTCTAATCTCGTTTCTCGAGAAGAATTTGACGGATTGAGTAAACAAATTATAGATTTGGTTGTTTTGCTTAAAGAATTGCATCAGTCTACTCAGGGCACGAAGATGCCTACACATACAGAATCCTCTGTACAAGGAGGAATTCAAGGTTTGGATAAATTAATTCCAGAACCTCAGTTGGATATGACCAACAAAGACCTTGAAATTACCCATCTCAAAGGAGATCCAGACACCGGTGATATTAGGAAGAAGGTCCTTCAAATGGAAGAAACCATCCGTTCTCTCAAGGGGATTGGAACACACGGGAGTGTTTCATGTGCTGACCTTTGCATATTCCCTAGTGTTCATTATCCAGAGAAATTTAAAACCCCTGACTTTGAAAAGTATGATGGATTAGGGGATCCTTACACACATTTGAAGGTGTTCATTGGAGAACTTGGATCTTATGTAGAAAACGAGAAGCTCAAAATGCAGCTATTTCAAAAAAGTCTGACTAGGAAGTCCGTTCATGGTATACCATTTTAGACAACTCAAAGATCCATAGCTGGGAAGAGCTAGCTCACTCCTTCGTTACTCAGTACAGCTTCCAGTCTCAGATGGCTCCTATCTGGTATCAAATTACCAAGGTCAAGAAATAGTCCAATTAGTCTTTCAGAGAGTATTCTCAAAGGTGGAGGCACCTTGCTGCTCAAGTTATTCCTTCCATGAAGGAATCAGAAATGGTTATGACCTTCATAGACATACAAGAAGCTCCTTTCTATGAGAGAGTCTTAGCTAGCATTGGCAAGCCATTTTCTGAAATGATCAAACATGGAGAGATGGCTGAGATGGGGTTGAAGTCAGGAAAGATTCAAGACCTAGCCGCTCTTAAAGCAGTTGCTGAGCACATCCAGTCCGGAACTTATGGAAACAACCCCCGGAGGGTCCATAAAAAGAAAGAGGAGGATGTTTCCTTCATACTCCAAGGTCAAAAAGGCAATCAAAATATGCCTATACAGAGGAGAAACTACTCCCCTTTCTAAGCACAGTCTTCAAACCCTCCATTGCCTAAAGGCGGAGAAGTAAAGCGCGCTCGAGTGTTCACACCTTTAGGGGACTTGCTCGAGAATATCCTTGCTCTTCTGACTACTCAGAAGAAAATTACACATCTTCTTCCACCAGCCAACCCTAATGGGAGGGGTTTCAATGCTACTCGGAAGTGTGCTTATCATGTCGAGGCACCTGGACATGATACTCAAGATTGTTGGGCCTTGAAACACAAGATCCAAGATTTAATAGACAACGGTGAGATCGTTGTCACCAAACCATATCAACCTCATGTGCAAGACAACCCTCTTCCTCAACACAAAGAAGAAGAGGTCAATATGATTAGTTGGGGCGTGGACAGAGTTCCAATTTTAATGATGAATCATCCCATACCATCAAAGACGATGTTGACAGATGGGATTACACAAAGTTCCAATTTTCTATAGAACAAAAGATGAAAGCTCTTTGTAAACAAGTTGAACAATTGGCAGAACAGGTGATCCATCAGCATCAAGTCACACGCCAGTTAGTCATCCAGAAGCATGCCTGTCTCCTTCCTTTTTTTATGAATGCTCCATTATCACCTTTAGAAAGTGAAGCACTGGAGGACAAGGTTGCAAAGAGTGCAAGTGCTAAAGCCCGTCGAGATTTTGCCAATAGAAGGAAATTTACATACCTGGGCCAACCTATGGAGGAGATATTTTAGATGTTAATCAATAAAGGAAGAATCACATCCCTTCTACCCCCAATTAATCCTCATTTAAGATGGTTTAACTCTGATGGAGTATGTCAATATCATTCACATTCTTGCAGTCACAGCACAGAAAAATGCTGGGCACTCTGCCACCTTATTCAGAATCTAATTGACAGCGGTGTCCTATAATTGGCAGATGATGACACTGTGTTACTCGAGAGTGGGAATACCTATCCTACCAAATAGAAGGGATTAGTAGCAGTTATATCCGCTGAAGCTGATGAGACTGTCAAACCATTTCCCATACAAGCAATTCAACTCAAAGGTAGTGACAATCCTTTGAAAGTGGCTGTACCAGAGCTAATTAACTTGCCATTCAGACCACAATATCCCGTTGTCAGCCTATATAAAGTTCCATGGAATTGTGGAAAAGTTAAAGGATCCACGTCTCATATTACTGCTACAGTGTCGAATGAAAATCCACTGTATCTTCCTCAGAGGGTAATGAAGCCGGCCATCAAAGTAAAGGGGAAGATTCCCATGGAAAAGATTGAGAAATTTCTCCGCACTATGGGCCATAACGAAGCCAAGGTGGTTTTAAGCTTAAGAGAAGCTCCACATCAAATCTCAATACTGGGCTTGGTTTTCTCTTCTAAGGATCACATGAAGAGTTTATTTAAGGTTTTGGAAGAAGCCTACTTGCCAAAATCAGTGGATGTGGAAAAATGTCAACATCTGGTTGATCACATTTTTATTAATAATGTGATAACTTTAACTGATGACGATATACCGCCTGAAGGGACCGTTCATTATAAGCCATTGCACATTGCAGTTTTGTCCTCCGGGTATATATTAGCTAGAGTTTTGTTAGACGAAGGTTCGTCTTTGAATATATGTCCTTATGTCACTTTGGTGAAGATTAACGTCAATCTCAAGTGGATCCGAAGTAGCCATACGGTTATCAAAGCTTTTGATGGATCCCGATGAAATTTTGTTAGAGAGATTGAGCTGCCAATTGAGATTGGTCCTCATACATTTTGCGTATCTTTTCACGACCTCAAGATAGATTCAAGATACAACCTACTATTGGGGAGACCATGGATCCACATGGCTGGAGCCATTCCTTCTACAATTCATCAACAACTTAAATACATTGTCAACAATAGCCTAGTCACTGTCAACGCTGAGTTGGAATATCCTAAACAAGGAGACCTACCACTCATTAGCTTCAATTCAGAAGTTTAGCCGGCCAATTTTCATACTTTGGAAGTAAGCAACACGCAATACCATCCTATTGGAGCGCAACTTCCCATACCCAAGATTTCTGCCGAGGTTATATCAGCCACTCAAGAGATGATGTCATTCGATCATCAGCCTGGACAAGGGCTGGGTAAAAATCATCAGGGTATTAAGCACCCAATTCAAATGTCCAGTCAAACCGGGACAACCGGACTAGGCTATTCTGCCAGTTCCAGTCATAGGAATTCTCATAAGCACAAGTAGATTCTTCAAGCTTTTGCCACATGGTGATTATCTCCACCTGCCACTCCTGAGCCTATACAATCTCTGGTAAAGGTGCCAGCCCATGTTATGGCCATGCTGTTTCCCAAAGTAGTACCATTTAAAGCAAAAGAGGTGTTGATTCTTAATCCCAAAGTGGAAAAAAGAGAACAAAAATGTAAACAAGACATCGCTCTGATGATGTCAGGCATACGCATCATTGTCCACGATGAGCATACAACCAGATACACCCTTGACGATGATTGCCTAAATGTTATGGTCATCATTCAGGAGAAGGAGGACGATGACAGTCCCTCTATCACTGCAGTCCATTAGGACTTTACCCTTGATAATTGGAGCAGCACTCCATGCATTGGTCGATGAGGGTAAAACAGGCAGAAAATCCCTCTGCCTTATAGATAACTTTAATTGCTTACTTTTTTGTACAGTATTAGCAGTTGTTTTATCAGTACATGCTAACATTTTGTATGATTAAGCAGTGTCATATATTAAGTGAAAGCATATTTTGTTTTAGGACTTTGAATTTAGATGTGCCTTTACTTGCTGATGAGGTGCCTTTTCTCCACAAGGACTATAACTTTGATGAAAAGTTGGAGTCAGACTTGATGGAAATACAAGAGGACATTGAGATACCCTAGGAGATTAAGGAATGGGTCGAAGACAAACCTAAACCCAACCTTGATCAAACCACTTCTTTCAATCTCGGAGCCTTAGAAAGCCCTAAGTTAATCCAGATTGGTTCAGACCTCACTCAAAACCAATGGAATGACAAGGTTGCGCTACTAACCCAATTCCAGGATGTGTTTGCATGGTCTCATGAAGACATGGTGGGTTTGTCCACTGACATTGTCCTTCATCACCTTCCCATTAAAGAGGGATTCAAGTCAATCAGGCAGAAGCTCAGGCGATTGAAACCTGAGTGGAGTTTAAAGGTGAAAGAATAAATTGTGAAACAATTTTAAGCTGGCATTGTCATGGTATCCACATATCCTGAATGGATATCCAACATAGTTCTCGTGCCTAAACTAGGAGGAAAGGTGTGAGTCAGTGTGGATTGCCGGGATCTAAACAAAGCCTGCCTTAAAGATATCTTTCCCGTGCCCTTTATCCACATTCTTATTGACAATACTGCTCAATACGGCATGTACTCCTTTGTTGATTGCTTTGCGGGGTACCATCAGATTATGGTTGCTGAGGAGGATCATGAGGAAACTGCTTTCATCACGCCTTGGGGGACCTTTTATTGAAAGTAGTATGCACACAAGCCAATCATGTTTGATGATAAAGCATATACTTTGTAACAATCTTATTCATTTATTAATAAAAAGTATTAATTTATTAAAGGTCATTAATTATCTACATGATCTTTGTTTTTATAATATGTGATAAACCCATAGTTTTAAGCAATGCTTTTAGAATAATGATGATGATCATTCTAATGAGATCTAAATTCTTAGAAAGCTTAAAACTAAAATAGTTCCCAATCGTTGGATTACTAAATTGGGGATTAGTGAATCCTGGATAGATTGGTACATACGTTGCTTGCTCATTGGATGAGGATGATTGATCTCATGATCATTTGTGTGGAGACACTAAAACAAGTATGTAGGTGCTTATTAGAGAATAAGTTCATTTGAACGTGGCTCGCTAAGGAATACCTAATGGAGTTTTATTTGCTGTCAATAGGAATTCTGTAGTGATAGTAGTCTGAAGTAATCCTTGGACTTGAGATCATCATAGTATCTTGTGTATGATGAGTTATACTTTGACTTATTCCTTAAGACCCTTAGGGTATATCAAAGGGTATGCTTGGGTATAATAAGTTGTACATGGAGATAATGTATGATCAATAAAGAATCTACCACTTCTAATAAAAGAAGAAATGTCCTATGTGATTCGATAAATGACAACCCAGTAGTCTTTGGTCAAATGAGAATGAAATTAGAAAGGAGTTTCTAATTTGCATTATTTGAGTTAATGCATTTAAGAGTCGAAATACATATAATTAAATAAAATAAGACTTAGCCAAAGTAATTCCATGTCTTATATTTAATTGGGACATTGTATGGTGGAAGGATTGAATTGTCGGTAACTATTTACTCAAAGGTTCTTTAATGATTAATGTTGAAATCTATATTATCCGGAAAGTCGTTGATCGCTAGGGAGAACTTATCCCTATTGTAGAATAAATATTATTTATTTAAATAAATTAATTGTTTAATTTATTTATTTAAATAAGATTAAATTGTTCTAATTGATTTATTCACAACCGGTTTAATATGGAGAACCTAAAGGGTCACACCATAAAAGGAAGAATAATTATTTAAGAAGTTAATGGCATAATCGTAATAATATATTTATGTATATTTAATTTAATCTATGGTGATAGAATAAATTAAATAGCTTAATATTTATTATTTAATATTTTAGAAATATTAAATATAAATTAATAAGAGGAGTCTTATTAATATTATTACAATTATTATTATTTTAATTTCTAAAAGAGTTTAGGAATTAATTTAATATAAATACTCTCATTTATTCCTAATAGGATTAGGAGGTTAAATTAATTAAAAGAGTTTAATTAATTATCCCAATAAGATTAGGGAGCTTAATTAATTAAAAGAATTAATTAATTAAAACCCAATTCCTTAATTGTTAAGGTGGGTTGCCTACATCTATAAATAAGAGGAGTCTTATTATGGGTGGTATGGGTTGTTGATTTTTTCAACATCTGACGTAATTCCAATTGTTGGGAGAGTACACCTTTCTATAGAGATAGAAAACTAGGGTTTAGCCAACCACCCTTCTTCTTGAATTTTCTTCTTCCTTGGTGGATCACCACTAGAGGCCAAACATTTGGGTGGCTAACGTTGATCAAAGGAAGGAACCAAACCCGGTGGATTCAAGATTGAACGCGAAAGGATTTGGAAGTGAACTTGTACCTGACGAGGCTCGATCTTCAAGGGTATGATTTTATTCTTTATCTTTTCGTTTAATTAATAATTGTGCATAAAGGGTGATCCGAGTATATGGTTTGTAAAAATTTTAAACTCGATTTTTACACGCTTCCTTTTTTTTTTGCAATTTGATTGCGTTATGAATATTACAAACCTAACAGTGGCATCAGAGCCAAACCTTTATGCGAATTATTAATTGTTCAGATTTGATATGTATGTTGATATGTGTTTAGAACAATTTAATTGGGCATAATTTAATTGTATAAAATTTAAAAAAAAAAAAAAAAAACAAGGAATCTGTTATTGCTTGAAAATTCGGCAGGATTTAGCTGCAATTTTCATGCACGCACGGAACATAAAAGGAGCTGCCGTTTTTTCTCATGGCTTGCACGGAAATCGAGGCAGCCATGCAACAAGGAATCAGAAGCTGTTATTAAAGTGGCTTGCCCGGTTTTCCGGGAACATAAAAAAAAAACAAACAAACAAACCGTGGCCATGATTGGCACGCAAATCGAGGGACATACACGGATTCCTTCACTTTTAAAAGAAAAAAAAATGGCAGCAACGTATATTATATATATATATTATTATTCTTAATTATTTTATAATTAAAATAAAATATTTATTTTAATTTTAAAATAAAAAGTTTATTTTAATATTAAAATAAAAAAAAGGTTTATTTTAATTTTAAAATTGAATATTATATATATATAATTATTTTAATCTTAAAATAAAAGTTTATTTTAATTTTAAAATAAAAGGTTTATTTTAATCTTAAAATAAAAAGTTTTATTTTAATTTTAAAATTAGATTTCATGCTAACTAATTAGAGTTGGAATTGGATTCCATGATAACTAATTGGAGTTGAAATTGATCTTTCCTTAAATAAAGGAGTTTATTTAGATATGAAATAGATTTCATATTATTCAAAATAAAAGAGTTTATTTGTGAATAGAAATCAAAAATCCGTGTTTCCTTAAATAAAGGAGTTTATTTAGATATGAAATAAGATTTCATATTATTCAAAATAAAGGAGTTTATTTGTGAATAGAAAATATAATCCGTGTTTCCTTTAATATTTTTTTATTACATGGAATTGGATTCCATAATTAATTAAAATAAAGGAGTTTATTTTGATTAAAGATTTTGATTAAAATAAAATAGTTTATTTTATTCAAAATAGGATAAATTAAAATAAAATAGTTTTATTTTGATTTAAATTTGGATTAAAATAAAGGAGTTTATTTTGATTCAAAATAGATTTTATACTAACTAAATTTTGCCCATTAAATGATATCAATATATATATTAAATATTTATTATTCATGAGATGAATGTTATTTATTGATGCATATGGTGATGTGTATGATAATAAATGGGATTGATTATGGACTATTAACCAATGCGATTGGATTTTATTTTAGTTGGATGCATGAATGTATGGGTTTTATTAAATGGGGTCTGCGTACCTCGTCTTCTCTAATTTTTCTTAATGTAAATTCTATCTCTCTCCTATGTACTTCCCTTGATTTGCGATCAAGGTTTCTATTTATTTTAAATAGTTTTGTAATAGGAATATTTAGAATTAATTTTGAAGAATTAGAGATCAAGGACAAGAAGCGCTTGAAGACCCGTTTGTAATAGAGCAGGGTTTTAAATGTAATAGTTATATTTAAATATTATTTCTTGCACCCTAGGGTTTGACCTTTTGGTTCACTTGGTGGCTCTAGTGAACCAAACTAGAATAAAAGTCCATAATCAATCCGGGTAGAATATAGTATTCTATATGTGCATGCTTATATTATATATATTATATATTATGCAAACATGCTTCGCGTGTTAATTAATATAATAGCGTTTTTTATATATATATATGTAAATGCATGCTAAACAAGATGAGACAAATTAATAACAAACCCCTCATAATTTTATATTAAGTCCTAAGCGTTCAAAGATATTTGGAATATCGAGCGTCGCCTTTCTAGCATGATAAAATTAATAGAGTATTAAATATTTAATATGAGTTTGTTGTGTCACCACAAGGCAAGTATTAAGTATTTAAGATGTTAATTTATCACATTTGATGCTTATAAAGAAAATTGAACAATATTGTTTTGTTGTGTCACCACAAGGATGATATTTTTCTTTTTTGAATATATGGAGTGCTAGAGTCGGACTTAACTTGGATAATTTTGATTCGGATGTGCCACCACTTGATCAAAATAATCTAAGAGGCAAAATACTGGAGTTGCATAGTTGATGTAATTGACAAAAGTTGTCTACCTATTTATTTATATATAGTTTGTTGTGTCACCACAAGGCTATATACATTTGAAATGGGATCCTTATTCTCACTAGCAAATCTTTAATTAGATTTTTCTTAGAACTATATAAGTGAGGTAATATAGTTTGAAGAAAATAGTGGGAGATACCAATTTAAAACAAGACCTAATTCATTTTGGTAATTAATAAAAGAATGTATGTTAAAATGTTGTTAATTACAAATTCATTTACGAAATTTTACAATGTCTAAAATTACTATCATTGCGAAGCGTATTAGATGCTAAATTAACGAGATTTGGATTAAACGGATTGGTTAAGGAATTTGAGAATAGTTCTCATATTTGAAAAGCTATCTTATGTCATGTCATACGCCTATCCTCGCAATGGTTGCGCATAATGCCTGAGGAAAGATTGCTACTTTTAGAAAGTGGCAAGATGATGCACAGATTGGCTCAATGCATCATGCTCGCATCCATGAGTAACGAGCTTGTCGTCGGCATGAAACTATGGATGCTCTCCTATATTTCCCGCACATCAAGTAGTTGATGGTGAGGAAAGTAGGGGCGATAGATATCGAGATATCTAAGGAGCTCTTCCGATCTAGAATGGCCAATGGCACTATAAGATGCAGACAAAAAAGTTCTTAACATAATCAATTTGATTGATCAATTAGAACAACCGGTTTTGTCATGGATGGAGAGTTGAGCCAAGATTTGATCTTGCACTCACTCCGGACTCCTTTCTTAATTGTTGTGAATTTTCATATAAACAAGCTAGATATCGACTTATTTGATTTGCTTAACATGTTGAAAAATGATGAGAGTCACTTTCAACCAAGAAAGACCAAGTCTTCTTTGGTAGGGGCCAAAGGATCTTCCGAAAAGAAGAACGATTCAAAGAAGGTAAATAGAAAGGCATAAACAAAGGATAATAAGAACAAAAGCGATATGGATAGCAAAGGAGTTTGCTTTCACCGCAATAAGCCCGGACACCGGAAAGAAATCTGCGAGAAGCATCTTGCGAGGCTAACCAAAGAAGCTTAGTGAAGTTTGGTTCATAATACGCTTTTTGTTCATGATTGAAATAAATTTTTCTTTAAGTCAAGGTTCTACTTGGGTATTGGATACTGACTTTGGTTATCATAAATATAGATTTATGAAAGGACCAAATGTAAGTGAAAGCTAAACAAGTATAAGTAATCCTATGTGTGGGAAATGAAGCAAATGTTGCAACATTAGCCATAGAAACTTATAGTTTAACACTTTTACGAGCAAATCTATTAAGTTAATAAGTTGTTATTGTATTCAGCTTCTTGTTAAAAATATTATTTCCATTTTATTGTTGGACAATGAAATCTTTGGTATTATAATTAAGAACAATTGTTGTTCTATTTATAATAATAATGTTTTGTATAGAATCGAATATTACTTAATAAATTTTGTATACTTGACTTACGTGAAAAATTATTTTGTAAATTGAACAAACTAGTATAAGAAAAGGAGATGATCATTCAAAGAGTTGAATGTGTGTATTTCTTTGAAATACAAGTGTGAATTATTTGAAAGGTTCAAAGAATTGAAGTGAAACAAATTGACAATGTATTAAGATTCTTTGATTAGATCAAGGAATAAATACTTGTGCAATAAGTTTCTAGATCATCTCAAATGGTTTTCTCATAATGGGCGCATCACGATACGCAATAATTGATTGATGTATCCTGAATGAAAATTGTACCTTGTTGGACATAGATGCGGTCCATAATGATTTTCTGAGACATTCCAATATCCTTCGGGATAATGTCCTAGAAATGGCTGCATATCTACGAAAAGGTAACCTCAAAATTCGGCCCCAAGACTCCATAAAAGTTATGGACAGAGAGGATTCCTAATCTTAAGTATGTTAAGATAAGGGGTTGTCCAACTTAATTGAAAAGGTTTCAAAGGATAAGCTTGGGACAAGATTTGACATGTACAGATTTGTGGGACATCCTAAAGTAAGTTTAGGGTATATGTTCTATAATTCTACTTAGCAAAAGGTGTTTGTTACGAAACACGCTGCCTTCTAAGATAAAGGTGTTTATCATTGAAGGGGCTAGTGGGAGGATAATAGATCTTGAAGAGTTCAAGAACCACAAAACACTATAAGTCAAATAAGAGGAACCTGTAGAAAGACCTATTGTACCACAACCGAATCGTAAGTCTGGAATAGTACCAAAGATACCTAGGAGGTATGGATTCATCATGGATGATGATGATGAGGTACACATCATAGAAGATGATGATCCAGTTACATACGATGAGGTAAGTGTTGTAGACACTCAGAGAAATTGATTGAAGCAAGTTTCTCAAATATGGAACATTTATTTTGATGAGGCAATCAAAAGAGTTTGATTTTATCAAAAATAAGAATGAACCTAGTGTGTACAAAAGAGTCGGGTTAGAGCATCGTGACATTCCTAGTACTATATGATGATATACTACGGATAAGGAATGACATACCAATGCTACAATTAGTAAAGATAAAGTTGTCTAAACAATCCTCCATGAATGATTTGGGAAGAGTATCATTATTGGGGATGCAAATCTATACAGATAGATTTAAAAAGATGCTCGACTTAATCCAAGGAACGTATATTCATTTGATGCTAAAGTTGTTTAGCATGGCAAACTCAAGAGATGTCTCATGTCGATGAGCTATGGAGTGTATCTCTTTAATAGTCCCCACGGACTCCTAAAGAGAGATCGCATGGTGTGACAATCATGTATGCAATGAAATGTACGAGACACGATGTTGATCGATCATATTACGGAGAAGTTCACTTTGTGAGTCGGTGAAAACATCTTAAAGTTCTTAACCAAACACTAAGGATGTGATAATATTCATGGTGGGTCTTAATTAAAACTAGAGGGCTTAACAGACTCAAGTTTTTCGACGGAGACCAAGACGACGAAAAAATCACTTTAAGGTAAAGTGTTACCTTGAGCAGTGGTGCGATGAATTGGAAAGGTTCCAAACAAAGAAAGAGTTGATGGTTTAGTAATAAAGACAAAGTATATAGCTATAAATGAAGTCTGCCAAGATGATTGTTTGGATGAAAAGTTCATTACGTAACTAGGAATAGTTCTAAGTCTCATCTTGGATCTAAACATGTGTTGTGGCACTTTCATTTGATTATTAGAATCATTGAAAGATGGGAAATCACTATAGAGATAGTGGACTCTCATGAACAACATTACATATCCATTAACTAAAGCTTATCCAACGGCGGGATAATCGCCACTTAGAGAAGAAGAGTATGAGTTACCATGACGATTGGCTTTAGTGCAAGTGGGAGATTGAAAGTAGTATGCACACAAGCCAATCATGTTTGATGATAAAGCGTATACTTTGTAACAATCTTATTCATTTATTAATAAAAAGTATTAATTTATTAAAGGTTTAATTATCTACATGATCTTTGTTTTATAATATGTGATAAACCCATAGTTTTAAGCAATGCTTTTAGAATAATGATGATGATCATTCTAATGAGATCTAAATTCTTAGAAAGCTTAAAACTAAAATAGTTCCCAATCGTTGGATTACTAAATTGGGGATTAGTGAATCCGGATAGATTGGTACATACGTTGCTTGCTCATTGGATGAGGATGATTGATCTCATGATCATTTGTGTGGAGACACTAAAGCAAGTATGTAGGTGCTTATTAGAGAATAAGTTCAACTTGAGCGTGGCTCGCTAAGGAATACCTAATGGAGTTTTATTTACTGTCAATAGGAATTCTCAGTAGTGATAGTAGTACAAGTAATCCTTGGACTTGAGATCATCATAGTATCTTGTGTATGATGAGTTATACTTTGACTTATTCCTTAAGACCCTTAGGGTATATCAAAGGGTATGCTTGGGTATAATAAGTTGTACATGGAGATAATGTATGATCAATAAAGAATCTACCACTTCTAATAAAAGAAGAGAAATGTCCTATGTGATTCGATAAATGACAACCCAGTAGTCCTTGGCCAAGGCAGAATGAAATTAGAAAGGAGTTTCTAATATGCATTATTTGGAGTTGTGCATTTAAGAGTCGAAATACATATAATTAAATAAAATAAGACTTGACGGTAATTCCATGCTTTATATTTAATTGGGGACATTGTATGGTGGAAGGATTGAATTATCACGGTAACTATTTACTCAAAGGTTCTTTAATGATTAATGTTGAAATCTATATTATCTGGAAAGTCGTTGATCGCTAGGGAGGCTTATCCCTATTGTAGAATAAATATTATTTATTTAAATAAATTAATTGTTTAATTTATTTATTTAAATAAGATTAAATTGTTCTAATTGATTTATTCACAACCGGTTTAATATGGAGAACCTAAAGGGTCACACCATAAAAAAAGAAGAATAATTATTTAAGAAGTTAATGGCATAATCGTAATAATAATATGTTATGTATATTTAATTTAATCTATGGTGATAGAATAAATTAAATAGCTTAATATTATTATTTAATATTTTAGAAATATTAAATATAAATTAATAAGAGGAGTCTTATTAATATTATTACAATTATTATTATTTTAATTTCTAAAAGAGTTTAGGAATTAATTTAATATAAATACTCTCATTTATTCCTAATAGGATTAGGAGGTTAAATTAATTAAAAGAGTTTAATTAATTATCCCTAATAAGATTAGGGAGCTTAATTAATTAAAAGAATTAATTAATTAAAACCCAATTCCTTAATTGTTAAGGTGGGTTGCCCACATCTATAAATAAGAGGAGTCTTATTATGGGTGGTATGGGTTGTTGATTTTTTCAACATACGACATAATTCTAATTGTTGGGAGAGTACACCCTTTCTATAGAGATAGAAAACTAGGGTTTAGCCAACCACCCTTCTTCTTGAATTTTCTTCTTCCTTGGTGGATCACCTCTAGAGGCCAAACATTTGGGTGGCTAACGTTGATCAAAGGAAGGAACCAAACCCGGTGGATTCAAGATTGAACGCGAAAGGATTTGGAGGTGAACTTGTACCTGAGGAAGCTCGATCTTCAAGGGTAATATTTTATTCTTTATCTTTTCGTTTAATTAATAATTGTGCATAAAGGGTGATCCGAGTATATGGTTTGTAAAAAATTTTAAACTCTGATTTTTACACACTTCCGCACTTTTTATGCAATTTGATTGCGTTATGAATATTACAAACCTAACACTTTTGTTATAGACGGCTTTCATTCGGCCTCATCAATGCAGGAGCAACCTATTAGCGAGCTATGATGGCTCTTTTCCACGATTTAATGCATAAAGAGATAGAGATCTACGTGGATGACATCATTGTCAAATCTCGAAGGGAGGAAGACCACCTAGACCATCTCAAAAAGCTCTTCAACAGGTTGCATAAGTACAACTTGAAGTTAAATCCAGCCAAGTGTGCCTTTGGTGTTAAATTAGGCAAGTTGCTAGGATTTCTAGTCAGCCACAAAGGGATTGAGCTGGATCCCACCAAAATTCAGGCCATCAAGGAAATGCCCATTCCTCAGACAGAGAAGGAAATATGGGGATTTTTGGGAAGAATCAACTTCATTAACAGGTTCATCTCTCAACTTACAACATCTTGTGAACCCATCTTCAAATTATTAAGGAAGAACTCCTCCATGAAATGGAACGATGAGTGTTAGAAAGCCTTCCTTACCATCAAAGAGCAGCTAGTTAAAGCTCTCATTTTGGTACCTCCCAGGGATGCTGTTCCCCTGTTCATGTACCTGTCCATTAATGACAACGCCATGGGCTGCATGCTGGGATAGAAAGACAATAGAGGCCAAGAACGAGCTATCTATTACCTAAGCAAAAAATTTAGCAGGAGTGAAAACAAGTACACTCTGATTGAGAAAACTTGGTGTGCTTTAGCTTGGTCTTCCATGAGGTTATAGCATTACCTCCATGGTCACACAACCCATCTCATATCCCGCGTGGATCCTCTCAAGTACGTGTTTAGTAAGCCCATACTGAATTATCTCCTATCCAGATGGAAGTTGATCCTATAACAATTTTACATCATCTACGTGACGCAAAAGTCTATTAGAGGTCAAAGAATTACAGATCAACTGGCCGCCGCACCTGCAGGGTATTACAAACCCTTAGAAACATATTTCCCCGACGAAGGGGTCATTTAAATTCAGCAACAACATCAGTACAATACATGCCGTATGTGGAAAATGTATTTTGATGGAGCTGTTAATATAGAAGGCTCTGGAGTTGGAACAGTTCTAGTGTCCGGTACGAGGGAGCAGTATATCATCGCCATCAAATTGTAGTTTGTCAGCACCAACAACATAGCTGAGTATGAAGACTGTATCACGGGGCTAAAACTTGCCCATTCAATGGGCATTAGGCGGTTAACTGTCTTTGGGGATTCAGAGTTGGTAATCAAATAATCCACGGGAATCTATCAAACCAAAGAACTACATTTGATGCCTTACCATCGGCAAGTTTTATAGATGGCTTCGGATTTTGAAGAAATCTCCTTTCTACACATTCGTCATAATAAGAATGACTTTACGGATGCGCTAGCAACATTGGCCTCCTTGGTTCAAATGTCTGACAAGGAAAACATGCCAATCATCCCATTTGCCCTGCTAAAAGGCCCCAGTTTATGGGAACTATGTTGGAGAAGTATCGGATGAGCTACCACCCATCCACAACCCTTGGTATCAGCATATTGAGGAGTACTTACGAGATGGATCTACCCCCGCTGAGGCAAGCCCGACTGAAAAGAAGCGGATTCATCGACTTGCTATGAAATTCTACCTGAGCGGAGTTGCACTCTACAAAAGAGATATAGGATTAGGTCTCCTTAGATGTCTGGAAAAAGACCAAGCTCAGAGGCTCATGGATGAGATCCATGGTGGAGTATGTGGCCCGCAGATGAGCGACTATCTACTTGTTAAGAAGATCCTCAAAACAGGACATTATTGGCTTACACTCAAAGATGACTGTGATGATCACGTCAAGAGGTGCTATCAATGCCAAATTTATGGAAATGCCATCCACAGCCCTCCAAGGGAACTCCACAATATGAGTTCGCCATGGCCCTTCTCAATGTGGGGAATGGACGTGATCGGGCCCATCGAGCCCAAAGTCAGTAATGGACATCGGTTTATCTTCACCATGATCGACTACTTTACCAAGTGGGTAGAAACAGTCTCCTTCCTCAGGATTACTAAAGAAGTCATCTTTGCTTTCATCAGAAACAATGTCATTTATCGATATGGACAACCAGAGGTAATTGTGTCAGACAATGATAAGAACCTCAACAACAAAATGATGGAGGAGTTATGCAGTAAATTCCACATCAAACACCTTAACTCTGTCATCTACTGTCCAAAGATGAATGGTGCTGTTGAAGTGGCTAATAAAAACATCAAGAAGATCATGCATAAGATGTTTGCCAATCACAAATGATGGCCTGACCTCTTGCCTATGACTTTATTAGCCTATAGAACTTCAATGCGTACTTCCTCTAGGGCAACCCCCTACTCATTAATCTGTGGAATGGAAGTAGTACTCCCCATAGAAGTGGAAATGGAATCCCTCAGAGTGTTAATAGATGCTCAGCTGGATGAAGACCAATGGGTACAAGACATGTATCATCAATTGTCTCTAATAGACGAAAGGCGAACCGCGACTATCATCCATGGTCAGTTATATCAGCAAAGAATCGTAAGATCCTACAATAGAAAAGTCCGGCTACTGACATTTTAAACAGTACAACTTGGTTTTAAAAAAGATCATTGACAACTAAGATCAATACAAGGGAAAATTCGCTCCTAACTGGGAAGGCCCGTTTGTTGTCAAGGAAGTATTGACAGGAGGCGCTCTCAGATTGCAAGAAATGGATGGCGATGAATTTCTATAGCTTATTAACTCAGACACCGTGAAACGATACTACGTCTGAGATTAACATCAACCAAATATCCTGGTTTTAAATCATCAAATCACCAGTTATTTCAGGTTCTTTAACCTTCATTACATATAGCCTTTCCTTTTTATCCATCTGCCCCTCAAAGAAACATACACTTCAAACCAGCAGCCTGGTTTCACCTCATTTTAAACCTTTCATACAACTCCAGTTATCCTGAAGACGGGATTAAACTTTTTATACCTGTAGTTTATCTTGTGGACGGGATTAAACTTTTCATAAATGCAGTTTTTCTTGAAGACAGGATTAAACTTTTCACACCTGGAGTTTGTCCCATGCATGGGATCAAACTTTCTTTTCCCCGCAGTATAGCCTTCACATGGGATCCAAACTTCTCTTCGGTTGCAACTCGTCCTAAGGGGTGAACTACGTCGACCTGATCTCCCCGATACCCAGGAGTACGTAGGAAACCATATTCTATATGGCCCGGTCGCAATAAAAAAAACAAACAAAAACATTTCTGCCCTTTTTCTACAAAAACAAAAAACAACAAAAATATTTTACACCCTTCTTCATCAATAAAGCTCCTACACCCTTTTCACATTCAGCGTTGAACCTCTTATACCAGGTTCGAATTACGCATACCTGATCTCCTCTTCAATAGCAGTACGTATGCAGCCATTTAGGGTTCGGTCTAACCCCCTACCAGAACTAATACTTGTCACACGGTACTGGGATCAAATATTAATCCACTACATTTCATCGACTTCAGACCAAAGGGATGGAACTACCAAACCTCTCCTCATAAATAGGAGACTTGGTGACCATCTAAGCTGCGGTTGTGCCTCAAAGAGTAACACCAATCCATAAGAGATGAAATTAACTAGGATCCTCTTAAATATGAGTACTGGCAACCATCTATGGTTTAGTTAATCTCAGAGAGGAAAAGCCACACTCCTCTCCATATTTCCATACAGAAACCAGTCCCAAGACACCAAAGATGGTAGGGATACACACAGATCAATGATCCGTTATTTAAAATCTTGTGACGTCTCAATGTCCACACATCAAGGATGAGTTCAGAATGCATCAAGATCACAAGCCTTGAAGAAATAGGAGAATATCAAGCAAGTATCAAGGCACAACTGAAAGGAAAGTGAATCAAAATATATTTCCTTGCCATGTATAATACTATTTGATATATACATATGTGTTGTACATGACAAAACGGCTAAGCTAGTTTGTGCAGGAAAATACAAGGCTATCTACGGATCTGTATGTATACTGATTATCAGATCTAACATAGTATATGAGATCTCAAATTTTATGAAATAAAAATATTCAATTTTCTTATAATTATAATTTTATTTAGTAAATGGTTAAATTGAGAAAGGGTTGAAGTTAAGGGTTATATGTGAAAATTTTTGCAAAGAAAGCAAGTTGATATAAAATATTCGTTGTGTCGGGGAATATTTGATTGGTCAGGAAATATTCGTTTTAACAGGGAATATTCGTACGACGGCACAATCATTGGTGGACCCCACAATGGAAGTATTGTCGTAGTTAGAAAATGACAGAATTATCTTTTTATAAAAATAACGGCGAAAGTTTTACCGTTAAACTGTTGAACTACTCAGTAGTAAAAGTACAGTAATAAGCGTGATTGCATAGTAGCACACGGTATTGAGTATTGATGCTTACGTGAGAAGTCACTCAATTTTTTCAATTATTATAACAGTGTCGTCTACATAATATTTTTTATTATTAAATAGATAATTGAGACAACAAAGTTATTCATATTATTATTTGTAATATTGATGATGTCTAGAAAGTTCTTGTCGAGGAAAGGGGTTTGGTCACCTAATTGCGCACCAATTGGGAGAAATCCTTATTAGAAAGCCCCCTCTTTCCTGGGAATGATCTGGTTGTTAAATATTGTGAGTTATAATATTTATGAAGAATAAGTTCGTGTTGATTAAAGATGAAATTGATATTTCCATTGTGTTGAGATTATTAGTGTTAGTGGAAATCGACATCTATTTCGATAATAATTGATGTCTGGAGGTTATATTGAACAATCAGGTAATTAATCGAATAAATAAGCAAATAATTGCTATTAATTCATATGCTTATAACTATGTGTTTACATGTGTGTACTATTGATTCACATGTATGTACTATTAGGGGAGGTGGTGCAAGATTGATAATACTTGCATGACTAAAATAAAAATGGAGGTATAGATGAAGGTACTATACTATAATTATTTTTTTCACATGTATAGAACTATTGAGTCACATGATTGTACTATTGATTCACATGATGTACTATTAGGGGAGGTGGTGCAAGTTTGATAATACTTGCAAGACTAAATTAAAAATGAAGGACAAGATGAAGGTATTATACTGTAATATTTCAAGCCCCAAAACGTGCAATTATCAAAACTATATTTTCCTATAAATAGAAGCTCATTCTTCCTTCATTATCACCAATTCACTAAGATTCACAAGAGCAATTATAGAGAGAGAAGCTATATAGAGAGAATCTATTGAGATAGAAGAAGAGTAGTCTGCTACTTCACTACTCCAGTATCCAGTCTTCTTCTGAGGTAAGGGGTATTATTTATTTCATATTCTGAAGAGATATTATTTTTCGTATTCATATGAATATTATTTTCGTTTAATATTCATAAAGAACATTATCTTCGTTCAATATTCGTAGGAATATTATCTTCATTAAATATTCGTTGGAATATTATTTTCGTTCAAGGGATGTTATTTTTGTTCAATATTCGCTTGAAATAATATTTTCTTTCATACTCTATAGTATGTAAGTAATATTATTTCGTTTCAGATTTTGAATTCTATACTCATTTTGTTGAAGTTTTGGCTTCTATACTCCATGAAATTAGTAGAATATCCTTGATATTTGCGCTTCATCCAGTATCTTTTCATGGAAATATTATTTTGAGCTTTCTTGATAATTATTGATCTTTTCATGACGGAATACTATTCATGAGTTACTATTTATGGGTTACTATTCACCCAGTTACTATTCACTCGGGTATTTGGGGCACTTTTCATGCCGGAATACTATTCACGAGTTACTATTCACCCAATTACTATTCACCCAAATATTATTCACTCGGGTATTTGGGATACTTTTCATGCTAGGGTACTATTCACGAGGTACTATTCCCGAAGTACTATTCACAGAGTACTATTCCCGGGGTACTATACACCCAAAAAATATATTTTTTTTCTGTCCAAATTATTTTTGATACATGAATATTATTCTTGAATTTTACTCCACAAAGCAGTAACATGTTGACAATTTGGATATTTTTAAACTCTAGATAAATTTAAAGTCTTTAAAATTTATCCTTAATTTTATTTGATTAATGCTTATATCATTATCATCATTCTCAAGCTTATATTGTGATGAAAGTCATCTTTGGCTTACGTGCATAGATGGACTGTTGATTGGTATGATTATGACCATGGATCATTCGGTATAATCGTGACCCTTAATGCTACAAATGATGTGGTAAAAGTCCTCATTGGCCTGTAGTGCATTGATGGACAATTGTTGGTATGATTATGACCAAGGATTATTATTCAGTATAATCATGGCCATTGATGATTACATGAATATCCTTGGCCCATAGTGCAAGGATGATTCGATGATGTGGTGTAATTATTAAGCTGAGTCTCAGCGATAAAATTGATGAAAAACTTTTTAAATCATAGAAGATAGTAGATACCATGCTCTACTTGACTCTTCTAATGGATTGCTTGTTCCGCAGCAGTTAAACTTGATGTTTATTATATTTTATCAATTTAACACTGTTGAAGACTAATGATAATTTATTCTGCATTATCTTAGTCATAATATTTCTTACTAGGCTAGTTGAGCTCACCCTTTTGCTTTCATTGTTCTCCTCAGGAAATGAGAACGTGGATGGGACTAGTCGGAGAAAGGAGTGATGGTCTGAGATGGTGTTATAGTAGTCCTCACTATTCTATAAAATAGTGTGACAATAAATGTAATGAGGACTCTATTTGAGAGTGAATATTGTCTAGAAGGCAATATTCTTGTTTAAACTCTCAGCTATGTCGTATATTACCCGACAGTTGTATAATTAAGTTTGTATTTGATTTTTGTACCAAGTATATTTGGCGACCCAAGATGGGTGATGTATACCAGTTTTGGGGGCGTCACAGTTTGGTATCAAAGCTTAGGGATTTGATCCCTGGCTGAGATGCGAGATAAGAACTAGGAGGGGAGAGACGGGGAATTCCTTCGCTAGTATGACCTACCTAAGTTATTTGGTATTTAATTGGTCGGCCAGAGTATAGGGATAATATGTGGCATGTCAATTAACCTTTGTTTTGAAGATGTATTCTAGAATGATATCTGAAATACAGGAGATGAGCAATGGGAAAATCATGATACAGAGGAAATAACCGGGAAGGTATAATCCTAATAGAAAGCAAGGTATTCTCATCTCTTCGAACTACCGGTACATAAATTTGGAGGGCAAAATTTTATAAGGAGGGGAGATTGTGAGATCTCAAATTTTATGAAATGAAAATATTCAATTTTCTTATAATTTTTATTTTATTTAATAAATGGTTAAATTGAGAAAGGGTTAAAGTTAAAGGTGATATGTGAAAATATTTGCAAAGAAAGCAAGTTGATATAAAATATTCATTGTGTAGTGGAATATTCGATTGGTTAGGAAATATTTGTACGGTGGCACAATCATTGGTAGACCCCACAACGGAAGTATTGTCATAGTTAAAAAACGACAGAATTATCTTTTTATAAAAATAACGGCGAAAGTTTTACCGTTAAACTGTTGAACTACTCAGTAGTAAAAGTACAGTAATACATGTGGTTGCATAGTAGCACACAGTATTGATTATTGATGCTTATATGAGAAGTCACTCAGTTTTTTTCAATTATTATCACAATGTCGTCTACATAATATTTTATATTATTAAATCAATAATTGAGACGACAAAGTTATTCATATTATTATTTGTAATATTGACGATGTCTAGAAAGTTCTGTCGAGGAAAGGAGTTTGGTCACCTAATTGCGCGCCAATAGGGAGAAATCCTTATCGGAAAGCCCCCTCTTTCCTGGGAATAATCTGGTTGTTAAATATTGTGAGTTATAATATTTGTAATGAATAAGTTCGTATTGATTAAAGATGAAATTGATATTTCCATTGTGTTGGGAATGTTAGTGTTAGTGGAAATCGACATAAATTTCGATAATAATTGATGTCTGGAGGTTATATTGAACAATCGGGTAATTAATCAGATAAATGAGCAGTTAATTGCTATTAATTCACATGCTTATATTTATGTGTTCACATGTATGTACTATTAGGGGAGGTGGTGCAAGATTGATAATACTTGCATGACTAAATTAAAAATGGAGGTATAAATGAAGGTACTATACTTAATTATTTTTTTCACATGTATAGAACTATTGAGTCACATGATTGTACTATTGATTCACATGATGTACTATTAGGGGAGGTGGTGCAAGTTTGGTATTACTTGCAGGACTAAATTAAAAATGAAGGAAAAGATGAAGGTATTATACTGTAATATTTCGAGCGCCAAAACGTGCAATTATCGAAACTATATTTTCCTATAAATAGAAGCTTATTCTTCCTTCATTCTCACCAATTCACTAAGACTCACAAGAGCAATTATAGAGAGAGAAGCTATATAGAGAGAAGCTATAGAGAGATAGAAGAAAAGTAGTCTGCTACTTCACTACTCCAGTATCTAGTCTTCTTCTGAGGTAAGGGGTATTATTTATTTCATATTCTGAAGAGATATTATTTTTTGTATTCGTATAAATATTATTTTTGTTTAATATTAATAAAGAATATTATCTTCATTCAATATTCGTAGGAATATTATCTTCATTAAATATTCGTTGGAATATTATTTCCGTTCAAGGGATGTTATTTTTGTTCAATATTCGCTTAAAATAATATTTTCTTCCATACTCTATAGTATATAAGTAATATTATTTCGTTTCAGATTTTGAATTCTATACTCATTTTGTTGAAGTTTTGGCATCTATACTCCATGAAATTAGTAGAATATCCTTGATATTTGCGCTTCATCCTGTATCTTTTCATGAAAATATTATTCTGAGCTTTCTTGATAATTATTGATCTTTTCATGATGGAATACTATTCATGAGTTACTATTTATGGGTTACTATTCACCCAATTACTATTCACTCAAATATTATTCACATGGGTATTCGGGGCACTTTTCATACCGGAGTACTATTCACAAGTTATTATTCATGGGTTACTATCCACCCAATTACTATTCACCCGAATATTATTCACTCGGGTATTTGGGATACTTTTCATGCTATGGTACTATTCACGAGGTATTATTCCTGAAGTACTATTCACTGGGTACTATTCACGGGGTACTATTCACCCGAAAAATATATTTCATTTTTGTCCAAATTATTTTTGATACATGAATATTATTCTTGAATTTTACTCCACAAAGCAGTATCATGTTGACAATTTGGATATTTTTAAACCCTGGATAAATTTAAAGTCTTTAAAATTTATCCTTGATTTCATTTGATTAATGCTTATATCATCGTCATCATCCTCAAACTTATATTGTGATGAAAGTCATCTTTAGCTTACGTGCATAGATGGACTGTTGATTGGTATGATTATGACCATGGATCATTCGGTATAATCGTGACCCGTAATGTTACAAATGATTTGGTAAAAGTCCCCATTAGACTGTAGTGCATTGATGGATAATTGTTGGTATGATTATGACCAGGGATTATTCGGTATAATCATGACCATTGATGATTACATGAATATCCTTGGCCCGTAGTGCAAGGATAATTCGATGATGTGGTTTATTTATTAAGCTGAGTCTCAACGATAAAATTGATGAAAAACTTTTTAAATCATAGAAGATAGTAGATATCATGCTCTACTTGACTCTTCTAATGGATTGCTTGTTCCACTGCAGTTAAACTTGATGTTTATTATATTTTATCAGTTTAACACTGTTGAAGACTAATGATAATTTATTCTGCATTATCTTAGTCATAATATTTCTTACTGGGCTAGTTGCGCTCACCCTTTTGCTTTCATTATTCTCTTCAGGAAATGAGAACGTAGCCGGGACTAGTCGGGGAAATGAGTGATTGTCCGAGATGGTGTTATAGTAGTCCTCACTATTCTATAAAATAGTGTGACAATAAATATAATGAGGACTCTATTTGAGAGTGGATATTGTCTAGAAGGAAATATTCGTGTTTAAACTCTCAGCTATATTTTGTCATATATTACCCGAAAGTTGTATAATTAAGTTTGTATTTGGCGACCCAAGATGGATGATGTATACGTGTTTTGGGGGCATCACATAGTATCCCTCTCTGAAGAATGAGGTAACGCTGCAAGCTCCTACCCAATGGTATTTACACGAGCTAGCAGATTTGAGGCTTACTGCATGGTGGCATGATGCTCATCAATGTATGCACTTATATCGGCAAGGATGCCAGTCGTAAAGGATCTCACTGAAGTACTATCTGTGACAGCCACATCCCGGGCAGATAGAGCAGCATCCTGCTCTATAATAAATCCATGCTCCAGATACTGTGCTGAATGCTGAATCACTGTAGCACTCGTTGTGACGACCTCAAAATAGGTCCATTCCATCCAACCCATTCTGAGTCGCCAAATACATGGTACAGAAACAACTACAACTTTATTATCACAACAATAAAACTGTGAGTTTAAATACAAATATTATCTTCTAGACAATATTTATACTCAAATAAATCCCCATCACATTTATTGATACATTATTTTACAAAAATGGTGAGGACTACTAAACAACTCTCTCTAGAACCTTCATTCCATACCCCGACTAGTACTCGCTACATTCTCGCCTCCTGAGAAGAAAAATGGAACAACAAGGAAAAGGGTGAGCTCAACTAGCCAAGTAAAGAATACTATGACTAAGATAATATACAACAAATTATCGTTAGTCTCCAACAGGAAAAATCGATAGAATACAATAGACAACAAGTTTCGATCAATATTCGCAATGAAATAATAATTCATAGAAGAGTTACGTAGAGAATGAAATCTACTATAATCTATGAATTTAATAATCCATCATCAATATTTTATCCTCCAGTAACATCAATCAATATTCATCTCAAATCAAATATTCATCTTTGCACTACAGCCAAAGATATTCATCAATCTAAACATGTTCATCTCAACACTGCTCATCTTTTTGCACTAAAGGCCAAAGATATTCATCGATCGGTCGTGTTCATTTAAACACTGCTTCATCTTTACACTATGAAGCCAAAGATATTCTTCAAATCATTCATCTTTTGCACTATAGGCCAAAGATATTCTTCAGAATCATTCATCTTTTCACTACAGCCAAAGATATTCAATAATATCATCATTTAAGACCGAGGATGATGAAAATATTTTTAAAGAAACGAATCCAAAGGAAACAAAATGACAAGGATTAAGGATTAAGGATCCGTACTTGGTTTTATCCACGTCCAAAAATACCTCAAAAATAATCATAGTGGTGTAAAATTCAAGAATGATCAAAACATGGATACAATCAAAGCTAGTATCCAAAATAGATATTTTGGACGAAAAGAAGAAATTTTATTTTTTTATGAATAGTGCCGTATACGTGAATAGTACCGTATACATGAATAGTAAATCCGACACCAAAAGATAGAAATTCCACAAAAACATCTTCACGCTTCATCATGAATAGTACTCGTGAATAAGAATCGTGAATAGTAACTCATGAATAGTAACTCGTGAATAGTAACTCATGAATAGTAACCCCGACATGAAAAAGTTCCAAATTTGATAAAAACATCAGATCAACATTTCAGCATAATGATATTGAAGAAATAATATCATTACGAAAAAAATAATATCCCTTACCTCAAAGAATCGATTTTGGAAGGAAAGGTCGGAAGTGATCTTTGAATGAAACTTGTCTTTGAATAAAGAACTCTCAAAGTATCTAAATACTCACAAAATACGCTCAATAATATAGAGAGAAAGAGAGAAAACTTTGTTTCTGGTGTGATTTTCAATTCTAACTTAGCCCTCTATTTATAGGAAAATGTTAGCCCGCCGAAGCAGACTTGACCTGCTACCTGATGGCTTTACCTGCTACTATTGCCACCCACCACATTTGAAATAAAATTCAGCACATTTTTTCACCAACCACAAGTGGGGCCCACTCAATTCTAGAATTTTCCACCAAAATCAATTATAAACCTAATTTCAAATCCGACACCTCTTAAAATTCACAACAAATCATTCGTGCATTTTTAACGGTTCAAAATTGGTGGACATATACTCAACTTATGTATGTATAACATACCCAAAAATTACCACAATCTAACTATTTGATTAAAAATTATAACCCCCTCAATATATCTCAAAACCCCTGATTTAATTTTTAATACCTCCAATCCGATAAAATACTGATAAAACACCTCAACAATAATTTCTTCATTTATAACCACATAAATAAATCCATCATTTATATCCACATAAAATAAATATTTCCTTATCATATGAATCAATAATTAATTATTCACAAATAATATTACAGAATCACATTTATGACAACCAGTCGCTCCTCAGAAAGAGGGGCTTTCCAATAAGGATCTCTCCTCATCTTGCGCCGCAATTAGGTGACCAAACCTCTCCTTAGATGTAACTTTCTAGACATTGCCAATAATGTTATCTAATAATATTATTCAAATAATATGAATTATTGATCCGATAATGGGAAATACTTGTAGTAATGACAATTATTGAACAACAATAATATAAAATATCAACGCAGACAATTATTGAATCAATAAAATATCAACAAGAATTAACTCGTGAAAATTATTGAGTAGTGCCATCTTACGTAAGAATCAATAATTCAATAATTACATGCAATACTGGTGCTATCTTGCAACCACGCCAGACATCAGTATTTTAACCAATTTGGTATTCCAACGATCTTAATTGGTAATAACTACGCTGGCGTTATTTATAACCACCCAAACTTTGTTGCTTTTCCTCATCCAATCGCTTTCATGGGGCCACACATGGTCATACCGTCATCGATCTAATATTCCCGACAAAGATTTAATATTCCACGACCAAACGAATATTCCCCGACAAAAATGAATATTTTATAACCACTTGCTTATTTTGAAATATTTGCGTATTTAACCCTTAACTATCCACATTAATCAAATCAACCCTTACTATTTCAAAATAATAAATAAAGGAAATTCCTTTTTATTTAAAAAATTTCGGGGTCTTACAACCTCCCCTCCTTATGAAATTTCGTCCTCGAAATTGACGTACGTACCTGGTGTTTCGAAAAGATGAGAATACCTCGCTTTCATTTCCATTTCCAACTCCCAGGTCATTTCCTCAATTGCATGGTTTCTCCACAAAACTTTAACTTGTGGTATAACCTCGGTACATAGGACATGCTCCTTCCTATCCAAAATCTTGACAGGTATCTCCTCATACGTTAGGTCTTCGGCTAACTCGTCCGGTTCTAACTCAATGACGTAGTTCGGGTCGTCCACATATTTACGTAACATCGATACGTGAAAAACGTTATGAACACGCGTCATACTTGGTGGTAAAACGAGTCTATAGGCCACAGTTCCTATTCGATCGAGAATTTCAAATGGATTAATAAATCGAAGGTTTGAGCTTTCCTCACCTCACCGATTCTCGCTTTTAAAATAACAACTTCTTGCACTTCCTTCTTCAAATTCATCAGCTCCGGTGTGTAGCTTGAACAACTTTAACTTTATCGATTAAAGTCGATTATACTCGTATATCATCACGTACTCGTATATCATCACGTGGGTACCTAGAGTTTTCATCTCCATCTCTATTATTTGTATATTATACGAAATGAGTCTTTGACAATATTGTACTCGTACTTGTATACGATCTTCTACTCAACACGCCGCCTACCACGTTAAACTTTTCCGGGATGGCATGGTCGTAACATATCTTTGAAATGAGTCTCCTCTTGAGTTCTTCAAGCTCTTACCACATTCCTTGCTCCATTTGAATTTTGTATCTCTATGAGTCAGCTACGATAATGAAATAGCGATTCGAGAATATCCTTCAACGAATCTCCGATAATAACCAACTAAGCCTAGAAAACTACGCATTTTGATTACCGACTTAGGTTGCTCTCAACTGTGACTCATATCCCAATCTTGGATAGCACGTCACAATGACACCTATCAGTTTACTATCGCACGAATATGACGTCCCCTACAGAGAGTCTGGCTTAGGTGAATTCCACAAAGGAAGTCACAAGATAAAGGCTCGGTACCAAATTCTATAGTTGAATTTTTAACTCTCGAAGTTCAATAGAGCCATTCGATATGAGATTTTAGAAATGAGTTTTGTCTGGGGTTCAAAGTCGATACAAAATTTTATATCGAGCTTTGGGAGTAAGCGAAGAAATTCTTCGTAAAATACGTCGGAAAAAATCAATAACAACAAGAATATTATTCAAATCTGACGTGTCTTTATTCAAATCCATAACATGGACTAAGAAAACTTGACATCCGTAATAAACGAATGACTTCATGGCTTGATATGAAAATGTTTGATTACAATGGTTTGATTGCTTGAATTCGAATAACAGGTTGCTTAGGAATATGAAAACTAACAACCTTACGAAAGCAATCAATTTGGCATGATGAGTAGTTAACCTTAAAATCACATCAAAAGCAAATATCTCTATAGAAATAAGGTTAACAGGTAATGTGATAGTGCCAACCTGAATCAAACAAGATTTCTAAACAACGGATGTAATGAAAGTTTCTCCTAACGGAGTCTCCATAAATAGGTCAAAGTTTAATTTCTCCGTAGTCAAGTTCAAACGTTGTACGCAAGCAAGAGAGATAAAAGAATGGGTAGAACCGGTATCTAGTAAGGTATAAACTTCGCAAGAATTTATAATTAACTAACCCGTGCTAACTTCGTTCGGATTCCTCGCATTTTTTTTTGAGATGGTCACGACAAACGCTCTTCCGTAAATCGTTGACTTTGACTTTTCTCGGGACATCCTTTTGAGTCACCATTCCCATTGGACTGGGTTTCGATATCGTACAATCTCGAGCGATATGTCCTTCCTTTCCACAATTATAGCATACCTTGAACTGTTGTGGGCAGTTTGGACTAATATGTCCCTCTTTCCCGCATTTGTAACATACGACCAATGGCCTTTCTCCTCCCTTGGAACCCGAATTGCCATCAAGGCCGACGCGTCTTCACATGGTCGTTGTTGAATCTCCTCTTTTAAAATCTCCTCCCAACTCGCTTCTTCTATTTTCATGGCCACGATTACCACCGGAGTGGTTACCACCTTTATCTGTATTCTTCTTTCTCCACCGGGTTATCGTTATTACGATGACTACTATCTTTGGTATGATCCTCGTTATGGTCCCTCGGTTGACGCGTATTGTTATCTCGCTCTAACAACCGAGCCTCATTGACAACATCCGAATAGAGAAAATTTATGAGAAATGAGATATCTTGACGTATCTTAAAGTTTCAAACCTCTCGTAAACATCCGCGTCATCGCTCCTCATTCTCCACCAAATGAGGTGCAAACTCGGATAACTCCGCGAACTTCGCTTCGCTTTGGGACACCGGCCATGTTATTCTCGCTCTAGTCTAATAAACTCCACTTCCTTCATATAGCGAATACTTTCGGGAAGTACTTGTCATTGAACTGCTTCAAACGCGTCTCCCATGACATCTTTGAGAGTGTGCAATTGAATGGGTACGCTTCACGAGACTCCACCATGAGTCCGCCTCGCCACGGAACATAAAGGTGGCAAATGGAACCTTCGTTCCTCCGTGCATCCCAAGACATCGAATATCTTGGTAATTTGTTGACCCATGTTTCCACCATGATCGGATCGGGCTTTCCCTTAAATTCGTGGTCCCAACTTTTGAACTTCTTGGTCAGGCTGACCACCCGTGAATTGCTATCATCTCCTCCTCAGTATTTTGAACACGAGTCTCCTCGTCGATTTTTGCATGAACTGCAAAAAACTTCTAAACATCCCTCGTTCATCATCTCGCTCGGTGGTGTTATTCACAGGAGGTACATTGCCACTGTTGTTACGTTCCTCCTCGTTGGTAAAGTCAGAGCATCTCCACGGTCTCATTTACACCACTATTAATATTCTCAATTACATTCTCAATTCATCATCATAAAACAAGGGTTAATTAAGGAAATCAATATATCACATAATATCCCTATATATCTTGACCAACTAACAAATAAGCTTAGGTAGGACACACTTTAGAGAAGGATTTACTCTCTCCCCTCCTAGTTCTATTCCCCGATCTCCGCCAGAGATCATATCCCTAAGCTCGATACCAACCGTGATTTACCCCAAAATAGGTCCATTCCATCCAACCCATTCTGATCGCCAAATACATGGTATGTAAACAACTACAACTTTATTATCACAACAATAAAATCTGTGAGTTTAAATACAAATATTATCTTCTAGACAATATTTATACTCAAATAAATCCTCATCACATTTATTGATACATTATTTTACAAAAATGGTGAGGACTACTAAACAACTCTCTCTAGAACCTTCATTCCATACCCACTAGTACTCGCTACATTCTCGCCTCCCGAGAAGAAAAATGGAACAACAAGGAAAAGGGTGAGCTCAACTAGCCCAATAAGAATACTATGACTAAGATAATATACAACAAATTATCGTTAGTCTCCAACAGGAAAAATCGATAGAATACAATAGACAACAAGTTTCGATCAATATTCGCAGTGAAATAATAATTCATAGAAGAGTTACGTAGAGAATGAAATCTACTATAATCTATGAATTTAACGGTCCATCATCAATATTTTATCCTCAGAACATCAATCAATATTCATCTCAAATCAAATATTCATCTTTGCACTACTGTGCCAAAGATATTCATCAATCGGTCATGTTCATCTCAACACTGCTCATCTTTGCACTAAAGGCCAAAGATATTCATCACCGGTCGTATTCATTTAAACACCTGCTTTCATCTTTTGCACTACATGGCCAAAGATATTCTTCAGAAATCATTCATCTTTGCACTATAGGCCAAAGATATTCTTCAGAAATCATTCATCTTTGCACTACAGCCCAAGATATTCAATAATATCATCATTTAAGACCGAGGATGATGAAAATATTTTTAAAGAAACGAATCCAATGAAACAAAATGACAAGGATTAAGGATTAAGGATTCGTACTTGGTTTTATCCACGCCAAAATACCTCAAAATAATCATAGTGGTGTAAAATTCAAGAATGATCAAAACATGGATACAATCAAAGCTAGTATCCAAAATAGATATTTTGACGAAAAGAAGAAATTTTATTTTTTATGAATAGTCCGTATCGTGAATAAGTCCGTATACATGAATAGTAAATCCGACACCAAAAGATAGAAATTCCACAAAAACATCTTCACGCTTTCATGAATAGTACTCGTGAATAAGAACTCGTGAATATAACTCATGAATAGTAACTCGTGAATAGTAACTCATGAATAGTAACCCCGACATGAAAAAGTTCCAAATTTGATAAAACATCGATCAACATTTCAAAGATAATGATATTGAAGAAATAATATCATTACGAAAAAAATAATATCCCTTACCTCAAAGAATCGAGATTTTCGGAAGGAAAGGTCTCAAGTGATCTTTGAATGAAACTTGTCTTGACAAAGAACTCTCAAAGTATCTAAATACTCATAAAATACGCTCAATAATATAGAGAGAAAAAGAAAACTTTGTTTCGGTGTGATTTTCAATTCTAACTTAGCCTCTATTTATAGGAAAATGTTAGCCTACCAAGCGAGACTTGACACGCTACCGATGGCTTTACTCGCTACTATTGCCACCCACCACATTTGAAATAAAATTCAGCACATTTTTCACCAACCACAAGTGGGGCCCACTCAATTCTAGAATTTTCCACCAAAATCAATTATAAACCTAATTTCCGAATCCGACACCTCTTAAAATTCACAACAAATCATTCGTGCATTTTAACGGCTCAAAATTGGTGGACATATACTCAACTTATGTATGTATAACATACCCAAAAATTACCACAATCCAATGGTCGGATTAAAAATTATAACCCCTGATATATCTCAAAACCCCGATTTAATTTTTAATACCTCCAATCCGATAAAATACTTTGATAAAACACCTCAACAATAATTTCTTCATTTATAACCACATAAATAAATCCATCATTTATATCCACATAAAATAAATATTTCCTTATCATATGAATCAATAATTAATTATTCACAAATAATATTACGTAATCACATTTATGACAACCAGTCATTTCCTCAGAAAGAGGGGCTTTCAATAAGGATCTCTCCTTCATCGGGCGCCGCAATTAGGTGACCAAACCTCTCCTTAGATGTAACTTTCTAGACATTGCCAATAATGTTATCTAATAATATTATTCAAATAATATGAATTATTGATCCGATAATGGGAAATATCATGCGTTGACAATTATCGAACAACAATAATATAAAATATCAACGCAAAGAATTATTGAATCAATAAAATATTGAACAAGAATTCACTCGTGGAAAATTATTGAGTAGTGCCATCTTAGGTAAGAATCAATAATTCAACAATTACATGCAATACCGCAGTACTCTTCGTGGCAACCACGCCAGACATCAGATTTTAACCACCGGGTATTCCAACGATCTTAATTGTGAATAACTACGCCGCTATTTATAACCACCCAAACTTTGTCGCTTTCCTCATCCAATCGCTTTCCGTTATGGGCCCACACATGGTTGGTCGCTACCGCCGCATTTAATATTCCCACACAGCATTTAATATTCCACGACCAAACGAATATTCCCCGACAAAAATGAATATTTTATAACCACTTGCTTATTTTGAAATATTTGCGTATTTAACCCTTAACTATCCACATTAATCAAATCAACCCTTACTATTTCAAAATAATAAATAAAGGAAATTCCTTTTTTATTTAAAAAATTTCGGGGTCTTACACTCGTAGTGGGAGAATCCATCACTGTAGCACTCCTCGATGGGAATATCAGCCTCCTCCATAGGTTCTTCATCGTCAGAGTCAATCCCCTGCACTGTGGATACCACCATAGCCGATGCAGTCTCTGTCTCCATCCATGCGGAATACTCTGCACAATAACATGAATGACTGATAGAAAATATAGCTATCTCATGCTGATCCCAATAGACATATACCTTGGATCGGTCCTCTGCTGATAAGTGGCGAGAAGCGAAGCGCTGACTTAATGCCCCCTCAAAAGGATGAAAATCCTGGAACTAGTCAAACTGACACATCACGGCCAGTGGGTGGTAAGTAATCATGCCTCTCAAACTAGCTAGAGGGAGATAATCCATGCCCGGAGCATGAGTGATGAAGCTGTAGGGCGAGCTGAGCCCTGTACATGACAATATATCAAACAAATCTCCGATCCATGCTAGGAAAGTGGACCAAGATGCAGTATCTACACACTCCACAGGCTGGAAGGAGTATGACATGGCTATATCATGGGTGAAACAATACCCATGCCGTTTGAAAAGTGCCAATCGGTCTCAAGTGTGACATAAACCACACGTACAACATGACCGAGTTGCCTGTAAACATTCCAGTCAGATAAGTGTAGCAGTATGTGGCCGACCTCAGAGTCTCTACTATGATCATCGGTACGATGGTGTGACCCTCCCTGAGAGCTCTCACTGCCATGATAATTCCTATATCCAACATATCCATGTATCGTGGCATGTAGACATACGACAATATACATAATAGCAGTACATCCACTCTGGCCAGACGCCACTGATCCTCCGGTGTGGTGAAATCCCCGGAATGTCGTGTATAACTATCCTTCGAGCCAAATCTATCTAATAGAAAATGTTAGGATATCACATGACCGGATGTAATCTCATCCTGAACCACCCTACGCCTCAATATAATGAGAGTAATGAACTGCCAGCTCATGTCTCCAATCGCCATATGCACGCAAGGTCTATCCAGTGGCAGCATTGTCAAACATGCATACTCCTCTAGAGTAGGAGTCAACTTCTGGGTCCCAAATCAGAAAACATGCCTCTCCGATACCCAGTGCTCCAGCATGCCCTCCATGAATCCTGTGGGAACCTAAAACATCAAGAGGGTCATAGTATGTTACAACAGCTGATCTACAGTCACCCTGTCTGATGGTGACATACTATCATACCACGATCACATACCAGATGTAACGCCCCTAAAACAGGTATACATCACCCATCTTGAGTCGCCAAATACATGGTACAAAATACAAATAAAAACTTAATTATACAACTGTCGTGTAAAATACGACAAAACATATGCTATGAGTTTTAATAAAATATTGTCATCTAGACAATATCCACACTCAATGGAGTCCTCATTACATTTATTGTCACACTATTTAACAGAATAGTGAGGACTACTAATGCTATCATCTGGACCGTCACTCCGTTCCCCGACTCGTCCCAGCTATATTCTCATTTCCTGAAGAGAGAACTGTGAAGGAAAGGGTGAGCTCAACTAGCCCAGTAAGAAATATTATGACTAAGATAATACAGAATAAATTATCATTAGTCTTCAACAATGTTAAACTGATAAAATACAATAGACATCAAGTTTAACTGCAGCGGAACAAGCAATCCATTAGAAAAGTCAAGTAGAGAATAAAATCTACTATATTTTATAATATAAAAAGTTTTCATCAATTTTTATTGCTGAGACTCAGCTTAATAAATAAACCACATCATCGAATCATCCCTACACTACGGGCCAAGGATATTCATTAAATCATCAATGGTCATGACTATACCGAATAATCCATGGTCATAATCATACCAAGTCCATCTCTGCACGTAAGCCAAAGATATACAACAAGAAAACCAATAATCATCAATCCATCTTTGCACGTAAGCAAAAGATATACAATTCAATAATCAACAGTCCATCTTTGCACGTAAGCCAAAGATAACTTTCATCACCATATAAGTATGAGGATGATGACAATGATATAAGCATTAATCAAACGAAAACAAAGATAAATATTAAAGACTTTAAATTTATCCAAATATTATCAATCACTTAATAAACTCATAATCTTATATTATTAATATTATAACAATATTCTAATCACTTCTTAAACTTATAAACAATTTATTTCAATTGTTTACACTTTACCAAATAATGCATTTAATCATTCCAAAATGCCATACTCATAAGATTTCATCACCAATGATTAAATCCCTCATCAAAAATCTGTATATACCCTATATAGGATTTCCAAGCCATAAAATCCTATTTTCCAACTTTGTTACTTCACATAACATATTTAACTCATATGTTCGTAACTAAACTATTTTCATGAAAAATACCAATTCAGTCCCAAAAATATTTCTTTTCTGGGATATACAAGAATATAGTTCCATATTGAACATATATTTTTCTCAGAATTTTTAAAATTCATTTACTATTTTTCAAAAATCAATTTCTAATTAATTCCTTAAGAAATTAGCTACCTCAAGTTTAACTCTAGAAATTCCCAAATCTTGGCAGGATCTTACATATGTTAACGCGAGCTTCTAGTTTAAATTTCTTGGTCATCGGAGTCATAGAACTCCGGTTATAGCATTTTTCGTCGAAAAAACCTAAATATTGAAATGGTCATAACTTGCTCATTTTAAGTCGGAATAAGCTCATTTTTGGACAGGAGGTACTTTATACCATATACTTTCATGTCCCAAAAGGCCAGAATTTTTCTCAAAAATTAAGTGGCCGAAAATGCCCTTTTAATTTTCTGGGCAGTAGCATTTTGGTAATTTCCAGCTTTTGACTCCTTTACTAAAATCAGTCCACACGAAAATATACAACACCATTTCCAGTGATTCCACTTGGATAAGTTAGGAAACTCATAGATCTAACTCTAGAACTTGACCACACTCAAAAATTCAAAATATAATAGGAGATATGGTCAATTGAATTTCATGTTCCATTTTCACCAAAATCTGATTTTCAACCCTTTGTTATTTCTAAGAAACTTTCATGTTTTTACATAATAACCAACATAACTCATCATGACAATGACATAATAATTCAATAAAACAAGTTCAAGAATAAATTTTAAAGATTTATAAGTTAATTTATCCTAAACTCAATAATGTCCAAATTGTCAATATTATACTTCTTTGTAGAGTAAAATTCAAGAATGCTCAGAAGAATATTTCCAAGAAAAGATACTAGATGAAGCACAAATATCAAGGATATTCCACTAATTTCATGGAGTATAGAAGCTAAAGCTTTAATCAACTGAGTATAATAACGAATATATAAAACTGCAAATGGATTTTCACCCGCCATGCGGTAATCCACGATACATGCATCATTTCCACAATTTAATAAGGAATGAATACAAAGGATCATTCACCACGCATGTGGTAATCCACATGTATGTGTTATTCCAATAGAATAATAAGTAATGGAATAATGTATGATTCACCATGCATGCGATAGAGACCGCATGCATGTGTTATTCCCAATAGAATAAAAAATAATGGAACCAGGTCCGGTGTAAATACACAGACATGATATTTCGACAGAATACTAAATACGAAATAATAAATAATGGAACCAGGTCCGGCGTAAACGTACAGACATGATATTTCGACAGAATAATAAATTACGGAACCAGGTCAGGCGAAATTCGCACCGACGGGATATTCCAACAGAATAATAAATAATGGAATAATAGAAGAATTTCACTATGTATGCGGTACTTCGCATAAACAGATTATTCCAACATAATAATAAGGAATGGAATAATAGAAGAATTTCACCATGTATGCAGTACTTCGCATAGACATGTTATTCCAACATAATAATAAGGAATGGAATAATAGAAGAATTTCACCATATATGCAGTACTTCGCATAGACAGGTTATTCTAACATAATAATAATGAATGGAATAACAGAAGAATTTCACCACGTATAAGGTAGTCCACGTATACAGGTTATTCCAAGAGAATAATAAAGAATGGAATAACAGAAGTTCTCTTCATGAATATGAAAAAAATAATACCCCTTACGGGTACAACAAATAATATCCCTTACCTTAGAAGAACTGGATATTGGAAAAGTGAAGTAGCGTATTTTTTTTCTTCTTTCTCTCTATAATTTCTCTGTAGAGTTTCAAAGAATTCGTAAGAAATAATGAAGGAATGAGCTTCTATTTATAGAAGAACCGAAAGTGGCTCTTGGTCTTAACGAAGGGTCAAAATGACTTTGGTAATATTGAAGAGACAACTACTATTTGCAAGAAGGGCAATTAACTCTTGAGACAATCAAGGGCAAATAACTCTCAAACAATCAAGGGGAAAATAACTCTTGAAAACTCAAGGACAAATAACTCTTAGAAAAACCAAGGACAAGTTACTATTAAAACTTTAAATCAACGATCCATATTGATTTACTATTATAATTTCAACCAACGGTCTGAAAAATTAGAACATCTCCAAATGGAATAATATTGTACCAAAAAATGATTTGGACCAAAAAGAAATATATTTTTTTGGGTGAATAGCACCCCGTGAATAGTAACTCGTGAATAGTAACTCGTGAATAATAACTCGTGAATAGTAACTCATGAATAGTAACTCATGAATAGTAACTTATGAATAGTACTTTGGCATAAAAAGTGTCCCGAATACCCGATTGAACAATATAACCTCCAGATATCAATTATCATCGGAATAGATGTCGATTCTACTAACAAAAATAATCCCAACACAATGAAACTATCAAATTCATCTTTAATCAACACGAGCTTATTCATCATTAATATAACTCACAATATTTAACAACCAGGTCTTTCCCAAGAAATAGGGGGTTTTCCAATAAGGATTTCTCCCTATTGGCGCACAATTAGGTGACCAAACCTCTCATTGACTGAACTTCTAGACATTGTAAATATTGCAATTTAATAATATGAATAACTTTTTCGTCTCAATTATTGATTTAATAATATATCATATTATGCAGATGATACTGTGACAATAATCAAATCAATAATATGAGAGATATGATGCAACAATTACTGTTGCAATAATTGAGTATAACTGAGTGACTTTTTACGTAAGCATCAATAACCAATATCATGTGCAACTACGCAACCACGCATTTATCGTACTTTTACTAATGGTAGTTCAACAGTTTTAACGGTAACACTTCCGTCATTATTTTTATAAAAAAGATAATTCTGTCGTTTTTTTACTACGACAATACTTTTGTTGTGGGGTCCACCAATGATTGTACCATCGTACGGATATTTCCCGATAAAAAGAATATTCCCCGACTAATCGAATATTATATAACAACTTGCATACTTTGCAAAATTTTCAAATATTACCCACAACTATAACATTATATCAAATCCACACCATAATATTAAAAAAATATTTCGAGAAATTTAAATCTTTATTCATAAAATCTGGGGTCTCACACCAGATGCCACCAATAATGGTGGGGTATGATCAATACGGCTAACTGTCGAAGAAGACATCTGTATGGGCCGTGTCATAAGACCATCCAGGGGTCAATGCTGAATATCTCTAGACATACATATATATGCATAACATAATAACATGCATGATATACAATATATGGCAATATAATATAGAGAATGGAAAATTGTACATACATTCCTAAGTATATCATCATCTAATACATCTCTGTATAGCTAAAATACAGGGAAATGGAGCAAAACCACCGTACAACTAACAGAGGCCTACCAAAAGAGATAGTGAGAATGGGACGAAGCTACCCAATGTCTAACAAAGGCCTATCAAAATAAATAACGAGAATATACATCAGAAGAAGACAATGGTGTCAATGTCTACATCATCAATCCTGTCCATCTGATGTAACTCCTCCTGAGCCACTGGATCTCTATCCACAAGGATGTCAGGCCTATATAAGGGAAGATCTGCACCGACAAAACCATATGGGTCACCTGAGGGGCCAGCGTCAGAGTTGGAAGGATCAAAAGTATCTGCCTCTGAAGGATCTTTGCCCAAGTACCGGATAAAGAAATGTGCCCGGTCCAACTGTCGGGTCAAAGAATTAATCTATGCCAAAAGAATCGGATCTCGGACACAGGCTAGCCAATCCATCATCATCACGGATCCATGAACCATATCCCCCATGAAATGAGTGGCGCGGGTCTGGGCTCCAATGGTACGAGGGGACCACCAATACTGGAATATCTCCTGAGTGCAGGGACCCTCTGACAGTCCAAAACCGTCAACACCCAACAATGGGATATTAATGACGAGTGACTGATGAAACAGGCCAGTAACGCCTGGCAGGAGGGAAGATCGGCTTACGAATCTCTCCTGTGGTGCTCCTGATAGCACACTCTCCTAAGTAGAGCTCCCATCCTCTATCTGTAAAGAGAGGAATCCTACGGGTAGAAATCACGTACTCAACTCCAGTTGGGTACCCATCCTCAAAACCAATGGTCAAATGCTCCCCAGAGTAGGGAATCTACATGATGACATCCGTTATAAACAACTCCAGCTGTAGGCGGCAATGAGTGAAACCCTCAGCAACATGGACCTCCGCCAGTATAGAATGATGCCATCTCCATCCTCATGGATAGGTATCTGAACCTAACACACTCACATGATACAAATATAGGAGCCTCTCATAAGCCCAGAACTATCAATGTAAAGACAAACATCTGTTGTCAGTTAACACTCTTAACCTATACATGGGAAAAGACAAGAGAAACACTCACCAGCAGACACGGGTATAATCCTAACCAAGCCTCGGTCAAGCCTTGCGAGAGCATGCGCGTTCTCCTAAGGAAATATGCGAAGGTATAGGAACCCCAATCATACTCTCCTATATAATCTACGTGTCCAGTGGCGCTGATCAGAGCGAAGGACACCGTAGAAGAGTTATCTTCTATGAAGCAGCCCCTAATGATCATCAGGAACAATCGCTGAAGAATGCAATCCCTAACTCTCACGTCATCGGGTATGGGCTCACTCAATAGCCCGCTTATAACATCTACGCTCAAAGGACCTGTACGAATAGTTCTGCCCTTGAGCGCTCCGTCTGGAACTCCCAACAAGGATTTGACGGCAGTAGGGGTACTATCCGCCGTACAAGGCACTGGCGCCCCTCCAAACTCCATACCTGTGATAAACCGCTAATCCATTGGCATCATCATCACCTCACAATCTAGCAAATGGAGTGACTGAGTTTAGTGAAACCAGCGCTCAGACCATGCCTTGAGGTAACCCCAGGGACAACGGTGGGGAAGAATGGAAAAGAACGTCCCGAATCCGCAACCATGTACAATCGCTCTATAGTCATCATGCAAGGCCTGATACATAGAGTGGATGTTAAACTAGTTCCCTTGAGGCTGTGTAAAGTCGGGAACCTACATCAAATGAAGATCAACATCAGAATCCTTTACTCCTCATCAATAGGAAAGAAGGAATATTAAGATCTAATTTTATACCTCGTTTGCATGCAGGTAAACTGAAGGGTGTCGACTCAAATCGCCCAAAAGCTCTAGGTTCGCCACCTAAATGCCTGGCAAATCCCTATGGGGAACACGTGCAGCAGGAGCGGGGTCCGTAATCAGAACATCCTCCTCCTCGTCCTTGACATCCGGCACATTAACCTGGACTGGACATATCACCGCCTCCACCAAATGACGAGGCTGTCTGATAGAACGGGGTCGAGGCACTTCAGAAGTAGTTCTGTGGGAACTACTTGACTGATCCGGATCCATAATAACAAGTCTCCAAATCACCTAAAAAAGGGTGTGGTAATGTTTGAGCTGGAGCTTCAAAATGCATTTTATGACTACATGCACGCATGCATTATTTTAACATATATCTACAGTAGAGTTAAAAATGCATGACTACCCAATGCCTACATTTTGGAAAATTTTTGTCATAGTCCCCTTTGTAAATACGACTATCCATATGCACATAGGCATGACTAAGTGGCCATTCAGTAGCACACCTACCCACAGTCATATACATCCTACATGCATTTATACATCAAAGTAAAAAACCCGTAAGTGTAGTCTAATTACCATGATTATTTTGCTTTTCTACCTTTACTTATTTGTGCTCAAATAGGATACGAAATGACAGTAAAAGGTGCCAATTTGACTATTTCAAAAGTCAAATTTTTTCACATCATTATGTTCAGCATGGTTTAATACTAACATTTACTATGTTGAGTATTTTTTATCAAGTCATATCAGCATGTATATTCACTACTGTGTGTTTAGATGCATTTTATGTGATAAGTCATTTTCCAATGGATAAAAACTAGAAAAGAATACATGCATACATTACCAGGACAGTGTAGAACACTTATACGGTGGCAGAATTTGTAAAAAGTCACCCGAACTCAACAGATCTGAAGAAGAGCTCTCAGATTTTCTTCGCGGTGCCACTTAAAAATGACTTATGAAAGCAACCTACAGGCATTACATACCCACGGTTGGCCGCAGGTCCACCTACTGCTGCTACAGGTGTACCTGTGGCACCCCTATATGGGTCCCACCCCTCCGACTCTGTCCAGTTCGAGTTGCAAAGGAGTTCTCATAAGATGAAAATGCCAAATCAAGAATAAAAATGCTACGCGATTGAGCGGAATAGCCTGGAATCCTACTTTACATGTCACTCATTGGTATTCGCCTAAATATAAGTTATACTATATCGATAATCTCAGCTTTTGCAAATCATATCTCGCAATACCTCACACAGGTCCGATGCCACCAAATATAGGGTCATAACCCTAAAACTGTCCTCGGCGGGGGTTACAATGCCGATTTTATTGATAAACGTATCCCCGGTGGGGGTTAAAACGCAGATGTTTCAATTATCCACCTTCCCCGGTGGGGGTTACAACGTAATTCAACCATTGATGTACTTATCAATGAAGGTCAAGCAGCCTTGACGTCATTTCAACTGATGGAAAGTAAACCCATCGAAGCATCGGAAGCCATTCGATGATCTCATCCATTAGTGCACTTATCCACAACCTTCCCCGGTGGGGGTTACAACGCATTTTTCAACCATTGATGTACGTCTTAATGAAGGTCAAGCAGCCTTGACGTTATCTCAGCCAATGGCAAGTAAACCCATCGAAGCATCATAAACTATTCGATGAGTGATATCCACGTATCCCCGGCGGGGGTTGCAAAGCGTATCTATCCATTGATACACACATCAATGAAGGTAAAGCAACCTTGATAGTTTGCCCAACAGGGATCTATCCGGTGATACACACATCGGTCAAGGTCAGCAAATTCGATAATAAATATCATTGGCGATGAATCTAACACGACTGCGTGGTATATCTTTGGTGACACAAACCAGAGAAGGCCATCTTCATTGGAGAGGACCGATGATGGAACATGTTATACACAACCTCAAACAGATAAAGCTTTACCCCACAGATCTCTTGCACATGAGAGGCACATATATCTTCAGAGTAAAGTCAGTATCAAAGATTCATGACTTTGGTGATAACCCCAATGTCAACATCCTGGAAGACTTGGATCACACGTCCAAGACATCACTGATTGTCATCTACAGCAGGATTAACAGGGAACCAGCAATCTTCCCATTATGTTGGAAAACAATCCAACGAAACACATGCATCATGCATTTGTATCATGTTGCTGCACAATACATCATGTTTTATCTTGTTGCATTTCAAGTGTCTAGGATTCTTTGTCATATCCATGCCTTGCATTGCATGAATATGATAAAGAGGGGCATCTGTAGACACTCAAAATTTTTTGAACACCTGTTACTGACATTACAGGAGGGCAAATTTGTCTTTAGGAGATAACCTTGGAAGACAGCTTATATCCATTCCAGATTCCACCGAAAATTCAGTCTCCACCCCAAAACACACACCGGGAGTATCAGTTCCAACCTCGGAGATAACCCCGAGTTTCATCCTTGGAGATAACCCCAAGGAATGTCGTTGCAGTTCCGATGATAACCCTAGAAATGCTTGTTTCAAATGCATGCAATCAGCTTTAACCTCGGAACTCCCGCCAAGGCACTTATTCCAAAGACCCGGAGATAACACTGGAAAATAGGCACACATGAAGATGACCCTGAGGAATTCAAACACTTGAAGCAGTTTAATCTCAGAGATAACCCTGAGCAACGTCTCCTTTATCAGCCCAAACCTGAGATAACCCCAATGAGGGGAAAAATCGTCATCTTGCCACCTCAACCCCACATCGCGCTGTCTCAACATCTCATACATACATACATTTCAACAATGTCCCACAAGAGCCAAGGAGTTCCAATCCTGAGTGACTATTACGCATGGCAGCACACCGGATAGAATTTGAAGCTTGAAGACCATGGGCATGGTCCCCTCTTCCTGAGTTCGTACAACCTCTAATCCCATGTCATTGTATAACTCTTGAGGATGGCAGTCCAAAAAAGGTTTGTACACCTCAATCGGATCTTCGGATTGAAGTTCTGCAAGTTCGAGCGGACATCACAATGCACGAGTGTACGTGATTTTGAGACTCGGTAGGACTGCAAGGTCGGGCACCCCCAGGGAGCCAGAGATCCATCTGTGGTCAGCCAGAGGTACACCCCACTGACCCCCATCTATAAATAGAGGGCTTGGGGTGGCCATAATTTAAGAGGAAAAGGCGAGGAAGCCCTGTCCAATTTGAACTGTACACGCCCCATATTGAGTGCTTTCTCATTTTAAACACTTGTTAGCTCACATATAGCTATATTTTTACCGACGGGAGTCGAGTGTTCATCCACTTAGAGTAATAGAAGTCTTCTTTGGCAGCCCACTGTAAGCCTTCTTACACATTATAAAGCCTTTCTCTTCATCTTTGCACACATTATTCTTCACATTGAGAGTCGTGTTTTTTTGTTTTGCCCCGGATTTGGGTTTTGGTTTTCATTTTTGTCTGATATATATACTTATATATGTATATATTTATTTTTAAGGACTAACCATATCGAAGTTATGCCTCGATTAAGCTTTGACTTATGTCCGAGCATTTACTTGCTTTTATATATATATATATATATATATATATATATATATATATATATATATATATGTCATTTTGATTATGTCCAGATGAGCCTTGATTTTACATTCTAGCATTTATTGCTTATATATATATATATATATATATATATATATATATATATATATATATGAACTGTTGTTGAACTTTGTTCGATGGGCCTGGATTTTACATCCGGTGCTTTTACTGCGTTATTTACATTCCGTCCCGCCTTGAGTTTACTTCATGGTGGTTGATCGTTTTTACTGCTTTCTTTACATTTAGTCCCGCCTGGAGTTTACTTTGTGGTAGTTGATCACATTTGCTTCTTTATTTACATTTCTGATCCCCCACGGAGGTGCTTCGTGGTGGTTGATCATTTCTCTCTATATATATTACTGCTTTTATATATTTACATTTCTGATCCCCCATAGAGGAGCTTCGTGGTGGTTGATCATGTCTGTATATATATATTTATAGCTTATATATATATATAACTGCTTACTTCTTTTCATATAAACTGCGGCATCATGTGAGCCTAGGAATCATGTGATCATAGATTCAGTCTACTGAATCTAGATTTGGTTCCCGTGATGGATATTTTCAGCTGTAAGCAGCTTGTAAATTATTCACGGTGTTTGAATTTCCTTAGATGGCTTTCATGCCCATGAGGAGTTGAGCAATGCTATATATTATTTTCTCGAAGATGCTTCGCATCTCAAAAATAAAAGCAATCAAGCCGAACATTTAATAATAAAAATTGAAGTATCAAAGGCCTAAATTACTATTGAGCACAGGGTTTAAAAAACCTCTTTTACAAAACATCATTGCTATATCTTGTTTAAAACTGAATTTTTGTATAAATTCAAACCCTGTGTATATAGGTGCGAATGAGGCATAACACTACTTCCAAATAAATTGCATATTGACCCACACACACACACACACACATTCATATAACAGTTTCTTGAAAAGTGGCGGTCACTGTGGCAACACGGATGTTGGGGCTGCCTAACACCTTCCCTCCGCATAATCAAGCTCCCAAACCCAAATGAATCTCGGTTTCATAGACCCGTTTAGCAGTGTCACATCACTTGGTCAATGTGCAAACCTCTTCTTGGTTACGTTGGTACAACCAGTTAAAAACACCAACTGACGACTCTTAAAGTCAAATCGTCGACATGATACATGTCAGACCTTTTTCACTTGTTTTTTCAAACAAATCTCACATAACATGAGAACACCAAAGAACAAGAAATGAAAAGGGACAAATAAAAATCCCGACGTCGATAAGAATTTGGTAAGGAAAGTCGTAAAAATTTGTGGACAGAGGAGTTTGAAGAGAGCTTTCAGGAGTTAAAAAAGAATTTAAGCATGACACCTATTTTTTCATTACCGGATAATACAAGAAACTTTGTGGTGTATAGTGATGCATCGCATAAAGGACTAGGTTGTGTGCTTAAGCAAAACGACAAAGTCATTGTGTATGCACCAAGGCAACTGAAGGATTATGAAAAATGATACCCGATTCATGATTTAGAGTTGGCTGCGGTGGTTTTTACCCTAAAAATATGGAGACACTATCTTTGTGGGGAGAAATGTGATATATACATAGACTATAAAAGTCTAAAGTATATTTTCACATAGAAGGATCTAAACATGCGACAGAGAAGATGGTTAGAATTGATAAAAGATTATGATTGTGAGATCTTTTATCATCTGGGTAAAGCAAATGTGGTTGTCGATGCCTTGAGTAGGAAGGGTCGAGAGAAATTAATGTTGTTATCTGCCCAGGAGGAGCTCATTTCAGCAATGGCAAAACTAGAGTTGGAAATAAAACTTCCGAAGGAATCGGAGGAAAGATTGTTTCAAATGAAAGTCAGTACAACTTTAGTGGACAAGGTAAAGAACGCTCAACTACAAAATGAAGAATGTGAGAAAATTAAAGAAAAAGTATCCGAAAGTAGTGAAATGAAGTTCAAGATCAATGCCGAAGGGTTATTGAGGTTCAAGGGAAGAATCTGGGTTCCAATAGTACTTGAAATTAAAGATGAAATTTTGACGGAAGCTCATAACTCAAGATATTCAATTCACCCGGGGAGTACAAAGATGTATCAGGATTTACGACAACATTTTTGTTGGCCAAATATGAAAAGAGATGTTGCAGAATGTGTCGCGAAATGCTTGACATGTCAAAAAGTCAAGGCTGAGCATCAAAGACCAAGCAGATTACTTCAACCGTCAGAAATACCAGAATGGAAGTGGGAGCATATCACAATGGATTTTGTGGTGGGTCTTCTGACTACTCAGAAAGGGTGTGACACGATTAGGGTGATAGTGGACAGACTGATGAAATCAACACACTTTTGGCCAATAAAGATTAGATTCAATCTTGATCAGTTGACAAAGTTATATGTCAATGAGATCATTTCGAGACATGGAGTTCCATTGTCAATTGTGTTAGACAGAGACCCGCGATTCACGTCAAACTTTTGGAAGAGACTACAAGAATGCATGGGAACACAGTTGAGAATGAGTACGATGTACCATCCACAAACAGACGGCCAAAGCGAATGAACAATCCAGACATTAGAAGATATGCTGAGAGCGTGCATTATGGATTTCAAAGGAAATTGGGGCGATCATTTACCGTTGGTTGAATTTGCCTATAATAACAGTTACCATGCGAGTATTGGCATGCCGCCTTACGAAGCATTGTATGGCAGAACGGGTAGAACTCCACTGTGCTGGGATGAAGTTGGTGAACGTCAACTATTAGGATCGAAACTGGTACAACAGACTGCTGAGGTTGTCAAAATCATTAGGGCAAGATTGGTAGCTGCCCAAAATAGACAGAAGAAGTATGTTGATCAACACCGACAGAGTCACAAATTTGACGTAGGAAATTTCATTTTCCTAAAAGTTTCTCCTTAGAAGGGGAAGATTCGTTTTGTTAAGAAAGAAAATTAAGCCCGAGGTTTATTGGACCATTTGAAGTGCTACTAAGAGTAGGGGAAGTGGCTTACGAGGTAACTCTATCTCCAAAATTGGAACATATTCACAATGTTTTTCATGTCTCGGTGTTACGACCGTATAAACCCAATTACAAGCATGTGATCGAGTATGAACCGTTACAAGTTGATAAAGATTTTTCTTACGAGGAAATTCCTATCCAGATAGTTGATAGGAAAGAACGAGTGCTCAGAAATAAAGTAATACCTTCTGTGAAGGTGATATGGAGGAACCACAATACCGAGGAAGCTACGTGGGAACTCAAAGACAAAATGATGAAAAATTATCCTAAGTTATTTGTTTGATCTGTGTCTTCGATTATGGGGATAACATCCTTGTAAGGAGGGAAGAATATGACGAATGATTTGTTTTGACGAATGATTTGTTTGAGTTGATGAATGATTTGTTTGAGTTGTGATTCTGGGGACAAAATCCTTGTAAGGAGGGAATGATGTAACAATCCAGAATTTTTTTTATATGTCATTTAAAATATTTATTAAATTAAATAAATATTTTAGTTGATGTATTTATTGTTAAATAAATATTTATTTAATTTGATTATTTATTAATTAAATAAATAATTCATGTGTTGTGAGGAATTAACTTGATTAAGTGTAATATGCTAATTAAGTTAATATTCTGTAATTTTGTATGTTGAAGTTAATTTAATCAAAAGAGTGATGAATTAGTTATTATGTGGTAAGATTCTAATTTCATTTAATAATTAAATTAGAGAGTTGATAAGGATTAAATGAATTGTTCTAATATTGTTTTAATTTAATTTAGTAATTCAAGTGATGTATTGTTATTAAATAAAATTATAATGTAAATTATAATTTTGTGGCAATTTGATAATGTGGTATGTTAATTTAATTAGTGGTTGTTAGTTTTAATTTAATTAAATTTGAATATGGGAAATAAAGTGTGAGAATAAACTATATAATAAATAAGTTATTAAAATAAATTAAAAGAGTTTTAATTTAGTTTTACCAAACAAGGCTTAAGGGTTTTAAGTCTTTAATTTTAATTTAGTTTTTGCCAAATATGCCTTAGTGGCTTTTGAATTTAAAAAAAATAATTGACATCAGTTATATTATACATTAATACGTATTATATGTTATACGTTTATATTATATTAGGTTTTATAAGTTACGTAAAGTTAGAAGAGAGAAAAGAAAGAATAGAGAAGATAAAAAAGAAAACATAGAAGAAAAAGAGAGCTCTAGAGAAATTGAGAGAAAAGTTGGTAGTTTGGATATCAAGAGGGGATTAACAAAGTAGCCTTCATCATCTAACAAAGAATTAAGGTAGAAATCTAACTCTTTATTGTTAGTTTTGGTGTTCTTAAGCTTTCATGAAAAAAAAATTCTGTAAATAAGTTTTTGTGAATGATTATTGAAAATATGGTGTTTTATGTGTTAATAGATTATTATAAACTGTTTTATATCGTTTATTCATGATTTAGAGTAATCAAATTCATAGAAAAATGTGTGAAAGTGAAGAAATTGAATTATAGTGATATATATATATATATATATATATATAACCTTCTTCAAAATGGTATCAGAGCCAAGTTGTTTTTGTTCTAGTTGCCAGTAAGATCTCAGTAATCGTTTATCTATAACCTTCTTCAAAATTTCTCTTTTACTCCTGTTCTAAAGTCACATAACTTACTGTAGTCCACCTTGTTCGTGTCTAACCTTTGTAAGTCTCTTGGGTGAGCAGTGTTTAGTTAAAGAACATAGGTATGAGTCTGCTTTTTATTTTGAATTTGGTAAAAGATGAATAGATTGTTTAGATCTAACTCCACAGCTAGTAACCGGTCAACTTTTCCCCCTGTCCCTGACATAGTTAACCAGGAAGAACATAGTTATGAAAACATTAGTCAAGCTTTACACAATTGGAACATACCCAGGGTTTCCCCTAAAGAAATTTATCAGTCAACCTTTTTATATAATTTCAAAATAGATTATAATGTAAAATTAGTTGAAAAGTTTTATGCAATTAACAAAGAATACGAAAAATTGCAGTCTTTTATCTCCTGATGTTATTAAAAAACATAGGAAGAAATGTGACAATTTTATTCACATCGGTCTTGTTCAAGTTGCAGTAAAACCATTAAACATTAAAGGAATTAATTCGAGTATCTACATCTGCCTCAGAGATGCTAGATTCTTGAACTATTATCCAAGTATGATTGGTGCCATGGAATCAAGTCTGCATAATGCACCAATCCATTTCAATTGCTTTCTTGATTTCACATTGAGCCTAAGTGATCAACATTTATTAAAAGCTTTGACGTTAAACATTAAAACTGTTGGTGAAATTATTCATATAATTGAGGGTTCTCAGCCCATAGCTTTGATTTATAGGATTTACTATAAGACCATGAAGACGAATTTAAACGTCCATGCTCTTAATAAAAGTCCTAAAGATCAAACAATTTTAATTCAAAGTTCAACTAGTGACGCTAATATTCAGATCCCGAGAACCATCCTCTGGAAAGATATTACGTTACCTAGTCAATGGACTTTACCTAGTGAAATACCTCAACAACTTATAGTTAACAATCTGTTAAATATTGAAAATGTTGAATAATTTTCTGATAGAATGGTCAAAATAAGTTTTGAGCGTACTAGAAGACCAGTTATTATAGAAGACTTTACTAGTTCTTCAGCACCTTCTGTTCATACTAGAAGAGATACTGAAGTTCTTAGTAACCCTTCTGTTAGGGATATAAAATTAAAAGGCATCCTTAATCAAGGTCAGGCTAGTCACCCCTGTTATACTCAGATTGACCCTATAGAAGAAGAAAGTTCTTCTTCTCCTACCCCTTCTGAGTTTCCAACTCAATTAGACTTTAAAATTCCTATTAACAACCAATTAAGAGTCATTAAAAAGGAATTCAAATTAGATTGGGAGAATCTTGTTAAAGATTTTAATTCCAAATCTAATAAAGAAAAAAGACATTTATTTAGATCTAATCATTCAACAGAAAAAGAGCGCGATAAAATTGTTAATAGATGGAAACGATTTATTAACAGTGAAAAGATAAACATTACTTTTTACGAATGGTATGATAAATATCAAGGTAAGTGTAATGTTATAACTAAAACACAATGGATTAAAGAAGATAAATCAAAAGTTTCTTCTAGTCATCCCCCTCTTGAAAATGTCCTCTTTCCAGTTAAAAACACATCTGTTGTTGCCAGTCCTTTTAAGATTTCAGATGGTAATAAAGATGATGAGAAGATTATTGAACAATTAAATTTCAGTAACCAATATCTAGCAACTGTAGGTAAGCAGCTAGATAGAATTGAAGAAAAATTTGAAGAAACCAATGTTAAAAAACCCGATTCAAAAATTGAACAACCTTTATTAAAATTACTCGAAAATAGAAGTAAATTAGGTTTACCTAATAATGATGGCGAATTGGTTCGTTCAATTGATAAGTTATTTAAAAAGTTAAAAACTGAACCTTAATCAAGTGGCACTGTAGCAACCATTGATCAAGTAGAAACTGATAATGAAAGCTATAGTCAGTCAGATCATTCTGATGCCATTTCAGTCTCAGATTTTAATGATCAGTTAAACAAATTAACAGTTAAAAAAACTAGTATAACCAAAAATTGGTATTTCAGACCTACTCCTCCGGATCTACAATTCGAAGAAAGAAATCTAGATAAACAATTCTCTGTTTCATCTAATAAAATTTATGAATGGAACATAGATGGTTTTAGTGAACAAGAGATTTTAAATAAATTAAATCATATGTCTATGGTAGCCAATAGCTATATAACCAAATTAAACAATCTGACTCAGCCAGACATTGTTGAGTTAATAGCTAGTGGATTTACTGGTATTCTTAGATCTTGGTGGGAAAAACATCTCACAGAAGATATTAGACTATCAATAATTCATGCTGCCCAGTTAGACGATGACGGCAACCCCATCTTCGATGAAGATGTTGGTGTTGGTCCGCCTGATGGAGTCAATACTTTAATATTTACCATAATTAAACATTTTGTTGGCACTCCCAGTAATATCACTAAAAGAATTCACGATCAGTTAAGTAATCTCACTTGTCCCACTCTAAGTGATTTCAGATGGTACAAAGATGTGTTTACTTCTCGTGTTATGATGCGTAATGATAGCAATAAACCATTTTGGAAAGAAAAATTCGTTAATGGTTTACCTTCATTGTTCGCTCATAAAGTTCATGAAGAATTAAGTAAAAATTTGGGATATATTGATTATGATAACCTAACTTACGGTGACATAATCAACTATATTCAAAAAATTGGATTAAAAATGTGTATTGATTTTAAGTTAGCTAAACAAGCCAGTAAATATAAGAAAAAGGCTAAATACGAGTTAAGAACATTCTGTGAACAATATGGTTTACCCCCTGTTGCTCCCTCTAGAAGGAAGCACAAGCATAAACATATTGATCATCATAATAGTCACAGGCGTCATAAACATAAACACAATTATAAAAAAGATAAAAATCAGGAAGAATATTACACTAAACCTAAATCCCCTAATAAAAGATACAATAGAAAATCATCCAAAAAATTTGATAAAAGTAAAATTATATGCCACAATTGTGGGCAGAAAGGGCACTACAAAAATTAGTGCAAAATTAAAAAGAAATTATCTCAATTAAATATTTCAAGTGAAGATACTGAACAACTATTAGAATTAATGAGGATAGAGAACGACATCAGTAATGATGAAGGTTATGATATTCCTGATTCCTCTAATAACAGTACTAGTAACCATGAAATAGATAGTGACAATGAAGAAGTCACTATTTGTACTGATAATTGCAATAAAAAATGATGTAATAAAAAATTGAATGTAATTACTAAAGAGGATGAAGAAAGCTCTTTGCTATTTGATTTAATTAGTAAGATTTCTAATCCTGAGTTAAAATCTCAATACACTAAACAATTAAAAGATTTATTAACTAAAGATAATAGAGTTAAGGACAAGATTATTAAAGCTAAAGAAAAACCAGTATTTAGTCTTAATAAAACTCTTGAGAGATTCAAAACTCCAGTAAAAGAAGTTACCCTCCCAGAATTAAATCAAGAAGTTAATAAACTGAAAAGAGAAATTTCTAACTTAAAATTAGAAGTCTCTAAATTAAGAAAAGAGTTTGAGGACAAAAAATCTGATCTTCAAATCCATAATTCCTCCTCTAGTGATGAAGATCACGATGAGCCCGAATCATCTGGAGCAAAAGAAGAGCCAGATCTCTTTGTCCAAGGTCTTTCTCCTAAACAAATTAAAGATATCACCATTAAAAATGGTATATCTCCATTAACTTAGTTGTTGATAAAACCTTTTCAATATAACTTCCTGCTCTAGTAGATACTGGCGCAGATCTTAATTGTATTCAAGAAGGTCTAATCCAAACTAAATATTATAAGAAAACCTCTGAAAAATTAAATTCAGCTGATGGTAGTCAAATGGAAATAAAATATAAACTGCCTAGAGTTCATATTTGTCAAGATAATATGTGATTTAAAACATCATTTATTTTAATCTGTAATCTTACAGATAAAATCATCTTAGGATTACCATTTATATATTTATTATACCCCTTTACTACCAGTAATGAAGGATTAAGCTGTAGACATTTAGGAAAAGGAATAACATTTAAATTTCTAATTAAACCCAAAGAGAGAGATTTAAGATTTATCCAAGACGAATCAATTTCTAAATCTTTGAATTTATTAAATTATAAATCCACCCATTTGAATTTCTTAAAAGAAGAAATTAAGTACAAACGTATTGAAGAACAGCTTCAGAATAAGGAAATTCAAGAAAAATTGAAGAATTAAAAACTTATTTAAAAGACAACCTTTGTTCTAATTCTCCTAATGCCTTTTCGCATCGAAAGAAACATGTTGTAAGGCTTCCTTACGCTAAGGAATTCAAAGAACATTTGATTCCTACTAAGGCTAGGCCAATACAAATGAATCACGAGCAAATGGAGTTATGCAAGAATGAAATTAATGACCTCCTTAAAAAAGGATTAATTAAGCCTAGTAAATCTCCTTGGTCATGTCTCGCCTTTTATGTTAACAATGAAGCAGAAAAGGAGAGAGGTGTTCCCCATCTAGTAATTAATTACAAGCCGTTAAACAAGGTCTTATAATGGATTAGGTACCCTTTACCTAATAAGGATGACCTCATTAATCAGTTGAGTAATGCCACTATCTTCAGTAAATTTGACCTTAAGTTTGGTTTCTGGCAAGTTGCCATTCACCCCAATGATAGGTACAAAACAGCCTTTACCACCCTGTTTGGCCATTATGAATGGAATGTTCAGGCATTTGGCCTAAAAAATGCTCCTAGTGAATTTCAGAATATCCTCAATGACATTTTGAATCCTTTCAGTCATTTTGTTGTTGTCTACATTGATGATATTCTCATTTTTTCTAAATCTATTGAAGAACACATTAAACATTTGAAATCCTTCTTCAAAACAATTAACGATAATGGACTTGTCCTGTCACCTTCCACATGTAGCTTGTTTTGAGCTAAAGTTCGGTTTCTTGGTTTAAATATTTATCGCGGACTCACACAGCCAATTGACAGAGCTATCCAATTTGCTGACAGATTCCTAGATAAAATTACCAATAAAACCTAACTGCAGAGGATTTTAGGCTCGCTCAATTATATTGGCATGTTCTACAAAAATCTTAGGAAGATCTGCAAACCTCTTTTTCAGCGTTTGTAGGACAATCCTTCCCCTTAGACTGACATTCACACTTCTGTCATCCAGCAAGTTAAAAAATATGTCAAGGCATTGCCCTGCCTTGGTATTTCTAACGATTCTACATTCAAAATTGTTGAAACTGATGCCTCTGTTATTGAATTCGGAGGAATTCTCAAACAAAAACTTACTCTCAATTCTCCTGAACAAATTATTCATTTTCATTCCGGTGCATGGAATAGTACACAGTTAAATTACAGTACTATTAAAAAAGAAATACTTTCTTTAGTATTATGTATTAACAAATTCCAAAGTGACTTATTAAACCAAAAATTTCTAGTTCGTATTGATTGCAAATCTGTAAAATATGTTTTAGAAAAAGATGTTGAAAACATAGCCTCTAAACATTCCTTTGCAAGGTGGCAAGCCCTACTGAGTATCTTTGATTTTGAGATTGAGTATATTAAAGCCAGTAACAATTCTATTCCTGATTTTCTTACTCGGGAATTTATTAACACAGGTACCGTGCAACCAAAATGAGTGTTCGAGGAACATCATCCTCTCGTGGTCCGGGTTTCCCTACAGGCCCAAGTAATCAACCAAAAGGAGCCTTAACTCCTCATCCAGCTAACCTAGTTTATCAAACCACTAACAAATTTACCAGTCTTGGTACCATTCCCAAACCCTACAGCTTCAATTTCTAGCCAAGATCCCAGCATTCAATTGACCTTTCTCGCAATCGCACTAGGGCCTCCCTTTTAAACCTCACTCATCCTCCTTCTAAGTACATACTTAGATGGACTAATCACCTATTTTATATTGAACACCATATGAAACCCAAAGACGACCCAGTTAAACTGGCCTCCCAGTTCTTTCCCACTGGATGGCATTTCATCCCCCTTGCTCCTTTTAAATCCCTTGTGTATTATAAGGATATCCTTACTCAAACCGATCAATCTTTATTAAACCTATTTATGCTAACAATGATAAATCCAAAGTGCTTTATCATTCATTATATATTAAACAGTTCATTCAGATGTCTGATTGGGGAAAACATCCCTCTAATCTTATGCAGCTTTCTAATCAAAATAACTCTTACTGTTATTATTATTATATGGAAGCTTGGTATAGGATCTTCTTACATCAAAATGAGTCAAACAGTCATTCATGGTTTTTTTTCAGTTCGATCATAAATTAAAAAGTCAGATCCCTTATTGGTTTACTCACTGGTGGTCAAGGTTTGGTTCTACTTATGACCTCCTCTCTGAGCCTTTAAAAGTTCAACTCAGTCATTTTTCAACCATAGTAAACACAATCCAAAGCATGACGGCGTCCCTGTCATTCTTCAATTTGTAAGTAAATATAAGATTCCTTGGATTCTTAAATGGCAGTATGACATTCAAACTCTAACTAAAGTAACCGATCCTCATGGTCATGAATTCAATTACTTGGTAGCTTGTACCACAGTTGATCCAATTCCCTACGTCTCCCGTCAATTCTTCATCAAATGGTGGGATAAGTTTGATGTTAATAGAATTGTTGGTCAAGTTCAGTTAGAATTTCCCACTATCCCTCTCAAGGTTCTTCCAGTCTCAACAAAAGAACCTTCCATTCAAACACAAGAGTCAAAATCAAAAGAGTCCAGAGTCAGTCCTACTAGTTCGTCTTGTTCCCGCGACATTTCTGATTTTAAGAATCGTTTTGGTAAAGAGTTAAAATTAATTGCCCAAGCTCTAAATAAAAGGTTTGATGAATTACATGAAGATGCCTCTACAAGTTCTTTATCCTCTTCTAGGAATGCTTCTACGAGTTAATACGGTTATGATGATGACTCATATGACCCATATGGCACCATCAACTTGCAAGATGCTCAGGACCCATTTGCCTGACATCTCAGTCACATTTCAGTCACATGCACCTGCTCCTGCAGCCAGTTAGTCAAAAGATGTTCTTCCGCCAAAAGCAGTCCTCTACCACCTGAGAATGTTCCTACTTTTCCACCGAACGCATCCTCCAAGTCAAAAGTTTTGGCCACTTCGTCAAAAGTTGCCAAATGCGTCCATGCATAGTAAAAAAGTCAGCACTGTTTTACTATTCATCAATAGTAAATTTTGTCTGTAATCATTTATTTTATGTAATAGTAACTTTGTAATATATATATATGAATATGGCTTATGTGATATTAAAATTGATGTTCAATTGGTATGATAAACCGTAAATTGACTATTGATTTTAAAAATACATGAAGAAATGAAAATAATGGGTTCTAAACTAACTTTTTTAGTTGAAAAACGAATTCACAGTGATTAATTTCGCTAAGAAGGTCAAAAAGTGAATAAATAGTAAAAATAGTGAGTTTAAAGGTTATAATTTGGAAGTTTATGTTGTTTATATGGTTAGAAACATGTTAGGACTAGTAATTTTTGTTTCTGTGAAATTTATAAAACTTGGGTAAGTTGGTATGATTGTTAGAAAGGAGCTTTTAGGCCAATTTAGCTTTGTTCTGTGTTCATTCACGAATTGCAGAATCTGATACCAGGTACCCCCGCCCCGATGGGCATTACCAGTGTATTTTGTACCACACCAACGGGTATCCCGGCCCAGCGGGCTTTTGTAGGTCAAAAACCTCGCCCCGACGGGGATGGGCAGACTGACCAAGTGTTAGAGAAAATCTGACCAGACATGTTTTACTAAAATGGGCATAACGTTTTTCATACAGACTCCAATTGATGCGATTCAAGATGATCGGAATGAGGACGACTAGAACTACAACTTTTGTTCTTTAAGTTATTCAATTTGAGGTCGTTAGTAGGGGTCAAAATGGCCATTTTTAGGATTTATGTGCATTCAGAGGCAATCAGAGGGCGTTGGTATGCACGTATGCAAATGCAGTCCTTTATGTGTTAATCTAATTGTAAGACCCCAACTTTTATGAATAAAGATTAATTTCTCTCGAAATATATTTTTGAATATTATGGTATGGATATAATATAATGTTATAGTTGTGGGTAATATTTACAAATTTTGCAAAGTACGCAAGTGGTTATATAATATTTGATTGGTCAGGGAATATTCGTTTTAACGGGGAATATTCATACGACGACACAATCATTGGTGGACCCCACAAGGGAAGTATTGTCGTAATAAGAAAACGACAGAATTATCTTTTTATAAAAATAACGGCGGAAGTTTTACCGTTATACTGTTGAACTACCTGGTAGTAAAAGTATAGTAATACGTGTGGTTACATAGTAGCACACGGTATTGATTATTGATGCTTACGTGAGAAGCCACTCAGTTATACTCAATTATTGCTACAGTAATTGCTGCATCATATATCTCATATTATTGATTCGATTATTGTCACAGTATCATCTGCATAATATGATATATTATTAAATCAATAATTGAGATGATAAAGTTATTTATATTATTAAATTACAATATTTACAATGTCTAGAAGTTCTGTTAAGGAGAGGTATGGTCATCTAATTGCACGCCAATAAGGAGAAATCCTTATCGGAAAGCCCCCTCTTTCCTGGGAATGACCTGGTTGTTAAATATTATGAGTTATAATATTAATGATGAATAAGTTCGTGTTGATTATAGATGAATTTGATAGTCCCATTGTGTTGGGATTATTAGTGTTAGTGGAAATCAACATCTATTCCAATGATAATTGATGTCTGGGGGTTATATTGATAAATCGGGTAATTAATTGGATAAATGAGCAATTAATTGCTACTAATTCACATGCTTATATAACTATTTGTTCACATGTGTGTACTATTGAATCACATTCATGTACTATTAGGGGAGTTGGTGCAAGATTGATAATACTTGCATGACTAAGTTAAAAATGGAGGTATAGAGGGGGTACTATACTTGTAATTCGTATTTTCACATGATTATAACTATTGATTCACATGATTGAACTATTAATTCACATTATTTACTATTAGGGGAGGTGGTGCAAGTTTGATAATACTTGCAGGACTAAATTAAAAATAAAAGAAAAGTTGGAGGTATTGTACTGTAATTTTTTGAGCCCCAAAACGTACAATTATCGAAACTATATTTTTCTATAAATAGAAGCTCAATCTTCCTTCATTTCTCACCAATTCACTAAAGATATAGAGCAATTATTATAGAGAAAAATTATAGAGAGAAGCTATATGGAGAAAATCTATAGAGAGAAAGAAGAAGAGAAGCCTGCTCCGTCACTATTCCAGTATCCAATTTCTTCTGAGGTAAGGGGTATTATTTCTTTAGTATTCATGAAGAGAGCTATTGTTATTCCATCTCTTATTATTCTGTTGGAATAACCTGTATATGCGAAGTACCGCATACATGGTGAAATTCTTCTGTTATTCCATTCTTCATTATTATGTTGGAATAACCTGTTTATGTGAAGTACCGCATACATGGTGAAATTCTTCATTATTCTCGTTCTTATTATTATTCGTCGAATATCCTCAGATGTGCATTTACGCCGGACTGGTTCCATCATTTATTATTCTGCCGGAATATCCTCGTGCGTGCGCTTACACCGACTGGTTCCATTATTTATTATTCGTCGAAATATCGTGTCGCTAAGCGCTTACGCACGACCGGTTCTATTCTTTATTATTACTCGCTGAATAACCTCGTTTATGCGTCGCGGTCTATCGCATGTATGGTGATTTCTTCTGTTATTCCATTCTTTATCATTCTGTTGGAATAACCTGTCTATGTGGATTATCACATGCATGGTGAATGATCCTTTGTATTCATTCCTTATTAAATTGTGGAAATGATCTGTCTAAGTGGATTACCGCGTGGTGGACAAAAATCCATTTGCATTTTCATATATTCTCTTATACTTAGTTGGTTAAAGCTTTGACTTCTATACTCCATGAAATTAGTGGAATATCCTTGATATTTGCGCTTCATCCAGTATCTTTTAATGAAAATATTCTTCTGAGCATTCTTGAATTTTTACTCCACAAAGAAGTATCATGTTGACAATTTGGACATTATAGAGTTCAGGATAAATTAACTTATATATCTTTAAAATTTATTCTTGAACTTGTTTTATTGAATTATTATGTCATTGTCATCATCCTCATGCTTCTATTGTGATAAAAGTCATCTTTGGCTTACGTGCATAGATGAACTTTGTATGATTATGACCAGGGATCATTCGGTATAATCATGACCTGTAATGTTATAAATGAGGTGCTAAAAGTCCCCAAAGAGTTTTGTGAGTGCATTGGATGGACGCTTTTGGTATGATTATGACCAGGAATTATTCGGTATAGAGACCATTGATGATTTAATGAATATCCTTGGCCCGTAGTGCAGAGATGACTCGATGATGTGGTTTATTTGTTAAGCTGAGTCTCAGCGATAAAAATTGATGAAAATATTTTAAATCATAGAAGATAGTAGATATCATACTCTACTTGGCTTTTCTAATGGATTGCTTATTCCGCTGCAATTAAACTTGATGTCTATTGTATTTTATCAGTTTAACATTGTTGAAGACAAATGATAATTTATTCTGCGTTATCTTAGTTATAATATTTCTTACTGGGCTAGTTGAGCTCACCCTTTCTTTCACTGTTCTCTTCAGGAAATGAGAACGTAGCCGGGACTAATCGAGGAATGGAGTGACGGTCCAAATGATAGCATTAGTAGTCCTCACTATTCTGTTAAATAGTGTGACAATAAATGTAATGAGGACTCCATTGAGTGTGGATATTGTCTAGATGATAATATTCTTATTAAAACTCTTAGATTATGTTTTGTCGTATTTCACATGATTGTTGTATAATTAAGTTGTATTTGAATTTTGTACCATGTATTTGGCGACTCAAGATGGGTAATGTATACCTATTTTGGGGGCGTCACACTAACCTAATCTAAAGAACATGATAATGTGTTGGACATGTAATAATATGTTATATCAGGTTATTAACATGCATATGTTGACATGGCATGATAATTTAATAAGTTGTCCAAGAGCTAAAATGTGATGCATGCTCATGAAAAGATTTAATGTTGTTTAAACTTAAGATTCAAGACTTCGATCTTGTAATATGTGGTTTGTGGTAGTAAGCAAGACTTAAACTAAGTTAATGAGCTATACTAAAAGTGGGAAGTAAACTTATGAAGTTAATATTAGTGTAACTAATTAGTGTTGTCAACACATATGGTATGTGTAGGATTTGTGGTGAACGTGAGTAGTGATCGTTTAATCTACGCATGAGTTTCCTAATCCTACTCTTATGTGTCCTAACTTGATTTCATTTATGCAAGTTTATCCTAATTACAATATGCAAATTCCTAAACCTTACTTCCATACATTGAGCAAGTTTCTAAGCTTTACTTTTATATTAAGCAAATTCTTGAAATATGTTGAGCAAATTTTTTAATCTTATTTGAAATTGTAACCTTAGCTTACCTTGTTATTCAAGCAAGGTTTATTATATCTTCTTAATGCTTTGAACTTTAACCCTAAAGCATGAACTTGTTGCATTACATTATTCATTTATGGTTCATAACCACTTCGTATTATATTGTTGTTGAATCTTTACATTGTCATTGAACTTTTGATTCAACTAATCCTTAGTTGATGAACGTTGAACTCTAAATTATCCTTGAAACTTATCCAAACCAAACTTCCTTTGGTGCGGACTCGTATGTTAAACTGAGATAAACAACCCTATTATGGGGGATTTATTACGCGAAAATGTTTAGATGTTTGTGCACAGTACATGGTACGAAGGGCTGATCCCCCTAAGTACGAGAAGAAGATCCTTATAGTCTAACGATTGTTAAAGTTTGTAAGTAGATATACTTATAATATGGGACATAATTCATGGTCTTATGACCATCAGATGATTTTCAATATCAGTTCTTGATTATCGATATTATAAATTGTTATTCAATTTAATTGAGTTTATTCATTGTCAGTTATTATATCCTTTTAAGTGAGAATTTGTTTTGCTCACTCTTGCATATATATAACCATTGCAGCTAAAATTGAGAAGGTTAATGAGCCCAACACTAGCAAAGGAAAAGGAAAGATGAACAAGTGTTGAAGACTTGTTGTTTATTTCAGATTATATATTCAGACTTAATTCTAGTTATGTGATGTAATTAATTAATTTTCCGCACATGATGAATGTTTTTCTTTAAGGTTAGATGACCTGAGATTTATCAGATTTTATTATTTAACCCTTTAATGGGAAGAGTTAATGTTTAAATTTTATTACATTTTGGGTAGTTAGAAATGAATGTTTGGATAGTGAACACCAAATCATGTTGGAATAAAGTACCTATATTTGGGGGTGTCACAGAACTTGTACCTGAGGAAGCTCGAATCTTCAAATGTATGAATTTGATTCTTCTTCTCTTTCGTTTAATTAATAATTACGCATAAGGATGATACGGGTATATGGTTTGTAAGATTTTAAAATATGTTTTTACCATGCTTTCGCTACTTTGATTGTGTATACGAATATTACAAACCTAACAATGGTATTAGAGCCAAACCTTTATACGAGTTATTAATTGTTTAGATTTGATATATATGTTAATATGTGTTTAGAACAATTTTTTGGGGTATAATTATTGGTATAGAATCATGTTTTTAGAGAAAAAACTGCATATTTCATGAATCGAAAACGATTCTCAGAGACAGTGCACTCTGATGAAATGTCTTTATCCCGTTCAAAATGGGTGACTCGGTGCTGTAGCGTCTAATTACAGTATATTCGGGAAAATGCAATACGGGACCCGATTTTTGAAAAATGGATTTATCCTTGAGTCGGAACGCCTAAAGTTAATACATTCGGGGCGCTACAGCATCGGTACCCATATTTAAATTTATTTATTTGATTTCTAATTAAAATAAAGGTTTATTTTAATTCAAAATTGGTTCCATATTTTTCAGTAATTGTAAATTATAAATAAAGGAGTTTATTTTAATTTGGAATTAGATTAAAATAAAGATGTTTATTTTAATTTGAATTAGATTTTATGCTAATTAATATTTCCCATTAAATCGATATCAGTATATATATTGAATGTTTTATTTATTGATACATGTGGTGATATGTATGATAATAAATTGGATTTATTATGGACTATTAACCAATTTGATTGGATTTTATTTTAGCTGGACACATGAATGTATGAGTTTTATTAAATTGGGTCAATGTATCTCGTCTTCTCTAATTTTTTCTTGATGTAATTTTTATCTCCCTCCTATGTACTTCCCCTTGACTGCTGATCAAGGTTTCTATTTCAATTAAATAGTTTATGCAATAAGATTAATTAGAATTACTTGAAGAATTGGAGACAAAGCAATGGGCGCATGAAGACCTGTTTGTAATGGAGCCCGAGTTTAAATGTATTAGTTATGTTTAAATTTAATTCTTACAACCCTAGGTTTGACCTTTTGGTTCACTTGGTGGCTCTAGTGAATCAAACTAGAATAAAAGTCCATAATCAATCGGGGTAGAATATATATATATATATATATATATATATATATATATATATATATATATATATATATATATATAAAGATCGGATCAGTCCTAACTCCGGACCGACCAAAATCTGGACCTTTTTTTTTCTTTTTTTAAAACAACTAAAAAAAATAATTTATAGAACTAGAATAATAATTTTTTTTTAGTTGTTTTAAAAAAAAACTAAAAAAAATGTCCGAATTTTAAACCTGTCCGGGCTCTCGAACAGGATCCAGCCTTTATATATATATAAGTGTGTGTGTGTGTGTGTGTGTGTGTGCATGCGCGCTAAACAAAATGAGACAATTAATAACAAACCCCACAAAGAAATTATGTTAAGTCTAAAGCGTTCAAAGATATTTGGAATATCGAACGTCGCCTTCTAGCATGATAAAAATTAATAGAGTATTAAGTATTTAATATAAGTTTGTTGTGGCACCACAAGGCAGGTACTAAATATTTAAGATGTTATATTTTATCACATTTGATGCTTATAAAAGAATTGAACAATACTATTTTGTTGTGTCACCACAAGGATGGTATTTTTCTCTTTAAATATATGGAAGTGTTAGATTAGACTTAACTTGGATAATTTATATTCGGATGTGTCACCACTTGATCAAAATAATCTAAGTGGCAAAATAAAAGGAGTTACATGATGATGTAATTGACAAGAGTTGTCTACATGAATATTTATATACAATTTGTTGTGTCACACAAGGCTGTATATATTTGAAATGGGATCCTTCATCTCACTAACAAATCTTTAATTAGATTTTTTCGAACTATATAAGTGAGGGTAATATAGTTTGAAGAAAATAGTGGGAGGTACCAATTTAAAATAAGACTTAATTTATTTTGGTAAAATTAATTAATTAAATGAATGTTTGCTAATATGTTATTTTTTCACAAGCAGAATTTTGAAAATATCACACTCACTAATTTCACTGCGTAGCATATTGGAAGCTAACAAACAGACATGACCGAATTATACGAACTGGTTAAGGAATCTGAGAATTGTTCTCACTGCTAAAAAATTTCTTATGTCCTAAATGTTGCAGAAACAGTCTCTGAGGAATAGATTACTACTTTTAAGAAGTGACAAGATGATGCATATATGGCTCAATGTGTCATGCTCGCATCCATGAGTAACGAGCTTCAGCGTCAACAAGAAACTATAGATGATCCTACTATATTGTTGCACCTCTAAGAGTTGTATGGTGAGCAAAGTAGGGCTGCAAGTTATGATATATCTAAGGGGATTTTCTGATCTCGGATGATCGAGGGCACTGCTGTTGAGACTCATGTCCTAAAAATGATCAATTTAATTGAACGTTTTAGATAGCTTGGGTTCATCATGAATGGGGAATTGAGTCAAGATTTAGTCTTGCAGTCACTCCCTGACACCTTTTCATAATTTGTTGTGAATTTTCACATGAATAAGTTGTATGTCAGCCTGCCTGAATTACTTAACATGTTGAAAACTGTTGAAGGTGAATACTTAAGCGGCGAGTTTCTTCGATCAAATTGAGGAGGTGAATACTCAAGTAGTGAGTTTCCCAATTGTCTCAAAGAAAATGGTATATTCTCACAATGGACTCCACCAGTAACACCATAGTTAAATGGTGTATCTAAAAGGAGAAATTGAACATTATTGGATATGATTCGTTCTATAATGAGTTTTACCAATCTTCCAGTTTCCTTCTAGGGCTATGCCCTAAAATCGATTGCATACCTACTTAATAAGGTACCTGCCAAATCCATCCCAAAAACTCCATATGAGACATGGACAGGGAGGAAACCAAATCTTAAGAATGTTAAAACTTGGGGTTGTCCAGCTTATGTCAAAAAGTTTGAGAATGATAAGCTATAGGCTAGATCCGAAAAATGTAGATTTATGGGATCATATCCTAAATAAATGTTAGGGTATTATTTCTATCATCCGAATGATCAAAAGGTGTTTGTTGCAAAATATTCTGCCTTCTTGGAAAAGGAGTTTATCCTTGAAGGGGTCAGTGGGAGTACGATATATCTTGAAGAAGTTCATGAACCACAAAATACTACGAATAAAAGCCATTATCCAATACTTAAGTAGAACCTTGACTTACATGGGATTGCATATGTGAGAACCATAGCCGGTATCCAATACCCAAGTAGAACCTTGACTTAAACAAAGATTTATTTCAATTATGAACAAACTTGTATCTGTAATCAAAACTTCATTAAGCTTCTTCAATTTAACCTCTATAATTTACTTCTCGTAGTTTCTTTTCTAGTGTCCAAACTTATTGTAGTGGAATTAATCTCTTTTACTATCCATAACAATTTTGTTCTTATTGTCCTTTGAATTCGCATAATAGGTTGGTTAGGAATATGAAAGCTAACAACCTTACGAAAATAATCAATTTTAGCATGATGAATATTTAACCAATCAATCCCTAAAATCACATCGAATGCAAGTATTTTCAAAGAGATAAGATCGACATGTAACATGCCGTTACCGATTTGAATTAAATAAGATTTATAAATAGTGGATGTAACGAAGGTTTCTCCCAATGGAGTTTCAACAGATAAGTCAAAGTTTAATTTCTCCGGAGTTAAATTTAAACATTGAGCGCAAGTAGAAAAAATAAAAGAGTGGATAGAACATATATCAAATAAGGTATAGACTTCGCAAGAGTTTATAATTAGCTTACCTATGATAACCTCGTTCGGGTTCCTCACTTTTTGGGAGGTCACGACAAACGCTCTCCTTTGAACTACCGACTTTGACTTGTCTGGGACAATATTTGGTGTCACCATCCCAACTGGACTTGGCTTCACTACATGACAAAATTGAGCTAGGTGACCTTCTCTTCCACAATTATAATATGCTTTGGACCGCATCGTGTAATTTGGACTGATTTGTCCCTCCCCTCCGCATTTGAAGCATGTGATCGGTGGTCGTTCTCCTTCCTTAAAAATGGGTGTTGGTGCTGTTGTCTTTCCATCATTGTTGAACCTTCTCTTCTTGAAATTTCCACTTTTATTGTCTTGGCCATGATTACTACCGAAGTGGTTACCATTTCTGGCATGTTTATTCCCTCCAGGTTTATTGTCACCGCTTCGGTGACTGCTACCACTGGTATTATCGTTTTGACGACCGCTCTCTCTTGGATGGGTTGACTCATTATCGCGCTCCAATAACTGAGCCATATTTACAACATCTGAATACAAACACAGTTTGTGAGAAATGAGGTATTGACGTATTTCAGGTTTGAAACCTCATAGAAACATTCGCGTCATTCTCTCTTCATTATCAACAAAATGAGATGTAAACCAAGACAACTCGGAAAACTTAACCTCCTACTGTGACACGGTCATATTGTCTTGCTCTAACTTAATGAATTCCACCTCCTTTATGTGACGAATACTTTCCGAAAAGTACTTGTCGTTGAACAATTCTTGGAACTTCTCCCAAGACATCTTTAGTGCGGCAGGTTAAGTACGTTTTATAGATTTCCACCAGTAATCTGCCTCTCCTCACAACATAAAGGTGGCAAAGGGAACCTTTTACTCCTCGGAGCATCCCAAGACATCAAATATCTTGGTGATCTACTTTATCCACGTCTCCACCTTAAGTGGTTCTGGCTTTCCTAAAAACTCCGGTGGTCCTAGTTCCTTGAACTGCTTAGCGGTGACCATCCGAGAGTTGCTAGTGTTTCCACATAAATTTTGAACAGGAGTCTCTCTCACTTGATGTTAC